>CM056549.1:24913409-25407092 GCA_029721515.1 Synanceia verrucosa
ATAAGTGTGACAGTATACTCAGTATATTCAGCAGACTGAAGATTTATATTCAACAGTGATGATATTTACATGTAGCTAACAGTGTTATTCCCAATATTACAAAATTATTATTTAAAATTGTTAATTAATACTTCTACTCTACTGTGTACACTACATTTATTAAACACTTTTATTTACTTGTAGTTTTTACATTTAAGAATCCATCCATCCATCCATTTTCTACTGCTTATCCTCATAGGGTCGTGGGGGGGCTGGAGCCTATCCCAGCTGTCTTAGGGCAGAAGGCAGGGTACACCCTGGACAAGTCGCCACCTCATCGCAGGGCACACATTTAAGAAACAGTATGCTTATATGACACAATGCAGCAATATACTACTAGTACAGAAAAGAAGTATCTAAACACTGGCAAACTACAACACCCAAATACTCTTCCATATACACTGTATTGCCAAAAGTATTCACTCACCTGCCTTGACTCACATATGAACTTTAGTGACATCTGATTCCTAATCCATAGGGTTCAATATGACGTCAGTCCACCCTTTGCAGCTATAACAGCTTCAACTCTTCTGGGAAGGCTGTCCACAAGGTTTAGGAGTGTGTTTATGGGAATTTTTGACCATTCTTCCAGAAGCGTATTTTGTGAGGTCACACACTGATGTTGGATGAGAAGGCCTGGCTCTCAGTCTCTGCTCTAATTCATCCCAAAGTTCTTCTATCGGGTTGAGGTCAGGACTCTGTGCAGGCCAGTCAAGTTCATCCACATCAGACTCTGTCATCCATGTCTTTATGGACCTTGCTTTGTGCACTGGTGCACAGTCATGTTGGAAGAGGAAGGGGCCAGCTCCAAACTGTTCCCACAAAGTTGGGAGCATGGAATTGTCCAAAATGTCTTGGTATGCTGAAGCATTCAGAGTTCCTTTCACTGGAACTAAGGGGCCAAGCCCAGCTCCTGAAAAACAACCCCACACCATAATCCCCCCTCCACCAAACTTTACACTTGGCACAATGCAGTCCAACAAGTATCGTTCTCCTGGCAACCACCAAACCCAGACTCATCCATCAGATTGCCAGATGAAGAAGTGTGATTCATCACTCCAGAGAACACGTCTCCACTGCTCTAGAGTCCAGTGGTGGCGTGCTTTACACCACTGCATCCAACGCTTTGCATTGCACTTGGTGATGTATGGCTTGGATGCAGCTGCTCGGCCATGGAAACCCATTCCATGAAGCTCTCTGTGCACTGTTCTTGAGCTAACCTGAAGGCCACATGAAGTTTGGAGGTCTGTGGTGATTGACTCTGCAGAAAGTTGGTGACCTCTTCACACTATGCGCCTCAGCATCCGCTGACCCCGCTCCATCAGTTTACGTGGTCTACCACTTCATGGCTGAGTTGCTGTCGTTCCCAAACACTTCCACGGTCTTATAATAGAGCTGACAGTTGACTGTGGAATATTTAGGAGTGAGGAAATTTCAGGACTGGATTTGTTGCACAGGTGGCATCCTATCACAGTTCCACGCTGGAATTCACTGAGCTCCTGAGAGCGACCCATTCTTTCACAAATGTTTGTAAAAGCAGTCTGCATGCCTAGGTGCTTGATTTTATACACCTGTGGCCATGGAAGTGATTGGAACACCTGATTCTGATTATTTGGATGGGTGAGTAAATACTTTTGGCAATATAGTGTGTGTGTATATGTATATATATATATATATATATATATATATATATATATATATAAATGTGTGTGTGTTTCATACAGAAATACACAGTCCTTTTTTCAGAAACTGTGCGTTTGAAACAACAAGGTGCTGAATAAATACTGGGAAAGTATCTTCTGTCACATATCTACAGTGTTTCGACCATTACACAGAAAGAGTGTAATGTGTAATCCATTAATTAGAGTAGTATTAGTTGTAGTATTTGTCCTGTACAGACACTCTGGTCTCTGATCAGAAGATACTTTCCCAGTATTTACTCAGCACCTAAAGATGAGTTATAATATTAAGGCTTGGAAATGTCACCTTTGACAATGTGGGACTTTATAGTGACATACATGACTTTAGCTTGCGGTATTTCCACTCTTAGATAACAGATCTGAGTGCTGGTTAGAGTGTAAATAGCTCCTGGAGCCTTGAAGTCAGTCACTGGTCTGAGAGCAGCACAGAGAGCTGTTAATCCCCTGGCAGTAAACAGCCCACATTGGTCTGTAGGTAAACCTAAGCTCAACCCACCTCACACTCACTACTGACGAGGTCACGGCTGCGGCAGCACCGCCCTCTCCTTTAGCCTTCATGGGTTTTCGTGTCCGCATCTGAGTTTTATTGACTTTTTTTCGTGGATAACGGAAATGAAATGATTGGCCTGAGAAATGGAGCACAGACCTGACGAGTTTGGTGGAGCTGCGCGGAGACAGCACGGCGGAAGAAAGTCCAGTTGACTTGTGAAGCTACAGGTAGGAGCCGTTAACCGATGCTAAGCTAGCGAGCGGAAGAGCCGGGCTTCCGCTACATTTTTCAAAATAAAAAGACCCACGCAGCAAATCATAGAAATGTGATTTTAACTAGTGGGTAGTGTGTTTTACAATGTGTTGTGTATGCGTGTTAGCATCATATAATGTCACACCGACAATCATTAACGCAGTAAATGCCGTAGAAGTTCTGTCATTATTTCATTTTACCTGATCACAAGTGTACAATTTCTCCCGTTGGACATGTCATTGTGATATTTTGATTAACAGCGGTAACAATCACGTATTGACACTTTTTTCTCCTATAAATTCTCTATTTATTTGAGAAAGTTTAGCACTTTTGCTTTTATTTTGAAGAATCCCTGCTGGTCTACTCTTGACAAGCTTAACAGTCCTGCTTCTGATAATAAAGAGGTTATTCACTGAGGCAATGAGTTACTATAGATGTATATGCATCTCAGGAATGAAATGTGTATATAGTCATCTTTAGGATGCTGATTAAAGTGAGTAAACCGTGATGCCCTGTAGTGATCTATATTTATTAAGTATTGTTACTTTTAAAAGTGCTCTAGGTATCTGCTTCTTCCCAAAAGAAGAATTATATTTCTAAAATTGGACACTTGACTGTGTCTCTTACTGAGAAAAAAAACACATGACTAGAAATCTGTTTTTTTTTTGTTTTTTTTTGTTTTTTTCCTCCAAACTAGTCCACGTTAAATCCCTTTTGGATTTCACACTGAACAGCTGCCTATTTATCACACCTTATAGTCCTCAGTAAGAAGAACATTAGGTGCCTCATGACGCCTTCTGTCCTCAAAGGCTGTTTTGAGGTGCTTGCACAATGGGGAGGCTATTTCAGGAGGTCTCAAGCAGTGATGAGTGCAGAGTCCACAGCTGTGCTTCTGTTGCACTTTCATAGACGGCCTGTGAAATGAAGTTAATGTACAACAAGGAGGAAACAATATCAAGTAGAAAATCATAACAATGCCAAATGATCCCTTTTCACATTGTTTTTTTTTATATTTCTTACAAGCACTCTCTTGTAGTCTAATTTTCTCACACTTCAGAGAATCCTCCCATGTCGACTGAAAGTCACCTTCAGCTTTTCAGGCAAATTAAACCTTTGCCTCTATACACGTACTGCACGCAAAGCAGACCACCACACTCACAAAGCTATATGCCTGCTGTCTTACTGAAGTGTTTCCTTATTAATAATAATAAACTTAATTTGTAAATGCATCTTTCCAAAAATGGTTTGTAAAGTGCTTCAAAGGGTAATAACTTAATCATAAGAAGAATAACAACAATAAAAAAATCCCTAAAACAATAATTAAAATCAAGCGATACATCATTAAACATAGTAAAACAATAACAATTGAAATTAAAACGTTAAATTAAATGTTAGAAGGATCATAGGAAGGCTAGCAGATAAAGTGTGTTGTAAGAAGAGTCTCAGGAAACTTTACCATCCTAATCTCATCTGGAAGGTCGTTCAAAAGTCTGGACTTTACCGTCCCATAAATTAAAAAAAAAAATAAAGTTTGTTCTACATTCATTCATGTTTCTTTTTACTCATTTAATTACCACTGTACTGTGCAGATCCTGGGAAAGTCTTTGTCTGACAGCAACTTCCAACAACAGTGAAATGAGCAGCTAGTGGCAGGGAGAGTGCAGTGATTATAAGCAACAATCCCAGCGGCTTGCAACCTAAACAAGATTACAGTTTATTGGATTGAGGATGTCTTGTGACAGGACAAAATGTTTGTCTCCTGAGACAAAAACAGGACATGGAGGAGCAGAGGCAGTGACTTAAGACCTTGGGGACAGTTCATTTGGAGTTTAACGTATAACAACCTTTCAGTTCTTGTGTAAAGTTATGGTCTATGTGTTTGTTTTCAAAGCAGTGACGGCTCTAACATGGTGTGCTATATATACATACAGTATGTGTATTATCAAGGGGGGAAGTGAAGCGTTTCTGAGGCAAAGAAATCTGTGCTGGCAGCGAGTAGCACTCCTGTTTATTTAGCTAGATATTGTTTTAAGACTTATGGCTTACCTTCTATGCACTGCCTTTAAATGAGGTTGTATGTCCATTAATACTGTGGGGAGCTCATCAGGCCACAGCATGGATTCACTTGTTTACTTTATGGTCCATAATATTCTGTCTCAGTCTGCGGCCAACATTAACAATGGAAATTAAAGGAGAGTTTCTAGTGCAGACAGTAATACTCTGACAGGAGCTGAAGCAATTTATTGTTTGTTTTTTTAACTCTTTTTTTAATTCTACTTCCCAGACACCTGCATAAACTAAGACCAAAGACTGAAACATCTTCAGGGCTAAAATAGTCCTCTCCTAGAGAGTGTTTATCCTTGGACTGTTTATGTCAATAACTGTGCCACCAGGGTCAGAAATGGTTTTGTATGTTTTTTGGACTCTTGAAGTAAATATTTTGTGAATGAGGTCACTAAAGAGCTGTCCTAAGTGCTGCCAGACAACGTGAACACAGTCATCTTCAGCTGTCAGGTTTTTTAGACTAAAAATAAGATGACTATCTGTCTCACATGTCTGAACACTGGTTTTCATATAAAAGGACCAATAGCTTTCTGGAAGGCCGGAAATTCGTTTTATAAAAATATGTGAATCAAAAAGTCCAAGCCACACGTATAATTACCCTGGATTTTCTGTTGTCAATTTGTTTATGCCTTAATATGCAAAAGTTCACCGATTGAAATATAATAATATAGTTCAAATATGTGAATTTTTTTTCAGAATATCTTTTCTTAAATATTCTCCAGGCTGTCAGCCACTGATCCAGGGCATCTGACTAAAATAGTCCAAACTGTTTCCCTGCTCACAGCTACAAGCAGCTCCTTTGAACATTGTTTCTATGTGAACTGAACAGCACCACAAGGCTCCATTTTGCCCTAAGGCCAACATCTGAGATCAAATAAAACCCCTTAACCCGCAGGCTTAAGGTGAAAAGACCCTCCAAACCTTGTCCTTATCTATCACAAAAGGCCCTTCTCCTCCCATTCAACCCTCTGTGATCACAGATGACTGATCAGATGTGAAACCTCCAGGAAGCCCTTGTTGTTTGAACAGGTCAGTGGCTGACGTGAAGCTTCTGGCCAATTAGAGATAATACACTGAAAACTGCAGGCAGGAGTCTGATTCCCATCAGCACCTGTAATTATACCAGGGCAGGTGTTCACCACTTCCCCTTTCCCAGACGGAAAATAAGGCACAGGGCAGGTGGATGTAGAGGAGGAAACATAATTGTTTAAAGGTTGTTTAAAGGTTTCCAGTATATTACAACAACCCCTTAGTTATCATCTAGATCCAGAAGACAGGGAACAGCCCATTTCTGCACTTTTCAGGGGAAACCTTTTGTGAGCAATTCATAAATAAGGAGGATCTGGGAGACAACAAAAAAACAAATAGGGTGACAGGGTTGGATTGTTTAGCTGTTGAAACAGCTTAACAAAAGTATTGGATACGTATAGGTAGTTTAAGGTCATGAATTAACTGGTGAAATTGTAAACTAAAAGTAACAGATAAACAGATTGTAGTTATGTAAACACAAAGTATGCAGTTGAGAAGTAGACAATGTGTGTCTATGCATTGTGCGTAATACATAAATACTGTATGTCAGCTAAAGAAAGCTAGCATGTGATAAACAAGCTAAAAGTTCTGAATTAACAGCTTAAACTGTTGACTAAAAGTTAAAAAAGTTTACCCAACTAAAAAAATGGATAAACATTTAAAGTAGGCGGCTAACAGCTGAAACGCTGTCAGTAAACTGTCAAATTATATGAAAGGACTATTATGATAACATCCACTCTCATTTACTCATTTATTGTGCTTACTTTAGCTCATCTGATAACTGTTACTCCAGTTTAGTCAGTCTGGATCTCATTGCTTCTGTTGCATTGTTTTCATGTAGTGTTGTAGGTGTAGACTGCCAGGCCTGTTTTCACTCACGGCATTGGCTGCCATTCATTTCGAAACAAGCAAAAACAACTTCAACAAGCCGTTAAAAAGACCCGAGCGATCACAAATTGTATAAAAAAGAGCAAAATACAGAAGACATGAAGCTGTGTGTGTGTGTCACGCCTCCTAATACTTATTGTCGGCCACCACCCATAGGACGAAATGCAAGTTTGCAACCTCTCACGTGAACATAATTGATGGGTATAGTTCCTTCCTGGTATCCCTATTAGTTCATTTCAGGAGATGTTTTGTGCTGAGTCTCGTAGTGTCAGGTGTGTTTGGAAAAAAAAAATGTGTGAGTCAGCTCGCAGCAGCACATCAGGTCAGCCATCTGCACAAACTCTGAGCTGCTCTGTTTCTCCGTAGACACCCGGGTGAGCGCAGACACTGACCCCATTTACGCAATCATTTCTGCTGAGTGGAGATTATTAAAGTCCTGTAAACCAGCAGAATCAGACTTTGAATGGTGTTGCGTCACAGCTCTGTTGATTTTGAAGACTGAGTCCACTTGTTTGCTCCATAAAGTTTTTTTGGGGGGCTATGAAAGCTCTCTTTGAAACCAAACCCAGAGACAAAAACAAACATCGTTTTTTTTTTTTTACAGGCATGACTGTCCAGTGGAGAGGTACCTGCTGTTAACATAGAGCTGTGTGTTTGTGTGTTTAGGGCCAGGAGCATGACTGAGCAGCAGGAGCAGAGCGAAGAGACGGGCCTGATCTCCACACAGGACCTGGACCAGTCCAAGGACGACGATGCACACGGCCACTTCAGGCAAATCTCTCTCTCTCTCTCACACACACACACACACACACACACACACACACACTGCTCTACACTTGCACACACCATCTGTATCCTGTGTGGACGGTCATGGGTTACATCCACAGGAGATTTATTTTCACAGCTCTTATTTTGTGCTTTTGTTTCAGCCGTATTTGATGTCAAACAATGGTCAAACGCACACAAACATGTGCACAAAGAGACCACAGACAGAGATATACAAAGGACTTTTATTTTCTTTCCCCCCCAAATGTCTGCAGAGAAGATCAGTGTGGTTAGAAAATACAAATTACTGTAGATATATTGTTTTTAATCCATTTTAACATATTTTATGAGCATATATTTGTATGCACAATATCTGCAGACACAATGCATGCGTTACATAAGGAGGATTCGAGGCAGGAGCGGTGTAATCCTGGGGAATCTGTTCTGAGATGGGATTTAGCTCTGAAGCGTGATGTGTGTCAGTCCACTCAGAGAGTTAAGGCTAATGTGTTAGCAAAAACAACTAGTGACATCCATGACAACAAAGCAATTTCCTGCTCTGTTTTGGTCTCCACCAACTTACATTTAGTGTCTGGCTCACACTGTGATTAATTGCAACAGGACCAGAATTAACACGTGTTAAGGTCGTTAAACACGTAACATGTAAATGTGTGGGCGGGATCAAGCAGGAAGGCCAAAAGTGAAAGTAGGCCTATGTAAACAATGGAAACTTTGCGTGCTGTTTTCGTTATCCTTAGAGCAGTATGGTTTATACAGTTACAGCTTTTTGCAGAAATGTTCGAGCATCAAGACCGTCTGATGCAACATGAGTTTTACAATATCATGCTCGTTATTTTACAATGATGAATACGTGCAACAGGTCTACAACAGGTCTACTGTGCAGAAGAAGGAACAGGTAGACTATTTGGAGATGCAAGATCAAATTATTATAATGCGCAAAAACTATGGGAGCCCGTCAATTCCAAAAAGGTAGATTTTTGCAACTGGGTCGGATCGAGGTCGGCCTGCTTTCACACCTAAAACAAACCGCACCAGGTTTCAATAGGAACCACTCTGAGACCACCTCCTCAGCTGGGTCTCGGCCCACTTGTTTGGTCCGCACCAGAGTTCAAGTGATTGTATTCACACCGGCCAAAAAGGAAACAAACTTGAGTTTGTTTTAATCAAACTAAACTGCCTGATGCGCCGCTATATTCACCAGCTTGTTGCTTGGTACTGGGAAGGAAGCATACAGTTAATAAACAGCCATATTTTTACAGATGTTTACACATGACAATGTTTGGGTTGTGCTTACAGTTTATGTGTCAGCAATAAGGAAGTTACTGTATCTGACATATGTCCCAATATTTCACTATAAAACAGTCATGATATTGCTCCTCCACTCCTCAACTCCTGCACCGGCCACCGATGGGAGGTGTTCGCTTTCTAATTTAGGATTCAATTTAGATTCTTTGAGCTTGTAATTAGTTTCACTGCTCTGCCTCATAGCCAAGGGCACCGAGATACACTGACAAAGGCGCATGCGCACACACACACACACACACACACACACACACACACACGCACACACACACAAATACACACATATAAAGCAACATTTTCTTTGTTTAGTGGCGTACAAACTGATGCACAGGTTCATTTCCAAACAGCAACCGAGAGGTCATGCCTTGTCTTATGTGCAGGTCTCAGACAAGTCAACTACATGTACATCAGGTGATCCACTGTTCACTGAGGCTTCTGACACAAACTTGTTTTGCTGTTGCTGGTGTGAAAACCTCACAACTTCCTGCTTTAGTGGCTTTCATGTTTTACAGCTGTTTTCTCACCTAGCATCTAGATGTAATAAGAGTATTGATTAAAATCCTGGATCTTGTGTAAAAGCCAGAGACAGATGGAGGGTGAGATCGAGGACTGGAGAGCTGGTTAGTCCCCACAGAGCTGCCTGTGTTTTTAATAATCACTCTCTTCTCCCCACCTGGGACTGCAGAGCCACAGCAGAACCTATTTATAGGCAGCAACCAGCAGGCAGGAACAGCAGAAGACATGCACTATTGTTCATAACATGGTCACAAGTTAATGGGATGTCTTTTTGATGATGAGGGAAACGATGAATTTGCACATCCAGGAGGGGCTGCATAAAATGATTAAATGTTGCAAAGAGGGAAGCTTTTGACTCATTTAATGACCTGCAGCAATTTAGCTTGGTTATGGATCAGTTGTTATATAACGGCTTTGAAAGAGATTAGCAATGACCTTTAAAGGTGTACATCTCATATGAATTTATTCAGTACCTAAATACCTCACAATATGATGTTTCAATGGTAGTGGCATGAAGAATATCTTCACTACAGACTTACTGCAGGAAGAGGGCTGCTTTGCCATTTTGGAGGTTCTGGGAAGATGCATGCTGCATTTTCTTGTTGCTGTTTTGAGGATAATAATGTGTTAAGTGAGTGATGCATCACTTTAAGTGTCCATAAAGCATCCAGCTGGAGAGCAGGCAGTGCTGTCACAGCTGTACTGCTGTACTGTAAACAACAGCCTCATCCAAACACACACACAGCAGGCAGCTATCTGCCTGAGTTGTGGATCTGTCGTTCCACAGTGTAGGAGAAAAAGATTGTAAGGTGACAATAGAGACATAAATATGAATGGCCTAATGCTTGAAGACATTTGGAGTCATATTACACTCAGGCACAATGAAGCCTCCAAGTATCCTACATATGTTTCTGGGGCTTTCCATCTCATCTCACTGTTTCCATCTGTGGATCAGAGTCTGCGCTGTAGTCATAGAGATGGATTTGCTCTCACTTTTATGGCTTGTCGTCTTAATACTTTTGGCTGAATGAAAATGAAAATAAGTCCTCAAGGTTCTAGGAATTAAATCACAACGACAACAATAGATTCATCCCTGTCATACTGCTGCCGTATGGAGCTTGAGCTGAGCTCATAGTATCATAAAGGGTCAGTTGTGTCCTGTGTAATATTAAAATATATAGATTGGAAAAATGGTCTGTGCCAGAAGAAGATAAGCTAATTATTAATTGTCTCTACAGTCCACATGGTGTTTCATTTACAGTACACAAGGATTTTCTCTAGCTTTGGCACAAACACCCGCTTGCACTCAAGGATGAACTAATGTGGTTTTGGAGGTGACAAACCATATTTTTGGCCATATCTCAAGAATTCATATGCAAACTGAAAATTTCTCATGAATGTGGGACAGTGTTTCATAAGACGGTCCACTTAATGTGCTGATTTTTGACACTCCCAGTGTACACTGGCCAATGTCCTATGCGCTGAGACATCAGTATTTTCCATGTTTGTCATGGTGACACATACGCTGGTGTGCGTTTGTCATCTGTGCTGAGACATGAAGAGACATGGAGAGACATGAAGAGACATGAGAGACATGGAGACACATGAAGAAACATGAAGTGACATGAGAGACATGAAGAGACATGGAGACACATGAAGAGACATGATAGACATGGGAGACATGGAGAGACATGGAAGACATGAAGAGACATGGAGACACATGAAGAGACATGAGAGACATGGAGAGACATGAGACACATGAAGAGACATGAAGTGACATGAGAGACATGGGAGACCTGAAGAGACATGGAGACACATGAAGAGACATGATAGACATGAGAGACATGGGAGACATGGAGAGACATGAAGTGACATGAGAGACATGAAGTGGCATGAAGTAGCATGAGGAGACATGAGATACATGTAGAGACATGAGAGACATGGAGAGACATGGAGAGACATGGATATGAAGTGACATGAAGTAACACGAGGAGACAGATACATGTAGAGACATGAGAGACATGGAGAGACATGGATATGAAGTGACATGAAGAGACATGAAGTGACATGGGATACATGTAGAGACATGAGAGACATGGATATGAAGAGACATGAAGTGACATGAAGAGACATGAAGTAACACGAGGAGACAGATACATGTAGAGACATGAGAGACATGGAGAGACATGGATATGAAGTGACATGAAGAGACATGAAGTGACATGGGATACATGTAGAGACATGAGAGACATGGATATGAAGAGACATGAAGTGACATGAAGAGACATGAAGTAACATGAGGAGACAGATACATGTAGAGACATGAGAGACATGGAGAGTCATGGATATGAAGAGACATGAAGTGACATGAAGAGACTTGAGAGACATGAAGTAACATGAGGAGACATGAGATACATGTAGAGACATGAGAGACATGGATATGAAGAGACATGAGAGATATGAAGTGACATGGAGAGACATGAAGAGACATGAGTGACATGAAGAGACATGGAGAGACACAAGAGACATGAAGAGACTCGAAGAGACATGGTGAGACATGAAGAGACAAGGCATGGAGATGGAGCAGAGCAGAGACAGGGAGGGTTGTCTGGGGACAGAGGTCACGCTGTCTTTTTCCCCAGAGGATCTTCTCTCATCAAAGCAGGAACATGGGCAGACCTGCTATTAAAGCAACAGTGAGAGGAGTTGTCACTTATTGTAATGACACCTTGCTGTATATAGGACACTGTTCAAGGAGAATACAGATGTGCTGCTGCTACAATATATAGTCTGTGCTGAGTCACAGGCAGCCATGTTGACAGACAGATCTTCATGAAATATTATTTTGGAGGAACAAGTGAGGGTGAAATGTTGGAAATTAGTTTGTCTTGTATTTGTACTCTTTACTTAAACTGCATTTGCATTAGTTTAAGCTATTTTAATTACTTTGAATAGTCTTGTGCTATATCTAGTGCTAACATCTGGCTTAGTTAAGGCAATGAAGGGAAACACCACAGCCACTAGCTCAGTTAGCCCTCCATTTGTACCTCTGTTAAGCCTGTCAAATAAAGCTGCCTTGCTTTATTTATGCTGATGGTGACAAAGAGGAGGAGGGGGAGATCAGCAAGAAGGGTTTGGGTACATGTCACTTTGAGGGGGAGGCAGGATATGGAAGAGTTTCGCCTTGTCCAGGAGCTACAGCCCTACGATTACCGCTTCTGAGTCCACTTCAGACTGAGTAGGGAGCAGTTCTACAGTCTGACCGAAAGAGATCAAAAAACACCTGGATGGCCACTAATTTCAGGTTGATTTATCGCACGTCCCACAGCTCCCCAAACTGAGACACTGCAAGGATCAGCTTTTCCTTCATCCTTGACACACCTATGATTTTCGTCTTTTCCCCCCTTTCCGTGCAGCTCCTGGCATTGGACACATGTGACGTAACAGCGTGCAAGAGCGCAAACTCCACCCCGGCACAACCACATACACAATGAATGGTTTCTCTCGACGCACCTGCGCCTTGCACGTTCAGTGTGACAAATTCTTAATAATTCTTATGATAAATTCACTGTATAAACTAAAGTAGCCTTCTGACGGTGTTGATTTTGCATGTTCACGTACAGTATGTCTGTCTGTGGTTGTCTGTGGTCAGCTGTAGCTAGCTAGCTAATTAAGCTATTAAGCTAGCCGTAAGTATTTTGTAAAAATATTAAACATCAATGAAATTGTGTGGAAAAACTTGAAAGAAAAGAAAGGTCAGTCATTGTATTGTATTGAGTCTAGCTAGTTAGCTAGTTTTATAACATAACATACTATATATTACCGGTGGAAGATGTACCGTACTGTGGTACTTTTACTTAGCGAAATATAAGTGGCTAAACCATAATTAAAAAATGTCCATCCATCCATCCATTTTCAACCGATTATCCTCACATAGGGTCTATAGTATAGATATATTTTTAATGTGAAAGGTAACCTCAGATAAATGTATTCAATTCAATATTTCCTCCAAATTAAGCAGAAATACACAGTGACACCTTAGTACTCCACCTGTGGTTATTATAAGGTGTGTCTGACCATCATTTCGTTCTAAAACTGGCCCAGCTGCTAATATAATTGTGTTTTCAAATATAGTGTATGAGTATGAGGACAAACAAACGTGTTTGGCAGTATTCTTCCTATGTCCTTCACATTGTTCCCATTGGACTCTGGAGGGTGGAAGACATCAAGGCTCTCTTTCCTCCCGTCATTTGATGCCTCTCTCTGTTGCACCGTATGAAGAATGGTTCCTACAGACTGAGATAACCCATCACAGTAAACACAAAGCTGCATTATGCCATTGACAGTTTTATCAGTATCTCCTTGAGCAGAAGTGTTTTCATATCAGCACTTTGCTGCGTCATGCTCTGCTCACTGTCAATCACAGCACTCAGAAAAATAGATATAGGAAGAAAGGGAAACCTCAGTCAGAAAATATCCCTCAAATCCCTCAAAATGGCTGGCCTTCCAGACTTTGTTTGTGTGTACATGTCTTCTTCTTTAAAGCATATTAACTGGGACAGCAGTTCATTTCAATGACATTTTCCACAAAGAGCTGTTTATACTGTATTTTATCTGTTGGGTAGGTCTGTCTGCATTAGCAATAGATATGAGTATCATGCTGTGACATCTGCTGCACTGCTCTGACTGCTCCTCCTGAGGCGAGCTTGATGCCACTGAAGTGTGTTCATGTATTCTGACTATAAAAAGAACAACATGGATAATCTCCCGGCATGGTCACTATTTGTGCTTCGACAACTCAATATTTATCTTTGATTATGTCGTTTTGTGACAGGCTTCGTTTCCCTGCAGTTATGCACACACTGATGATTAACTCGTCATGTGGAAGCTTTGACCCAGCTGGGAATTTCGTGCAATGTACACACACACACACACACACACACACACACACACACATACATACATTCACTCACGAGCTAACAACCATTTGTCATGCTGTCTCAGTGGCGCTAATCTGCCTTCAAGCGTGCTATATACGTATTTGTTATATGTTTTGATCCATAGTAATACATGGAGAAGACTTTTAGATGTACGCTACAGTATATTTTCTGTACAGTGTTGTCATTGTTGAGAGGTAAACATGCATAATGAGGAAGTATTGTTTTAATTTAAGTGTATTTTTCATTTCATCACAGGTTTCAGCTGATTGAAGACCTGTCCTATGAAGATGTGAAGAAATGTTACCGGGGCTCGGTGAGTCTGGTCTCTTTTGATCCTCATCGCTACTGTCTCTGTGTTTTGGATCCAGCCAGTCTTATTAATCTTTACTTAAATGTTTAATCTATAATAAAAGTGCCAATCCCCGGTAGAACTTATCCTCTGAGGAGGTTGCTTTTTTTGAATGCATTTCTTTTAATTTTATACTGCAGTGTTGTCATATACATTACCAGTCAATGGTTTGGACACCCCTTCTCATTTCATATTTTTCTTTATTTTCATGACTATTTACATGAAGGCATCATATACATCAAAATATGAAACACGTGGTGCTATGTAGTAAACAAAGAAATGTGTGTGAAATAACTCAAATGTTTAATATTTTTGATTCTTCAGTATAGCCGGCCTTTGCTTTGATTACTGCTTTGCTCACCTGCTGGCCTTCTCTCCATCAACTTCATGAGGTTGTCGTCTGAAATGGTTTCCAACAGTCCTGAAGGAGTTCCCAGAGATGCTGAGCACTTGTTGGCTCTTTTGCCTTCACTCTGTGGTCCATCTCATCCCAAACCATCTCAACTGGGTTTAGGTCAGGTGACTGTGGAGGCCAACAGTGTCGCCTCCACACCGTCACAGCTCCTCCTCCATGCTTCAATGTGGGAACCATGCATGTAGAGACCATCCGTTCGCACACATTTGGACTCATCAGACCAAAGCTCAGATTTCGGCTGGTCTAAAGTCCACTCCTTGTGTTTGTTGGTCCAAACAAATCCCTCCTCCTTGCTGCTTTTCCTTAGTAGTGGTTTCTTAGCAGCTCTTTTACCATAAAGGCCTGATTGTCTCAGTCTCCTCTGAGCAGTTGATGTAGAGATGTGTCTGCTACTAGAACTCTGTGTGGCATTTATCTGGGCTTTGATCTGAGCTGCTGTTAACTTGTGATTTCTGAGGCTGGTGACTCAGATGAACTGATCATCATTTCTCTTTAGCTGATTGGTTCTTGCCATAATATGGATTCTAACAGTCAAACAGGACCGTCAGCTGTGTACCAACCTGACTTCTGCACAACACAACTGACGGTCCCAAACCCATTAATAAGGCAAGAAATTCAACAAAAACAAAAGGCACATCTGTGAAGTGAAAACCATTTCAGGTGACGACCTCTTGAAGCTCATCTTTGCTGCATAATTCTATTTATCTTACTTCATAGATGTGATGTCTTCAGTCTGTATATACAATGTAGAAATTAGTATAACTAAAGAAAAACCACCAAATTTTTGACTGGTAGTGTGTATTTCAAACAATCTGTGTCACAAGTAAACTCCACATGTGACAAAAGGCTTCAATTAATATGACAAAATCTAATTGCAGTCGGATGCATATGTTTTTGTTTATCTTTCTTTAATCATCTGTCATCTCGAAAAACTAACATGTTGCCATTAAAAATGTGTCAGAAATTATTACCACACTTGCTGCTTACCCCCACTAATGAACGATTTCTCAAGCTGAGTTATTATTGGAAGACTCAACATATAAAACTGAACTGAGAACACATAGTGATATGCACTGCTATGTATTCCTAAATTACTATCACGTATTCTTGCTGTAATCCTGGCCAGTGTTCAGACTTTTCTCAACATTTCATCCTTGACATGAGTCACATACAGCGAGTGAGCGTCATTATGATCCAGCAGAAATAATAAAACAGTAACAGCATACATTTACTCTGGGCTTTCCCCGAGTGGTGATTGAGCTCTCTGCATTACTGTAAGCTACTGTAAAAAGCACCATATTCCTGAGGACAGGCGCTGCTCTAGCATGAGCTATTAATAGAAAGACAAAAACAGGAGCAGCAGACAACTGAGACAAACTGAGCTGATATGAGTCGCAGGAATGATAGACGAGCTGCAGGACAGGACAGAAAAAAAAGCAGTGAAAGATACTCTGGTGGCAGAGATATCCTGAGCTGGAGGTGAGTGTGAGCTATGAGGGAGGGGAGCGGGGAATGAATGAGACCTCTTGTGTGTTCAGAGGGGAGGAAAATGTACGATTTTCTCCAAAAAGTGAGACCTTTAGGTGTCAGAGACTAGAGACAAACTGACGGATGGAAGGAAGGAAAGGCAAAGGCAGAGAAAGAAAGGGCTTCATCTAAATGAGAACAGTGAGGAGTACCTGTGTATGCACCAGTATATTATGTTTTCTCCAGTTCAGAAGATGAAGGGCAGAGTGTGTGTATGTGTGTGAAGGAGGCAAGGGAAGGGGGAGGGTGCTGCAAAGTGTAGAGTCACTGGAGGTGTATTTGAGACAGAGAAAGACAGCCTTGTAGTTTCTGAGAAAGAGCTCAGTGGCTGTAAAGTGAGGCGTTGCTGCTGTAACTGTGTAGTAGTATTAGTGTATGTATGTGTGTATATGTGTGTGTAGGTGTACACATTAGAGCCTGGTGTGTGTGTGTCGGTGCATGTAGACTAGAGGTAGACAGTCCTCCATCTGACCAGCGACAGTGGCACAGTGTGTGTCTTGCAGCAGTTTGCTCCAGGCCTTGGACGTACGCGAGTGTGTGTGTGTGTACGGCGCCAACGTGCTGAGCCTGGTGCAGAGCTCGCGTCCTTTGAGGCAGAGGGTGGTGTCTGCGGTGAGCGGAGCCACAGTGGCCGGTGGCGGCAGAAGAGCGGCCGGTGTTGCCGGTGGGGCTGTGCAGGCAGGCCGGTCCACCCAGGAGCTGCTCATGACTCTGCCCTGTCCCTCTGCACAGACTGTCAGCAAGTACAACTCGCAGTACCACAAACTGTTCCAGTGTGTGCCCAAGGATGAGATCCTCATGAAAGGTACTGTCCTTTTTACCATGAGGAAAACTGTTAGGAGACACTTGTGACTGATCAGCTTCTTAATGTTCTTGGACATGTCGTGTTTCAGTTATTTGTGCTTGTACTCTGTTGCAGTGACAATATGATACCGATATTAGCATTTATTAAACATCAGATATTGTGATCTAGACCTGACATGATTAGGTAAATCTTTAACTTAGTCGGCAGAAAAACAATCAATAATGAGTCATTAGTTGTAGCACAACTGTAATCCACTGTTGATATGACCACAGTTCATAAGGCAGATGAAGGAAGTGTCATGTTGCAGAATCGTTACAGTGTTTTTTGGGTGGTGAAAACATGCAATGTTTGTGCATAAAAATATCTTATTTATTTTCAATATCTGTGTAAAATAAAAGAAGACTTCAACAATACCAACGGTCCTATCGAACAGACACTGTCAAAAACGGCACTGTATCGTCATTATATTTTTTTTTTGCTTCTTTTTTCCTTGGTACAGCGTCCAGCTTTCATCCCTCTATCTTCAGTTCTGTCATCTGAATAGTCTCTTTCAGGATGACGGACTTAGTCCAGCATAGTGTGCACTCCTCTGTTTGAATAGTTCAACCTGGTTTACCATAAACTTTGATGAGCAAACATATTCAATGATATAAAACTTTAGAGTTTGATTATTAACATAATGTCACTGAGACACTTGGAGGGTATGGACATTTACATTTTGTCTCTCTGTCTCCCAGTGTACTCCTGTGCTCTTCTCAGAGATATTCTTCTACAAGGCCGGCTCTACATTTCCAGAAACTGGCTGTGTTTCTATGCCAACCTCTTCGGCAAGGACATCAAGGTGCGAAAGGCTCACAGGCAGCTTAATAAACTCAAACTGACTGACAAATGTGAACCCAGTGTCTCCCTGTCACAATCTGACAAGCTGACTGGACAGCTTGACAAATTATTTGACAGAAAGTCATTTAGGATTACAGGCTGACTTTCAGTGTCACAGCCTTACTTCTGCCACATAGAACATGTCTGTGCTGTGAAATATGTGCCAAGAGCAGGCAGACTTTAACTTGAACCTTTCACCTTCACCAGTTGTGTGGTTTCCTCTCTCATGTTGTGCACTGTTCCTTTTCCTTCATTTCCGTGAAACCAAACCTCTCCTGACATCTGAGTGACAATAAGCTACTTATTCAGACTGCATTCCTTACATTCTGACTGAAATAAGACACTTTTCATGTCCACTACTGATTTTCTCCAGAGCCTTTCCCTAAGTATTAGTTGAAGTCTCTCATTGTCTGCTTTCTCAAATCACACTGGTGTTTTATTTTATCTTACCTATAGTTTTCTCAGTGTCTTTTCATTTTGGCTGAGCGTCTCCTTTTAAATGTTGTTATCATCTTCTTTAGGTGGCCATCCCTGTCATTTCTGTGAGGCTGGTGAAGAAACACAAAACAGCGGGCCTTGTGCCCAACGGCTTGGCTATCACCACAGACACCGGCCAGAAGGTGAACACTCCCTCACAGTCGCTGTGAATTAAAATGCCTATGCTGATTAGCGTGGCGTGGCTGTGTTTTCCAGGAGAGGTGTGATGGAAAAAACAACACCAGGCTATAGATAGAAGCAGAGTTGACTCCCAGCATGGTGGAGGGAGAGCATGAAGGGTTTTTCCACCATTACAGCAGCGTTCAGAGGGGCTTCTTAACTCTCACACATCACACTCAGCATGTCAACAAATGTTGTGTTTGTGTTTTAAATTTAGCTTAAAAAGTTCACTGGGTTTGCAACATGACTGTTGGGAGGGACACAACACAAAACAACTGAATGCTGTGATATTTCTTTTCTACCTTTATCAAAGAGTGACAGTTATGAAAGAGAGCGTCAGAGGGATATTTGGATAAGTTGACTTGACCTGTCATTCATTTTTTTTTCATGATAGAATGAATCGGAACAAAAATCTGATTAGAAAAATATCCTTTTTGTGCCCCAGATCATGAGTCCCTGAAGTGTTTTTGGCACCAAATTATTTCTAGCAGTTCTGTACTCTGTACTTCCCAGTATTGCTAATGTGTTATTTGCTTTATATGGCTGCAAAATACAAATACTCAAACACCTCTCTACATGCCTGAATGCACTGGTTGTAAACTATCAACATGAGCAGACAGTTATAATAGCGAAAGACGTATAATAGAAGATCTTTGTCATCCATTTCTTTATTCACTTTCCCCCACAGGGCTCGTCAAAGGTTAATATCACCTCTCATCTAACCTCATTTTGGTGATAGATGGAAAGCTTATTAAAGTTTAGAGCTTATCTGTGTTGTTCAGTAGACCTGCTTTCCTACTGTCTGGATAATTTCTATCTGTATTCAGAAAATTCTGGATAATTTCTGAATAGGGACTTTCTTATTTTTAATGAGCATTATAAACAGAAGATCAACCAGATTTTACATCACTGTTTCTCTTTTTCATCTCCTCAGTATGTATTTGTATCTCTGCTATCAAGAGACAGTGTTTATGACGTCCTTCGCAGGATCTGCACGCACCTACAGGTCAGAGGTCACACAAACACACACACACTCACGTATTTAGTCTATAGACGGTGTGGTGCATGTGTGATTTAAAGAGGTTATTTCCTTTTCCCTATCCAGGTCAATGGGAAGAGTCTGAGCTTGAAGCAGTTCATGGAGGAGCCGACCTTATCACTGGTCAGTGACCTTTGTTTAATCAATTACTGTAATATTATAAAGATCAAAGTGGATGAAACCTCAGCATCTGGTAATCCATAGGCAATAAAATGATGAGGACAGCTCTCACTACTACTGCTCCTGACCTGAAGGCCTGTGTGTGTGTGTGCGCACGCACTATATGTCAGTGTGCAACAGAACAGATTTTTATATTCAGTAATTAGTAAGTTCTGTCAACATGCTCGTCCTTGATCACTCTGTAATCTAGACTGAGTACTTAGAGAAAGAAGAGGCTTTGTTCATGTTGCCAGCATATTCTAAGCTTTGCTTTTCTCACACAGGAGAAGGTTTTGTATTTGTAGTTCATGTTAACACACAAATGCAGAAATATTCCAACTGAATAACTCTTTCCATAGGGTTTAGTATGTTGGTTTATAATCACTGTATACACCAAGGTTTTCACACCAAGCAAGACCTTGAAATCCACATATAAATGCAGCTTTATAAGACTGGGGGTACTTTTTGCTCAGGTTTAGATGAATGAACCACAACGGTAATGTGCTGACTGACTCCTTTAGTTCAGATCACAATCTGTTGCGCTTGGGTGGCCATCTTTCCGATGCATTCTCCTCTTTCCTCCACAGGATGAGTTCCCGGTTCCAGACGAGTTCCCGGTGGTTGATGAATTCCCATCAGTGTTGAAGTGGAGAAGGAAACCCTCTGTGGTGTCTGTGTCGTCCTCTCTCCCTGACCTCCTGGGGAACTCCACCAGCAGCCTGAGCGCTGCAGACACCCCCTTCAAATCAGAACAACCGCTGGAAGGTAATCTGTGTTAGCATTAACAGTAGTACAGATGTTACCACAAAAATATTGTGTGACAAGGAAAATTTATGCTGAAGTATTTTAGCATTGTGTCAGTTTCAACTGTGGATATCAATGTGAAAATATTAAAATGACAGTGTCTCACTTTAAAACTTAAAAAAGTGAAAGAATACAATTATCAAAGATAATAACTATGTAAAATACACACATTTGGATTTCTTATTTACTGTAAAGACCTAAAATAAGCACCAAAAGTAAAGTATGATAGAAACAGCACCATTGGCTTTATGCACAGCTCCACTACTTCCTGAACTTCAGCCAGCTCCTTTATTTCCTGTTTTAGATTATTTGACAAACTGATTAATCCAGGTGTGCCTGACCTCAGTAGTCACAACAACACTGATCAGACACACCTGGACTAATCAGTTTGTCAACTAATGTAAGACAGGAAATAAAGGAGCTGGCTTCAGAAAGTAGTAGAGCTGGGCATAAAGCCCTTTCAAATTAAGAAAAGGGGACACTAATTAATAAACAATTCATTTAAAAATCTCAGTATTGTAAACATCTCTAATTGGTCAAGGAAAGTTATTCCACAGTGTTGGAGCTTGATAATGAAATGCTTTGACAGCAATTTATTGCTTATTAGGGGTCGGTCCGATATCAGCAAACAAAAAGGAGTATCAGATTACATCGGCCTGCATCTAAAATCTCTGATATAATTACTCTGATAATATCAGTCCAATCCAGACTCCACTCCAGCTCTTCTATCACGAGGCAGAGCCCAGTGATCACAACAACAGCTGAGCTAAGGTGCTAACAAAGTAGAAGGAGGAGGAGAGATGTTGACCGTGTGGCAGGATTTTTAGTTAAAGTCTGAAGAATATGTTGCAGCTGACTCTAAAGTTTCCTGTGGTGACACAGAACCAGGAAGTTTAATATGACCAACCTCATCAGCATTTGATGCAGCATCACAAAAACAACAGCAGGAGGATTTTCAGGGTCTTCTATTTTATTTTAATTAAAAAAATATTCAATTGTAGAATATGCTTATGTTTAAGTTAAACTAGTGGTTATTCCGCACTTGGATATATTGAGGTTATTTTTCAAGGTCTTATAATTTCTTTTTTTTATTAATTTTATTCAAATGCAGAATATTCTTTTCTTTAAGGTTAAAATTGATGTAACCCATTGGTTAATAATAAATGGGTAATATTACTTGATCAAGTCAAGTGTTTTTTTTAACATGCCATACTACAAAACAAGTAATAAATGTCTGAATGATTCATGCTGATATTGTATCGGATCAATATCGGTATTGGCCAGTACTTGAGGCTTCAATATCGGTATCGGGACACCCCTAAAGAATACTTTATAATGTGTGTGGGGGGGATAAGGAGCTCTGCAGAGTGATGCTATGAGAATCCATGAAGAGTTTTATTTTATTACGTAATGTGCACAGTCTAACTTTTCATTTATTTTGAGTATCTTGTATCTGTGTGTGTGTGAAAGAGTGAGTGAAAGAGAGTAATTGCTTTTGGATGGAAACATCTCTCTTATGTAACAAACCATTAAGCCCCAAACAGAGATTAAATGGGGGGGGGGGGGGTATATTAAAAAGATTTGGGCGGATGCAGATTAAGTCGAGATTATCTCAAACAATGTCTGCTGTCAAATTTGTCTGAGGACAGTTTAACAGCTGGATGCTGACCAATCACTTCTCAACAATTTCATCACATCTCGTGTGTGTGTGTGTGTGTGTGTGTGTGTGTGTGTGTGTGTGTGTGTGTGTGTGTGTGTGTGTGTGTGTGTGTGTGTGTGTGTGTGTGTGTGTGCGTGCATGCGTGCGTGCATGTGTGTGAGTGGAAAGCTTGGAAATAATATAATTAAATGGTGCATGCCTACTGCTGTAGCTAATATAAAATCAACACATGTTATAGTAGCTTCACATCACACAGTCCACTATAGAACTAACACATAGTAGCATACAGTAATTGTAGAGACGTCAGGGTGTCATAGTTAGCACATGGTTTTGTTTGTCTTAATTTTTCTTTAAAAATAAAATGTACAAAAACTCTTCAGATTTAACCATTCCATACTGTCTTACAATAGTTTTCTCAAGTTTTAGTACAAAATGCATACGTAAAAATGAATTTATCTTTTTCTTCAGGAGCGCCAGCCATGGATGTAATGATTCATGGTGATGGTCAAAGGTTACTCTGACCTCACAAAACTAGTTTTTGGCCATAGCTCAATAATTCATATTCTAGTTATTACAATTTCACTGAAATGTTTAGTGGGATATAATAACAATATTCCGGTTGAACATGAATGTAAACTGTAACTTGACTGACTTGCAACTGAGGAGAAATCTCTGACAGCTCTCAGTGTTAATTTCTATTATTTAACCCCCTGACATTTTATAGGTAATCAAAATTATGTTTTCTCAATATTGTGACTCCTTTTTTGAGCTCCAAAGTGCATAACTGTCACACCATTAAACCAACAAGTGGGCCTGTACAGTCCTTGTACAGTCAAGCCAAGTACTGTTAATGGTTTTATGTTATAATGTGTGTGTGTGTGTGTGTGTGTGTGTGTGTGTGTGTGTGTGTGTGTGTGTGTGTGTGTGTGTGTGTGTGTTACAGAGCGAGCGCTGCAAACAGACAGAGGTCTTTTATCAGAGCCTCTGGCAGAGCTGGGCCAGATGGAGTACCAGCTGCTCAAGTTCTTCACCTTGCTGTGAGTGTACAGAGGAACATACAGACACCAACAACACCACCTTCACCACCTCCAGCAGCTGATTCACACACACACACACACACACACTGTGAGCATTAATATGGAGCTATAAATAGCTGTCAAAACAGTCCTTGGCTCTATTTTTCCACAGAGAAGTTGCCTCCTGTTGAACTTAACTTGTTATTTGTTAAGATTGACTGCAATGCATCAAACTGCTGTAGTGACGTCATGCTCTCCTCACTCCACCAGCCCCCTAGCATATCAATGTGACACCATAATAAGGAGTGTCCTTCACCCAGAGGGCATGGAGTCGCTCTGCTTCAGTGTTCTTGAGAGAGCAATGACTCCTATCTGCTCATGAAGGCTTGTGTTATTGACGGGGACCTCTGACCCCACAGTCAAGCTCTAATTTTCTCAGACATCTACAGTTACAATAAAATACACAATGCACATATACATATTCAATAACTCTTCAGTCAATTCATTTTACAGCTACTATTTTACAAGTATGCTGTTCCCCCCCAAAAAATATTATGATTGAGAATTTCTCAAAACAATCAATGTTGTCGGGTGCAAAACAAACATTTTGTTTATCTTTGTGGAAGATATGATGAACTGTACAGAAATGACTGGAAACCAGTAGCTACCTGGAAAGTTTACCCATTCTGAACTCTACAAAGCGACAGTGTTACTTGGGAAATATTCAGCAGTAATAAACATGATTTTAGTGTCAGAGCACTGCCATGATCCTTAAACAAAGATAAACTTTGGTGTCGCAGGACAGTGAAGTGCTGTGATCTCTGGACAGGAAGTCAAATGTTGCCTCCCAGTGTTCATCAGGAGACATTACAGCTCTCTTCCTCCACATGAGCAGAAGATTCCAGTTTCTAATGCCACATCCTGAAACTTAGCAGGTTTGTAATTAAACTGTGTGTGTCGTCCTCTTTCGTCAGTATTATTCTCCTCATCCTGTCCTCCTGCTACCTGGCCTTTCGTGTGTGCAGTCTGGAGCAGCAGCTGTCCTTCCTCAGTAACCCCAACCTGCCCCTGAGAGAGAGGTAACTCTAACCCAGCTACAGCACAGCTACAGCACAGCTATAGCACAGCTGACTTTCATTTTTATTGAATGAAAAAGCACATTCAAATACCAAAGACAAAGGCATTCAGGTTTTGTGAAAGCTGAGATGTAGTCATAGGAGATAAAGCATATGTATGAACAAGATAAGATATTCAGAGTAGTATGGTGTATTATTATATATTTATTTAGTTTTATTTAACTTGTATGCCTCCAGGATAATCCCATTGATTTTTAAAATCTCTTCCAAGGGAGTCAAGATGGCACAAATAACAGATATATAAATAAAACAGCAAAAAGTAAAATATTTCTTATGAAAGAGACAAGCAGCAAACATGAAGCAGACCACTGAAGGCTGCTGCTACTGACAGTCACTAGAGAATAAGGCACTCCTGTCCATGGTAGGGCAGTGAGAAAAGTAAAAAAAAAAAAAAAAAAAAGACTGTTAGTGTGACGGTGAACAGCATGCTGTTGATCCCAGGCAGTCTACTAACCCGGCTGGTTTCTCCTGGTCCAGGTAACCGCTACTCTCTGCTGTGACCTTTCCGTTTTCTCCTCTCATGCTTGGAGCTCCTGCACAGATCCAGGACCAGCTTCAGAGCCTAGAAGAGATCAACTCCTGCACCAACATGAAGGAGCAACGTCAACCCGAGTCCAAGCATTTCAGCGAATGGAATGACTTCCTCTTTAGTGATCACTTTCAGACTATGCAAACAGACTGTCTATTTGTTTCTGAATTTAAAGTAGGTTTTAGATGATGACTGTCTGCCACGGCCCATCCCTCTCATCTTGAACCCACAGGACTCTGCAGTGTAAACCTCTTTACACTCAAGCAGTTGGCAGATTTCACTTGCTGCTTGCTTTGTGGAGCTGATGAAATTAAAGAGTGGTGACAGAGACTAGAGGTGAGGATGGAAAGGTAATACACTAATGACTTGAAAAGATGGATAGTAACCGTCTATGAGGTGAGTTGTGCTGTTAAAATCCAACATGTTCTGACTGACAGTGGAATAAACCAATCTTGGCATAGCCTTCAGTAGGATGGCTAAAACAAGCTACAACAATGCACTTTTGAAAACATGTCCACATTATTTTCATTATTTCATTATGTAACTGTTCAGTAGATTAGATCTATTCTTGACAATAGGTACTCAGTTGTCATTTATGTATTTATGGAAAGATGTCATGTTATGACCACAGGCTGTATGAAGTTACCTGTCATTTAACTGTAATATACTGGAGCGATAACACCACCCGTGAAGCAGGTGGTCAGGTGACATGCATAGTGTTTGTTTTTATTTGTACTAATCTGCTGTATGGAATGACACAGGGTGTTTTTTTCTTTTAGCATTTCAAGTCACCAAAGACTTAAAATTACACTTTGAGATTTATATGATTATATCTTTGGCTGAAGATATATTTAATGATTTTGCAGACATGGGTGGAATGTAGTCCTAGACTCGTTTGTGAAATCCCTATGAATTAAATTGGCAGCAAAATGTAGATAAACTAAAAAATGTGTACAGCTTTTACTTCATTTGAGACTGTTTGATCTTCCATCCTGTCACATTGGCGCTACACTCACGACCACCATGAAAAGCCTCGGCTCCGACAACACCAACTTTTGGTAACCTCTGCAACTCTCCCTAATTTATAAAGCTGGAACGTAATGCTGGCAGAAGCATTTGATGCTTAGTAACACATTACATGTGGAGCTTTGGCTGGACACCAGTGGCTCTGCTTTTCTTCCCTGTTTCTGTTGAAGTTGAATAGCTTTCTGCACAGTTGTCATGTGTTCAATTTGTGTGTTTTCTAAAAGGTCAGCTGTTCAGAAGTGACATAAAATAACATTGAGTTTAGTGAGGAAATGCATGACTACATAAAAAACATATTTGACAAACCACAGAAGCTGGAGAGTTTTCTGTACCCACAGAGGAACCAGGTGAGCCTAAACTGGTATGAAGGGAAAGTACAACACTGTGCAGTTAGCATCCATCATCTCAGCTCTTCAATATTTTGAAAAAAACATAAAAGACCAGAGCACCTGGATGATTGACAGCTTGCATAGCTTGAGGGGTTGCTGCTGCTGATCGAACCCTTAACTGACGAGAAAGCTCTGATTTTTGTTTGACCTGAAATGAGAGTTAGATTTGTGTCTCTGTCTCTGTTTTACATTAATAATTGTTTTCATAATTTTAAGAATAGACGGCAGACCGGACTGAATATGCAATTCAGTTAAATATTGTAGAAGATGATTATTTAGCATTGTAAATGAATCTGACAGCTATATCTAATACATACTCAGTTAGCCTCTTTTTCCTAAGACACATTGGGAGTCTAAATGAAAGTAATGTTTATGCCTTAAAATCTGTAAGATGCTGTAAAGGCTGCAAGGTATGGCCACTAGACCAGATCAAAGACTGAGAACACATATTTGAATGTAAACCTAAAAGATGTACTGGGAGTACTGGGAGTAATCATGCAGAACTCCACTCCAAGATTAAAATGGATAGAAGAAGCAATTTAATGAAAGAGAAAGTGGGATGAAGTGGAAAGCAAATCATGTAAAAGTGCACCACATTTTAAGTCCATTAATCTAATGGAGAGTTTATCTCAGAGGAATGTTTTTAAGAATCAACTTCAGGTTTGTTATAAGAAAGAAAGAAACATTGTTAAATGTGCTTTTGAGTCCTCAGAGCTATTAGCTCCTATCAGCAGACCTTTTTCTCCATCTTAAATTAACAGATAAAATCTTTTGGCCTTTTGGTTGATTGCTAAAACTTAGGAACAATTTACTTGAACAAACACATTTATTGAACAGTTGAAAGCTTATTTAATCATGTTAAATTTGGAGATCTCTTCAGTCTGTTTGTATTCTGCTCTTCTCTTCAGCTCATGCCGTGGAGGAACATAACGAATATATTTAAAAGCACATCAGTATGATACTGAGGTACTTTAGTGGCACATTAAAGCTACCTCATCAGCAGTGGAATATAAAAACAGTACCTTACTGTAAAATTCCCAGATATTCACAGAGTACTATGCAACTTTCTACTTCCACTCCTTTACATTTCAAAGGAAAGTATTGCAGCTTCTTCTCCTCTACACTACTTAACATCACAACACTTACATTGCAAGTCCATATTCATCCATCCATCCATTTTCTAGCACTTATCCTCATAGGGTCATGGGGTGCTGGAGTCTATCCCAGCTGTCTTAGGGTGAAAGGCAGGGTACACCCTGGACAAGTCTCCAGTTCATCACAGGACACATAGAGACAGACAACCACTCACACTCACATTCACACCTACAGTCAATTTAAATTAGACAATTAACCTAATCCCCATGCATGTTTTTGGATGGTGGGAGGAAGCCGGAGTACCCGGAGAGAACCCACACAGACACGGAGAGAACATGCAAACTCCACACAGAAAGGCCCCGTGCTGGGTATCGAACCCGGTACCTTCTTGCTGTGAGTCAGTGCTAACCACTACACCACCGTGCCGCCCCAGATCTATATTTTACATACAGAATATACTGTACCACATGATGCAGTCATTGTAAATATGATGCATTGTTACCTCTGCCAAGGAGGTTTTGTTTTCATCAGGGTTTTTTTATTTGTTGGTTTGCAAAATAACTCAAAAAGATCACCACCAAAAATTTATCCGTTTTAAGTTAGGCCACTTCAGACCAACCCTGAAAATTTCGAGTTATTTTGCAAATCAACAAACCCCGGTGAAAACAAAACCTCCTTGGCAGCGGGGGTAACTTTAAATAAATAAGTCGCCACCGCTGCGGAGGTCTGCGCCCTCTGAGTGCTTTTCTAGTTCTACAGTATATTATCAAATTATAAAAAATGCTGCACTTTTACTTTTGATACTTTGAGTATGTTATTCTGACAATACGTCCATCTTTTACTTAATTACATTTTAAAGGATGGGTTTCTTGGGGTATTTTTGGTGGTATTGTTAATAGTAATGGATCAGAATCCTAATGCCTGCCAATTATTTTTAACAATGTAGCCCCTCATAAAGCATGCAATAACAGTGCTGTTCAGAGTTAATTATAATGATTAGCTCATGCAGCACCTAGTTTAGTGGTCTCAGCTGAACAGCCTTCTGGAGACGTGGAGAGGCAGCAAGGGCAGAGGCTAACTGCTGTGTGTGTGTGTGTGTGTGAGAGCCACAGAGTAATGGCAGCAGGTTGAAGCAGATGGCCAGAAGACACTGCAGCCTCATCCATACCTCCAGGGAGCCGTATTGTCTGACCTGGAATGCTCTGAAGGTGACCTTTGACCTCTCTGGTGTGACGGAGAATGCTGACTGTAACTTTGCAGTAATGGTCTGGATCACACTCAGTAAAAATATCACACACATGCTGCATTACTGGAGGTTTTCCAGGGACGCATTACCTCAGCGGTGTATTAAATATGTCCATGTCTGCTGAGAGCACCATCCAAGAGCATTACAATGAATCACTTTATGAAGTGAGAGGTGCCGTGTTTCACTGCAGTACACTGCAAATATTCCCTCCTATGAGGGACGTTCAAACCAAAACACCCAGAGAGAGTATGATTCCAGATGCTGTATATATCTTATAGAAAACATCAGACACTGAGGCAAAAAACGGACAGGTTTCTTTCATATTTTAATTTAAATGAGTCATGTAAGTCCATGTTTCTGAAGTCACATAAAAAATGATGAGTTTAAAAGAAACATTTTTTTTTAAAATGAGAGATATACATGCATTTATGCCACTATGTGTAAGATGAGCAGGTATTTTGATTTAACAGACCTATATTGGCTATGCCTTCCTCCCACCATCCAAAACCTTGTATGGGGATTAGGTTAATTGGCAAATTTAAATTGATCGTAGGTGTGAATGTGAATGTGAGTGGTTGTCTGTCTCTATGTGTCCTGTGATGAACTGACTCCATGGAAAAACAATGAATTATTTTAGTAAACCAGCCAACCAGAAGGCACGACATCATCCTAGGCGGCTACATTTGAGTATAAAAATAAAGTCGGCGACCTCAAAGTTTCAGTGCTGAAGCATTTCATTAATCTCCTGCCAGCAGACCTCAAAGGACCAGAATGCAACGCAGCCACACGTTAAACTGCGTTTTGATAACGGGAAGTTGGCCGTGACCACAGACACGCCCCAGTGTTCACAAACAAGTTGGATAGCTTCACTACATTCATGCATCCACAGGCTCACCATGGACTGGGAGCATCAAGTTCACAAAGCTGTGGCAGTCTGGGAAGTATGGGAAACCAGTTAGATTATACCAGAATATATATATGGCAACTATTCAGCACAAATATCATGAAATCTTTCCAGTAGTGAATTTCTTGATGGTGTTCATTGTTTTATAGGTTGAACAGCTGCTCTCAGTGAAGGTCTGAACCCTCCACAGGGTCAGTGGCTCCACCAAGTGATACAGGATGTTTGAAGAAGACTGTGGAGAAGCTCAGAAAAAATATCATTTTGTATCTTTTCAGTTTTGATCCATTTAAGACAACTTATTCATCCAATGTGTTAAATTGCTTACATTACATTGCTTACACATTATTACCCTCTCACAGATTTCAGTAAACAGTAAGTAAAATGTTTTTCAGATTGACACTGGGGTCTTCAGTTTCTTAATCCCTGCTGTGTCTTTTAAATTTGTAATTTCCCAACTTTTTTATCTGCAGGGACAGAATATTAAAGATGACGCTCAAACAATGACTGACCTACTTAACAGCTCCAATTTACCACCTGATCCAAGGAGATGGACAAGTCTGGCTGGCACTTCTGCATTTCAGTGGTTCAGTTTGTGAACACGGAGCACAAAGGCTTATCTCAGGGGGAATCATGCTGCACATGTGGTGGAGCATCTCACTCTAGCCTTCTCCTTTCATTCCTCATGTGATATTGTGATATGGACCTGACCCACTTGCAGTGCACTTCCTGAACAAGGCTGTTGCCGTGCCGTTGGACACCTGGAAGCGGTGCCGTGCAGGATGTGACTGTCTGATTTGGGCCCCTCAACAGGATTTTGTTTAATCGGCCATGCTGCTATAAATGAGACTGAATGGTTCTAAGTTGTAGTAGTTGTTTGCAGACAGGACATGATGTAATGTAGAACCAGCAAAGCAAATTAATTTCAGAGGTCAGACACAGCTCTGAGCTCAGTGTGTGTGTGTGTATGTTTACCTACTCCAGGCCTGAGGAGTAAATATGAAACACCTGGAGCTCCTGGAGGGGAACCTTGTCTGCAGCTCCTGAAATCAATCACATAAAACAGGTGTATGTCTTGTCATAAATTAAAGCCAAATATATATTTAAATATATTTTATCCACATGTGTCTGTATTTTCAGTGCAGGTGAAGCTCAACAGTGTTGTATCAAACATTGTTTGTCTCTTGGAATAAACGTCCAAGTCCAGATTTCACAGGTAAGAGTTACAGCCTTTACCCCTTTCCCTGTTTTCTCATTTGAATTCACTGTCATCAAAGTTGTTGTCCAAGGCTGATGGTTGTCTTCAGCCTTTATTGAATGTGTGTTTAGATCACTGCATGGCTGTAAAGCGATTGGCCATAAGCTTACTGTTGATTTGCAGAAGAACAAAGCACCAGTGCTAAGTAGCTTTGTTTTACGCCATAGAAAGCAGTGCATCATTTGCCAAAAGAGCAAAGGGCAGGGTACAGGATTTTGTAGGATTTCAGTTTATCCACCTCAGGTTAGATTTTCCATCACATAACAAAGTGTGCCTTTGTAATATTTTTCCAAGTTGCAACACCAGACCTTGGTGCACTGCTACAAATTTACATTACCAAGACTTATTAGGTCTGTGACAGTCGACAGGAAGTCAAGTTCAGCTTTCTTGTGATCACTGGAGTGGCCGTCTGTATAGTGGCCATTAAGGAACAAATCTGTCTACATGAACATGTCTCTGCTCTGGGCTCTTTGCCTCACTACTGCAGTGTACTGCCAGGGTGGTGAACGGCCCCATCTTTCTTAGGACAATAGTAAACCCTGATGGCTCGTCTGACTGGTTACTCTGGGTGAAATATGCCTATAGGATGTAGATGTGCAAAGGGTGGAAACTGTGGATTTAAGAGCAGAGCAGGGCAGCCAGCTGGGTCAGGAGGTCACACTAGTGCTACTGAGTACTGCATATGGTCAATGGACTTCATGTCATTAAGATTTTTTAAAACACCTCTTCAGGTTTAGGTCCTCTCTTTATCTTCAACGAAGGAAAACTCTGAAGTGAATGTGTGTCTTAGTTGTGATTGATCTTGACATTTCACCACACTATCTTTTGCTTTTTAAACAAACACAATGCAAGACGATGACAGTGATGCCATTCATTCACACTCCTTCCTCCTGAAATCACTCGTCATCGTCATCTTTGTTCCTGCCCCCACATCTTAGCTGCATGTCTATCCATGTTGAAACTCTAAATCCTTTTCAACCGTTATTGTAATGTCCACTAATAAATATGTCAAAGGCCACGGTCTGACTCTGAATAGTGAGGCTGTGAATAAAGAAACGTTTGGACTTGCTGTGCACTTTCTTAATTTACAGTACAATGCTGGATGACAGCTTGAATGGTTCCACACATTCTACTTTTGGACATTATGATGCTTTTATAAAAATGAATGCTGTTGCCTTTTATAGATAAGCATAATTTTTTTTTTTGCACCACAACACAATGAAGTTTACACTCTGTTTCAGCTTTATTTATCTGCGAGCCAGCAGGCTGTTCTATTCTCCTACACATTATGCTGCTCTTTCAAACGATGACAATAGGATGTTTCAGTAATAAGTTCACAAACAGCCTCAGTAGTTTGCAGCACAGAGTCAAACACTGTCTGGTTTTCTTCTTCATTTTTCAACTAAAATCTAATTGATAGATGTTTATTGTTGTATTTCTGTATGATTACGACTGATGAATATTACAACCGTAACCAAGGTAACCAAGAAGACCAAAATAAGGTATATAAAAAAAAATAATTACATCAAATATTGAAATAATACCCATAAGGCACCCTAACAGAGAAGGATTAACAGCTAGAGATCTGTTGTGCAAACTCTGTATTTTCAGTGAGATATTGTGCATTCAGAATATTTGTTTTAAAAATATCAACATATTTGCATGAACGATACTTGAACTCCATGTCAAAGAAAACAGCTGGGACCTCAAATATTAAATAAAACAAAAAACACAAAGCAAGTCTACCATTTTGTCAACAAATGTGACAACAGTAGAATTTATTAGACAATGAGTTTTAACACTTTTTGTGACAATATATCGCACATTTCACCACTCAAAAATTCCATTTGTCTCATAAACAGCACACAGTGCACAACAAACCCTCATACAGCAATTTTCTTTAAAACTGTTGACAGTTTGTAGTTGTAGAATGATAATGTGACAGAAAGTAGGAGCCAAAGTTAAGATTCACATTCTTATCGTCAATTCTAGTTCATTTAAAATGACCCTGAGCAATAATCTGTGTAAACATTTCTACATTCACCCCAAACTAATGCACTGGAGAAAAGAAAAGTCTGTGCCTCCTCTTTGACATAACATTTTCCATGCTCACTAAATATGTACATGGGAGTTAGGTCCTTTATAGGCATGCTGGTGTTCAGGTTTACATATTGTATGTTGCTGTGCATATACAAGGCATAAACACGACACCAAGAGTTCAGCAAATCATTAAAGATTCGTAACAATATATTATCTTTTTAAACCTTCTTCCTATTGTGGGATATGATATAGACTGTACGAGAAATATACTTCATATGTAATTATATGCTGTATTCAAGGAGTGCATTCAGATGCTCCAGCAGCAGATATGTAGAAGCTGTTCTGCATATAGTGCGGGTCGATCAACGTGCTAAGGAAAGGGCAGAGAGCAGCAGAGGTCATTCTGGGCTAGACTCTGGATCAGTCTATACCATTCAGCCCTCTTCTGAGTGATATAGGCTGGGGTGATGATTTGCACAGGAAGGCGTGGCGAGCCCTCCACCTTGGCCTTCTCACACAAGGCCTCTGCAATACAGATAACATACATGCCGCAGTCATAGCTGTTCTGCTGCGACGGGCAAGGCTCCTCCACAAACAGCGCTTTCCTCCCAGCACCCAAGAAAGGCTCCAGGTTGATGGCGATGCGCCGTGCGTGTAGTGAATTGCTGCCGTTCTGAGAGTCATAGTGTGCAAAGTGGTTGGAGTTGTGGTGGTAGACCATAAGGCTCCAGTGAGATCCCCCGGCGGTCTGGTTGGAGTTGTCGTTAACAGCTAGGAAGACCCAGTGACGAGAGGCGAGATCCAGCGGCTCCAGGAACAGGGCCAACTCATTGGGACAGGAAGCACATTTAATGAACTGTGTGACCTCTGGGCTGATGAAGGTGATGGTCTCGCCCAGCATCCTGAAGCGCTCAGCGGCCAAGTACTCAAAGGCAAAACCAATGACTTGGTCATTGAGCCAGTAAGGTCCTTCCAGTAAGGACACATCAGAGCGACGCAGCAGGCTGTCGTGGTAGCTCAGCACTACAGGGTCCATCCTCCAGCACAGTGCCAGTCTGAAAAGTACACAGGATTTTAGTGCTAAATGCCACAGTCACTCTCTAGGAAATCTTTTTCTTCATCTTGTTTGATTGTAAACTAAATGCCTTTGGGTTTTAAGCTGATGGGTCACACAAAACAAGCTCTTTGAAAATGTCAAACTGGGCTTTACCAGATAGTGATGTGGGTTGTATAAACAAGGTGTCCAACTGTACTTTAAACAGAGAAACCTTTGTGAAAGCAAGATTCAAAATGTGATGTGTCATGTGATGATGCAAACCCAATTACTGACCCTCATCTGATGGATAAGTACTACTGCACAGGATGAACCAACATAACCGTTAAGCTTTACTGGAACCAACTCATAATGAGCCACTTGTGTTCACTGGGACATGTTACGCGCTATTATATATGATATTATCTACAACAGCTTTGGTCGGCCATGACAGACAAAGTAACAGGCTGCCGGTCTCCAGTGATGCCAGTGCGTTTAGTTCATGGTTTTTGGCAGCAGGACTGATCTTCGGTTAGCTTGAGCTAGTAGCTAACTGCCACTTTCAAAAACAAACGAAGCTAATCATGTCAGCTGAGCAGTAATTTTAGCCTGCAGAACAAAAACAGCATGCTGTCAAATTTAAATGTGTACACTTGATTCAAAGTCCGTACCTGTGAAGGACACCATCAAATAAAAAGAAGTATGAAAACTGCACTCCACATAGCAGTGACTACCGTAAAGCGCTGCTGGGAAACCCTTGTGTTGTTTTTGCGACAGCGTACAGTACCGACAGGCTGCCCGCGTGCTCCGGTACAGCTCACATTTATATTTACAGAAACGGAGAGAAAGCCACGTATTTAAAAAGCAACACGTATCCCGTCATGACAACCTCATGTAAATTCAAAATACACGCTTAGCTTACATATGAGGTGTGTGTGTATCGCGGTCTACTTCCTGTTTCGACACTTCCAGTGAAGCACGACTGGATGAATCATTCCAAGATGGCGCCCCATTCATTCCTACGAGAGTTACTCAACGGGACCATTGGCAGCACACTTGTAACGTTGTTGGGCCCAAGGCGCATGCGCACTAGGGTTATTCTCCAGCTTATTTAAAGTTCAGGACAAACGTGTTCATGATTTTACAGCCGCTCTTTCTCCAGTGAATGCGTGTGTGAACGGAAGTTGCAATACTCCGTGATGCCACGGAGTAAAAACACATCACAGGTTCTATCTGACTGCGGTCCCGAGGGTTTGACTCGGCTCCACTCGGTTCCGCTCGGCTCAGTCCTCCCACTTCTCGCTCCTCTCTATTTTCACCCCGCCCAGGAGCAGCGTGGCCGCGCACTGCTGCGCGTCTCCGGAGCGGCCGCACTGATTAGCAAAGTGTAGTTTTCAGAGACCGTCACCAGCCGTGAAGGTTTGCTGCGTGATTTCACCACGGCGGACACGCACCGATGACAAAAAGCGCAAGTACCAGACGCGGACTTTTTGTCTGTTTGTTTGTCCGGAGGTGAAAGACGGGAAAGACGAGGAAATAAATTAATTCAGTGGGAACGCAGGGAATTAAATAGAGACATTTCGTGTGGTTACAAGTACGTGCGGCTCTGCGAGCCACCCTGAGAGCAGCACACGGAAAAGTTGAGTCCCTTTTCAACTGACTTCAGCGTTCACGTCTGGAGGTGAGTGTGATGTTTGGCTGGTAGTGAGGCACACTGTGTGTGAGTGGGGCTGCAGGCAACCAGATGAGCCCAGAAACTCTGTCTTTAAATCCCCAGTCATTTGCAAGATGGTTGTTCACGCTTTTACAGTGTGTGAGGACTTTTTTGAATGAATAGTCACAGCAAGGGATGTGTGTGTAGTAGGCTAGGTGTGTGTGGTGTGAAAGGCTTGAGAAAAGTTTGACTTTCATGTCATGTCATCTTACTGTGCACCCTGTCAAAATGACGAGTCCTGGTTCATTTTATTCATTTATGTGTCAAGCAAATCAGTTGTGCAGGTTGTGATGCAGTAAAAAAACAGGCATACAAAAATCAGATCAGTGCAGTATAGGATGATGCAGCAGAAATAGAGGGAGTCATGTTCATAGTAAGATGTGGTGGTGTGCTGGTTTTGAGTGTTTGGCTGCAGCAGGGTGGGGTAAATGTTTACATGTATTATTTAGTGGAGGTCAGAGAGTACTGCTCATAATGCAGAGGAGGCAATACAGACTGCAAAGTGGCTGTAATTGTACAGGGAGGTCTGATGAGGTGAGGAAGCTGCTGAATCATGGGTGTACGGTCTCAGTCTGTGCAGGACAGAGGGTCCATGGCTGCAAACTCACAGCACCACATATTCTCTGCAGGAAGCCTTTAATGCACATTTATGTTGTCACTTTAGTATCGACTTATTGGATTTAGAACAAGACTTATCTGATTGTTGGGATAAAGATCTTCATATCATGGTGCTTTTCTTTACCCAGGTTTGTTTTAATCTTTTCATTTAGTAAAAACATTTGCAATTGTTGCTTCAGATCAGTATCCCTGTATCCTTTCATATCTGCAAAAAGACTCCCGAGAGCCCGTCCTGACCTCAGATCAGCACAGGTGATGAGGGTGTAGCGGGTCTGTCCTGCAGGAATGTGAGGTCTGAGAAGACACAGCTGCTGTGAGCACTAGAGGCGGCCCAGGCCGAGACTCTGGCAACTGGTCCCTGTCGACATCTGACACCCCACAGGGCCCCCTCTGTCTGCTATTTCTAAAACACTGGCCTCCGTTTGTATCACACCGGGCCCCGTGTCTTTGCTGAGCGATATCACTGACACCACCTGAGAAGCCAAAGTCCTGGTCTGAGAGGTTGAAAGCGCTGTTTAGAAGCAGTGCAGCAGCGCAGCTATGAGAGGTGTTGTGGTTATATGAACATTTTTCAGTATTGGAATAAGATAATCTCTTAAGAACTATACTTTGAAATACCTGGAAGAATTTCTGTGCAAACCTTTAGGATAAGTGTGAAGATGGTGCACAAACTATTACCTGGAATATGCATCACTTCATGCTGCAAAGTTTCATTTTCACAGTTATGTAATCTGGACTGTTCATGCCAGGAAAACAATTAATGACATCACGTTTTGCCACCTTGTTCATCACGTCCTGTCTACCAGCTAGACCTGGGGTGTGGCCTCACTTTTGGCTTAGATGTCTGAAGCTGCGGACACGTGGCTGGACTTCCGGTTAATCAGTCACCAATAAAGATGGAGGTCATAATGCAAATACGACATGATATTTTGTAAAATTCCTCTGGGTTTCCCTTCACACACACAGGTTGTCATGAATTAATGAGTTATACAGCCTCAGATAATTGTGCATAAAAGAGGTCAACTCCTCTGTTTGTCATAAATACACTGCAGCACATTTTAGATGCAGACCAGCTGAGGCATCATGATGGCTGCAGTGGTAAACCTCCTCCTGTCATAAGATCAACAGGCTTTTTTATATTTGTTATTTATTAATATATTTATGGATGTATGTGTGTAGAAAATAACCAGATTAGACTGAGGTGATTACAGCAGTACAGTACTATTCTAAATAATCTTATAGTTCACTATAAGACTTTGTGTGTCACTTTCCGCTCCAGTCCCAAAATAAACTTCCGTTCTCACAAAAAACAACATGGTTAAGTTTAGGCAGCAAAACTAGTAAGGTTTAGGAAAGATTGTGGTTTGGGTTAGAATAACTCCTTGGAATAACTTAAGTATGGAAGTTAATAAATCAACATGTGGTTCTAACACAGGTCCCACTCTTCTTTTTGTTTTTGTTTGTTTTTTTTTTTCTCATCCACCTCCTCTGTATGCAGCGTTTGTTGCTCCTCATGCTTTGTGGTTTGAACAGTGTGTGAGACCAGCCTGACTGTGACAGAAGGCCACAGCGGTCATCAGGCATGTATCCCCACACTGATTTCTTTGTTTTGTAGAAACATACTGTAAACTGTTCACTACACATGTAGTGAATCAAACTGTTTTGTTCTCTTTCAAATTGAGTTAACAACCTCTAACAGAATCTGAAAGTAGGAACCTGAGGGGTTATGACTTGTTCACACTGACGGAGTCGTTGACTTGCTGTGGCGTTCACACTACAGGACTGGTCAGTGAAGCAGTGTTCACACTACAGGACTGTCTATTCAGCAGACATGTCAGACTGCTGCACTGCTGTCCAGTCAGCCAGCTCTTGTTAATTCCTGGTTAATAAATGAGCCGCTCGTTGTTTTCTAGTGTTTACAGTGACCACTGAAACGGCTCTGAGGCTGACAGGAGCTTTTCTTTTTCCACAAAGGTTATTGAAAAACATCATTTACACAACACAAACTTGTGTGATAAAGAAAATGTCTGCGGCATGTTTTCCGTATTTCACTGTAAATATGGGTGACGATATGATTGAATATGTGGACGTAGTGCCTTCCAAACACTAGAGTGAAGCCTCTTCTGCTATCTTTGAAGATGGATTTCAGCCGTTTCAGTGATCACTATAAACACAAAATCATTTGAACACTAGAAAACAACGAGCGGCTCGTTTGTTAACCAGAAAATAGCGAGAGGAGGCTGACTGGAGCACAGTCAACAGCGAGCTTTTCATTGTAAACATGGACACGGAGCAGAACGCAGCCCTCCTGGTTGTTTGTGAGCTACCATGAAGTGAAAGAACAAAAAGAGAAAAGTTGTTGTTGATGCCCCTCTCACTGCTCCTTTGAACCATGTCTGCTCTCACTGACTGGAGCTCTTTTTACGTCAGCATGACTCACCTGGATATTTCGCAGGCTAGATGTTCAGTGGGCGACAAACGAGTCAGGACTTCAGCGAGCTTATGACTGGCATCTTTGAGGCGTTCACACTTAAGGATAAAGGCTCGTTGAGTTGACGACTGCCTCACCCTGATCTGGGGGAGGGGTGTGGGGAAAAAAACGTCGCTGACGTGCCGATTGGCCTAAAATCGTGTAGAGTGAACAAGGCATTACCTGTTAAACCGAATAGCTGCTTGTGCCTTTTTTGGGGTGGTAGAACAGGAGTCACATGCTTGCGGCTCACATGATCGGGATGTCCTGAAAAGCGTTGCGGCAGCATGATGGATGGGATTGTGTGGCGTAAGTGATTGGCATGCACATAAAGTCATTAAAGAGGAACATGCTTGTGTTGCACTGAACAAAGCTCCCCTTTCTTTAGTAGGCTATTATATGAGGGAGGCTTTGGCCTCAAAGGCTCAGCTTCCCCACGTTTTGCATTTCCTCTCATTAACTCACTGGCACAGCCGCTAACAGTAGCTACACAGAGAGAAGAAAACACATTGTGTGTTCTTGGCAATATTGTTTATGTGAAATGCGCTTAACTCATTCTGCTTTTAATTAACCCCTCTAAATGGGAAATGCAGTGAACAAACAGTAATGATCTGTTTGGAAGCTAAAATAAATGAAATCCCATCCTCCAGAGGTTTTGTTTTGGTTTTAGTTGAATGTTGTGCAAAGAGATCAGCTCGCTGAGTTTTAAATGTGTATTTATTTGTTAATTAATTAATTAAGTTAGACATGGCTGTGGATGTCTGCTCACATGCAAGTGGAAGGTCAGTGGCTTGGATAGCCAAGTAGAAACTGCTAATCAGAGCAGGATTATTTCAGACTTTTATCTTAATACCACAGAGTAAAAGTACTCCTGAACATCTTGACGTATTTTAAATGTGCAAAGCCTCCAGACGCCAGGGGCCACGTTACTGCACGGTTTTGGTTTTGACAGTGGACCGCTGGCTGGAAACTAAAGTTGTGTGGCTGGTGGCCCCCTGCAGCCGTACGGCACAGACTGGACAGGGCCGATGCTTAATCCTCTGGCATGTGCTGTTGAGTAATGATGGTGCACACTGCTGTCCGTCTGCAGAGCACTGTAACTGTCAGCGGCAGTGTCGTTACCTTGGTGAAGCCTTCATATGGCAGTGTTAGCCTTATAGTCCATATCACCACATCAAAAACATTGGCGCAATAATTAAGATTTTTTTCCAGTGTAAGTGTATGTTTTGAACTCTGACTCAGACCAATAAAAACCTAGGGGAAGTAATGTGATGTGTTGCTTTGATCTTCTGTGATACAGGCTAGAAGAGAATGTTTGATTTTTTTATTAAAATCAATTTGCTTTTTGTGCACATAGTAAGGCACACATCTTGACGACTACTATGCATACTGTATATCAGATAAATGATTGAAAGTAGGTGAGAGCCTTTGCCACTAGTAAAGGTTAAACTGCATTTTTGCTTTCCATAAAGTTATCCTGAGCAGCCTTGTTTTATGAATAAGAATGAACTCTTTCAATAATCAAAAGTTCAGCACCTTTATCATCCAATATGGAAACAAAAAATATACCATCACATGAAAAAGTTGCCAAACCAAATAAATTTTATTTCTATTAATGTTTTATTAGCAATTGTGCATGTTTTTTTCACAAAAAGTTCAGTCATTATCAAAATGAAATGGATATAGTTTGAATGGAACCTTAAAATTGTTGATTTAATGAACGTCAAGAGAAGAGTTTTATTGCAAATAAATGTGATGCGAAGCAAATTTGTTAATGAAGACAGCTGTTGTAAAGAGAGTGGAGCTGAAGGAATGAAGGGATGTGCTGACAAAAAGATTCCTCACCAACATCAGCGACACGCTGAAACTGTCTATTTTAACTCTTTGAGTGCCAGCTGTTTTATAAAACAGAAAGTGCCTTGTGCCAGCATTTTTTGCCCAGTTTGAGTCATATTTCAAGACCCGCAGAATATTTTGTACTAAGACTCTGAAAACACTGAATAGCACAAATGAAAGAAGAGACTCTCTATTTCATCAAGAAAAAAAAATGTTTTTACCTTGTTCTATTCCTGTTTTATCAGAGGTAGAGTAGAAGCCACTCCCACCAAAAAATGACAATTTTTGTCCAGAATCTTTCCGTTTTGCTCTCTAATCTTGATCTTCTCCACTTCCTGCTTTGATCTCGGTGGCGTATACATCTCTTTATGCTCCAATCTCATCTCCCAGGAGCCCCAACATTACTGACAGGCTGCGAAAAACACTTTGACATTGAAATACATCAATGGGACTCAAAGAGTTCATTGCAGTGAAAATAATATTTCGTAGAGAGGTTCTCAAAAAGCTCCATCCAGTGAGAGAGAGTGAATGTTGTGTCTTTACAGTACGCTGACGTTCTTATCTGAGAGGAATTCAGTCATTTTACAGTAGCCTGCGCTCTGTCACAGTGAGGCAAGAGGGGAGGAAGAGCGCAGATAGTTGAGGCTAACTGACAACAAACAGGCGGTGATGATAAGCTGGATTTCAAACGTGCTCACTGATGGCTGGAATGTCTCTCCTGTCTAATCTATACTATAGTTATAAATGAGCAGACGATATGGTTTGCTTTGAAATTATTCCAACCACTGCAGAAGTAAAGTAAAATATTACTCTATTTGTTGTAGAGGCTAAATGAATCACATATATGTACGTATGTGCCAACGAATAACTGATTTGTTTTGACTGTCTTTATCTGGATGCAGATGGTATTTATCTTATCAAATCTTCTTAACATAATTTTAAACTTTGTTTTGCAATTTTCCCATGAACTTCTGCTCACTTTATTTGGATTGAAACATTTTCTGTGAACCCATGCACCCTGTGACTACCTGAATAATACTCTGTTGCATCTCACTGTTTGATCATAAAACATCATGTCATAACGTCTCTCATGACTGAATAAATGCTCCCTCCACTGAACTCTGATGAGTCTTGTTGAGCCCTCTCACTCTGGCATCCACCTGCATTCATCCTGATTACTCACTGCTGCGTTTCAGAGCTGGCGTTCACTGCAGTGACTCAGTGGTCGACTTGTATGATGATGGTCAGACACCCTGGAGACGATTCGAGGGTCCCTATTGTCTCCACTTGTCCTAGTCCTCCACTCAGTCTGAAGAGAGCCCACTTACTGGTGCAAATGGTTTTGCTCTGCATGTCCTGCCGACTTAGCTGCCCTACAGAGCAGGTGAGCTGCATGAAGAGCCTTAAATGCTAAATGTAAGGAGTTTCCCCCCAAAGTGCTCCTTTGGGATGGAGACCAGAGCCAGAAGGAGCTTAATAAAGGTTCAGATGAGGGTTGGACTGTTCTGACCTGACAGAGAGGACCAAGTAGTTTTACTCTTGATGCTTCTTCTCTGTGGATACTATGCAGCCTCTTCTGGTGAAATAAGTGTGAGAATATGTTCTAGTTCTGCTTTCCTTCATTTTAAGTCATTACAAGTTGATGTTATGTTACTGTGCACTATGGTGAATTGTGATTGGTAGCACTGCTCGCTATTAATTTGGTCAGTAATGAAATGAAGATTATTTAACTCAATAACTCATTGACTTTGCAAAGAGAATTTTGGGATGTCTATTTTAAACTTGAATGAGTCAATCTGGTGTACCTTGAGAGCAAAATAAAGAGGCTCAATCTAAGGCTAGAGATGAGGCTAGTTCTGTATAACACAAGTCTAAATGAGAACTTCATTGAAATTTGATTAACAGCCCTCGTGATGGACATTGTCAAATATTTACAATCAGTTATTAAGGGAAAAAAATGCTCATCATTAATGAAAATAATAAGTGCACCTGGATCCATTATTTGTTTGATATTGTGCTTTTTCTCATGCTTGCAAAAACTAGACAGCAGAACATTTTAGGCAACAAGGGTGACCTGAACAGCAGTTTTCTGGTGTTCATCAGGACAAATCAGGGAAACGAAGGAAGTCTCGGGAAAATAGACACAATGACACAAAGTGAAAGAGTATCTGAAGATGGAAGTCTAGTTTATTTCTATTTTGACCACAGTTTACCAAATGCATCTCTCCATTAGCTTTGGGTGTGGAGAAAACCATGAGGTCATCACATTTTTATGAAGCCTTCCCAAGAGATTATCGCCAACATCTTCCATCATCTCCCTGAAGCCTGAAAACCAAACGTGCGTTATGATCACGCTGCAGCTCTGACTGCACCAGCAGGCTCAGATTTCAAACAGCCTGCGGTCGGCTGAAGGCAGAAAGACAGCAGTCGTCCCCCATCCTCACCAAGAGCCACTGTAATGCTGCCCTGTAATTACAGGTCATGTTTTTTTCCCCTAATACGCTAAACAGATGTGCGTAAAATTATGCTTAACATTCAGACCCTGGGTTAGACATGACATGTCATTACTATCAGCCAGAAGAGGAGCACACAGTTTCTGCTGCATCAGTGATCTGTGGGGTTTTATTCTCTAACTGAAGCATCAGTTGATTTATTGGACAAAAAGTATATTTTTACAGAAAAGGTGACAAATTTAACCTAAATTGAACAAAAAATATATTTTTGAAAAATAGAATAAATGTTATGTTTAAAAATAAATATACTTAATTTCACATTCCTGGAAATAAAATTGCACACAGGACTGAAGACATCAGTCCTATGTGAAAAATGTTTATTATCATTAACATTGAAATGAAGAGGACAGCTGGGTGTCAGATTGTGTTTAGTGTTTCACTTGCTGTGAGTTGATAACATGTAATGCACATTGACATGCAAACATGTCCACACGTGTACTTTTGGATTGCCAGAAAATCTGATATATTGCATTGTAGCATTTTCCTTTGATCACTGATGCCCACTCATGTGTTCCATGATTCAGAGTGATGCCTTTGAAATAGCTCTATGTAGGTGTCGAATGGCCTGAAAGAAGAAATCCTCCCTCTGTGGAGCTATGCCACGCTTCACAAAAGAAACCTTTGGCAGCTAATTTGACCGAATTCACTGCAGCTAATTGACCACAAAGATGAGTCCATGAACGCATCCTCAGGTTTTGTCTTCTGTGTGTGCATGCTTGACCTCGTCACAGGTGCTCACAATAAGACACAGTGTTGATCTCTGGGTCGGAGGCGTCTTGGCGCTGTGCTGTATGAGCAGCTACAGTCATTACTGCTCGTCCCCACTCAGCTATGAAAGACGGGATGATGAGTCCTTCTGGCACCGGCAGCCTCTGTTCACCAGAGTGTTTGCAGACAAGCTCCTAATAAGTATATGTCTACGTTACTAAATATACATTGCTGTAAGCAGGTAGGTAGGTATGTAGGTACGGTGAATGTTTTATGGAGGAAACATGCTAGTGTCCTGGCTCCTCAGCGCTGTCTTCCCTCAGGCCAGGGGCGGCTGAATGGGCCCAGCAGACTCCCTTTCTGAAGGGGAAATGGAGTGTGCATAATCTGTGTCAGTGATACCTCCTAGTCCCTCACCGTCTTTCATCCACCCTTCACGGCTCCCCAATATCACCTCCACACCAGCTAGACAGTTTGTTTTTTTTTAAAAAACATTTTGCTTTTTTAAAATTTGAAGCACTGACTGTTATCAAGTGTATATTGATCGAGATATCAGTCTGACTTATTAGAACTTTTTACTTCATAAGATGCTATAAGTTACTCTTTTTTTTCTTAGAATCAGCATATGCAACAATGAAAATGGACACATGAGGGTTTTAAGTAAGCAGGAAAAATGTTACAATTAACTTTAATAAACTGAGTGTTTTGTTCTGTGTGGAAAACACGGACAGTGCTGTGGTAGCAAGCTGTCAATCACATTTACTAAATGAACATGTGTGTTGAAGAAGATGTGAATCTAGTGATTGAGACCATTAGCTCATGTTTACAATGTTTACTGAGGTAAATCGACTTCTATACAGTCAGACTTCTTTTAGGAGCCAGAGGAGTCGTTCCCTCTTGGCTGAAACGGTGTAAGACGAAGGCACTTCAGCGTTGATGTCACTGCCTGCTTCAAGGGCCTCTCTACTGTTTGAATAGTCTACCCCAACACTGAAAACTTGCTGTAAAAAACACCCTTGATCAACTTTTCTGTTAAATTTTCGAAAACGGAAATGAAAATCTAAATTTCTGGAAACTATTTCTCAGTTAACCAGTAAGCACTTAATGTTTTTTAAAACACCAGCTGTAGAAGTGCCTTCCATTTGCTGGTCTTTTTTATGATGGGGTGGTGTACTTTTCCTATTTCGCCAGCCAAAAGTAGACTGTGCAGCGTCATATTGATGTTTCCAGAGTCTGAAAGGAAAAACATTTTTTTTTCATTCTCCAAAAACAATAAAATGTAAATGTGAGGTCAGTCTGGGAGCAAGGGTCTTGTTTCAGACTCAACAGTTTACCCCAGTGTTCAGCAGTCATACAGTACACAGTATACCACAGTTACATTAGTATGAGTGGCACAGGGAAGGTGACTCATTAGTGAAAGAAATTGGCATCTTGGGGAAAATGCATCAAAAATGAGAAAAGGGTTTCCTTCGCTACTCTTCAGAGCTATTTGGAAAACACTTTGATTTCTGTAATTGTTACTTGTAATCATGTAGTAGTTTTACTATGTACCAAGGCCTTTCATTACAATCACAAGCTGTTTCTTTGAAGAAGCCTCCACTGATAACAGTGAACCATTAAAGCATTAGCTCATGTAGTTTTATGGCTTGGCACTAAACCGCTCTGACATCACCAGTCTGTACAGGTCTGTCAATGCTTTCCTTTGTTAAGAAACAGAAAACTCACATGTTTGGATATAAAATGCTGTCCAAGCGATTTACCACAGAGAGAAGCATGCTTACATGTGCATAAACGGAGACAGAACAACAACAACAACATCAGTAACAGGTTTAGAAACAGGTGTTTCAGGATCATCTGCTCTGCCTGGACCCTAGAAACAGGAAAACAATGCTGGTTGTCCAACATGAGGCACAAACTGCAACTAGATAACTAGATAACTGTTTTTAATGGGCGTTGGTGTTTCTTAGTAGTAAAAAGAAGGCGTTATGCACATTATAGCATCTGCACCGCCATGTCACCAGTCCTCTGACTGTTTAACCGTCTGGAGTTGTCCAAAATGTCACATGTCTGGTTGTGTTGCATTGCTGAAATCCCTTGTGTTTTCCCTCTACATGGTGTAAAAGTGACGCTTTGACCACAGACCATTTTGTTTTTGTCATTGGGGTTTTGGTTCCTTGATGTTTACACATTTTAAGTGAGTGGACCACATTGAAATACATACAGATTTGACTGTGTAGTCAACTGTGTTTCAACTGTGGTACAATTTTGACTCCATTGTTTGCCACCAAGCTTGGCTGCTTGTCACAACCAATTTTCTCTTTTTGTCATGGTTTGTGTTTCTGACTGAGAGCTTATAATTCATGCTGTTCATGCTTTTCATGAAGAAGTCTACAAACATCAGAGGCATCTTTAGCAGAAGTTGAAAGAGAGACAACGGTGTTGTCATGGTGTTCTTATGGTGTTGTTATTTTGAAGCCCCCTGAGCTGCACTTCCTGTCTCACCCAAAGCTGCTGTCATTGTCCTGGGAGTGGACACAGGAAGTGGAATTCTCCATGGCGACAACAGAGGAGTGGCGCAGTTGTTAACTCCCACAGTTTCTCATGCTCTTTTTCATAGAAAAGCCCCCAGTTGCACACACCACATCATAAGAGAGGTACATTTTAACGTGTTAATTTCTTCCAGCTTTTCTTGCTTTTATGTGAGTTTGTTACAGTTAATCCAGACATTTCCAACTTGTGACCTTGCACTTTTTTTTGTCATTATCTGAACATAAAGCTACTTTGAAGCTGTGACTGAAGCTGGTTGGGTCGACATTAAGATTTGCTACAGTATTATTTCGTTGTGAAAGCTTGTAATGTTAAAAGACTGAGTCAGTTTAAAAATGACACAAGTTTCAGCGATATCACAGCGCACAGTAGCATGCAATGTGCTTTTTTTTTTTTTTTTGACAATGTTGTCCTTGGGACTGCAGCTGTATTAATTTCCTTCCTCTGCTTTCTCCCTCCACTCTCTCAGTCCACCTCTGGCAATAACAATAATAGGTCCTGCACAGCAAAGCTAGCCTTTTAATTTCGGGCACACACACACACACACACACACACACACACGGCACTTCCTCCAATGTCGTATTTTCGTGTTGGTGGAATGTGGAGGGAGTTGGTGTCGGCCCAGCGCTTCATTCAGAATGACCAGCCACAGTTATCCTGAGAGGCCTTCAGTCATTTTAAATTACGGTGTGGACAGTGAGTCCAGCTTGGACTTGTTCCAGCCGGGCTCCAGCCACACTGACTCAGGTGTCTTGGCATTAACACACTTCATGTAACCCAGAATACCAGCAGAATAAAAGTGAACACTTTGTAGTTGTTTTTTTTTAAATTCATTTTCATGTCCCAAATAAAGGAAACATTTCTGCTTCAGTTTCTAGTCTCTCTTACTTTTATAGTTTCCTGGTTCAGTTCCGGTGAGCAGCAGTTTGTTTGTGAAGTGTTCACATCAGTATTTGTCTTTCTGACACAGAAGAATGATACCACAACCTTAATGAGTTTAAACTGAAGCTTAAAAATGAAAAAATGATTAGAATTTCATGGAAATTTTTGGTTCCTTCATGCTTTACAGTTTTGATGACCATATCCAAATGCATGCTGTCCATTTCTAGTGTAGAATTTTAACCAGTAGAGTTTAACTCATTTGAGTGCCATTGACACATATATATGTGTAGTTTACCTCTGAGTGCCAGCCCCCCCCCCCCCCTTTTTTTTTTTTTTTTTTAAAAACACAAAGTGTCAGTGTTTTTGGTCATTTTGAGTCATCTTTCGTGATGCACAGAATATTTTGTACTAACACTCTGAAAACACTGAATAGCTCAAATGAAAGAAGAGACTCTTTTCATCATGAAAAAAAATGTTTGCTTTTACCTTGTTGCGTTCTTGTAGAGGCCACTTTCACCAAAATTCACCACTTTTTGTTCAGATTCTGCTCTCTAATCTCGATCGTCTCCACTTCCTGCTTTGATCTCGGTGGTGTATACCATCTCTTTTTGACCTGACTACAAATCCCAGAAGCCCCAGATGTATTCACAGGCTGTGTGAGAGTGCCATCTTGTGCCTGCTGCTGAAAAAAGGAAAGATGTATATATACTGTACATCTTTGGCACTCAAAGAGTTAAAAAACAATGCGTGCGTGCCAAGTGTTTTTTCAGCGACTGGCACAAGGGGACGCTTTCATGCACTCTGTGAGTAATTTTGGGGCTTCTGGGATATGTATGTGGAATAACGTCCTCTGCTCTGTACCTCCCTCATTTTCTCAGTGTCTCTTTCAGGTCGTCCATCTCCTCTTCTGGCTCTATGAATATTTCGGTCACGGTGGTGTAGTTGTTAGCACTGTCGCCTCACAGCAAGAAGGTACCGGGTTCGATTCCCAGCCCGGGGCCTTTCTGTGTGGAGTTTGCATGTTCTCCCCGTGTCTGTGTGGGTTCTCTCCAGGTACTCCGGCTTCCTCCCACCATCCAAAAACATGCATGGGGATTAGGTTAATTGGCTAATTTAAATTGACCGTAGGTGTGAATGTGAGTGTGAGTGGTTGTCTGTCTCTATGTGTCCTGTGATGAACTGGAGACTTGTCCAGGGTGTACCCTGCCTTTCACCCTAAGACAGCTGGGATAGACTCCAGCCCCCCTGCAACCCTGTGTGAGGATAAGCGGTAGATAATGGATGGATGGATGAATATTTCGGTCAGAGCTCATGTTCCACCACTTCCTATTCATTAGTAGTCACAGAGCGACTTGAGAGCTGTGTGAGTGAGGGCACAACATAGAGGAAGTGAAGTGTATGTCAGCAGGCCCTGAAACCATGTTACTGTCAGTGCATGAGAACAAAATCAAGCAGGTCTTCCCTCTGGGCTTTAACTGCCAGAGCTGCTCAGGAGTCCACTCTCCACACTCCCTTCAGCTCACCTTGACTCATTCCTCTCGAGTGGTTCATCAGAGCAGTAAATCTAGCTGGACTAGATATTAAGGGTTTATGCTGGATTTATTTTGGATAATTGTGATGAAGGTTTGTCTGAAGAAGCTGCTATTGTTTTATTATTTTCTCAGGCACCTCTTTCTGAAACTTTCCATATGTATCACACATGATTGCGACATGATGATTGAGTTCATCTTTTCAGATTGTTTAATTTGAAGAATGTTTATAGACTTGAACAGGTGAAAGTTTCCAGACATCCTGTGTCCTGCTGGTTTTGGACCACTCACAAGATTTACGTTTTGTTTTGGGATGTTGTCAAACAGTTTTCATCCCAACTCTGAGTTGTTCAGTATCAAGTATTAATACAGAGTCCTGTAGGATGCATTTTTCTAACTTTGGTTTTGATTATTAATAACTCTGCATTGCTTGACCCCTTACTCTTAATTGTTTTCATCACTGTCCTGGTTCACTATAAGATGAACTATTAAGATGATATTATTAAATAACTGAATCTGAGCCCCAACATTATTAAGGCTGAAACTGACACCAATATTTAGTTTAAATAATTGTTCAGTGATATATCAACAAACAATCTCGACACATTCTCAGTGTAAAGACTATAGCTCAAGTAGAGTTCAGTGAAGAAAGGATCATTTGATTTTGATTTTTTTTGTTTATCTAGTCAATCAAAATGGGCCCAAATCTGCCCCAGTTGAGATCCTTAGGACTGGCCTGGGACATTTCTAGTATGGTTGTTTAATAACAGGGAAAGGTAATTAATAATAGCTTTAAAAGAATGAAATGTGTTCTTCTGTGATACTGCAGATGTTACAGATCCACTGGTGTCACTTTAAAAAAGTCTGTAGAGCTGCTTTCAGACACTGTAAGCATCCATAATCTGCTCTAAGAAGTATTTCCTATGTTGGCAAATCCACTGGTGCTGAAAAGCAAAGTCCAGGTTCTGCAGCAGTGAGCACCGTCTACACACACAAGCCTTTAGGAAGCATTTGCATGTATTAAATGCAATTTTAACAAAACCCCAAAACCAAACCGTTAAAGACGCTGACTACAGCGTTGGCATCCTGCGCTCCTCGTTTTTCCATTGACCCAATTTAGTTTCAAACATGGTCATTCACCAGCGACTTAAATACAGGGAGAGGTTGCCATTGGCTGCTGGGCAGTATCCTCGTGTTACAGTCAATTTACCACACTGTCTGGAAAAAAAATGAACCTCTGTCAACCTTTCACTTTGGAGCAGCCATGTTGGTTTCTCCAAAGGAAGTGGTGTAAAACAGCTTAATGGATGTGTTTGTATGTATGCAATTTTTTTCTGTATGTATGCAAATACCTACTGTATGTTTTGGTAAATATGCTCATGCATGGATGGTATATACATGAGTGGCTGTGTGTGGTCAATTCTTAACTTATTAGGTACTCTGTTGGTCTTTAAAAGCTACTCACAGTGATCTAGTTCTGCAGTAATCATTAGGGGTGTGGAAAAATATCGATATAGCGATATATTGCGATACTTTGTCTTCCGCTATCGTTTCGATTTTTAATTTCCTAATAACGATATTTTCCAACCCCAACAAAATCAGATGTTGGGCCGATTGTAAATCCAGAACGACTTCCACTCCTCCGCTCTGCAAGATGTCGGTGTACCGCTACTGCGCTGCATGGCTTTTGTGGTGAGTGAGCCAGTGAAGAAGTCAACAGTAAACAAGCAGAAGAGAGCAGAGAGCTCTGAGTTTCACCGGTGGCCACAGCAAAACAAAGCCGACGTTTGGAGGCACTTTGGCTTTCAAACGAAAGAAGGAACTAGTAAGCTGGACAAAGAGTACAGAGTTTGCAAATGATACACTGAGCCGCCGCTGCTGAAACCTGTTGATCCGAAGCAGACTTATTTGTTTTAAATTAATTATTGTTTATTTTAATCTAAAGGGCCTATAACAGGCATTCTTTTTTAACAAATAAAAAAACGAACTCTAATTTGTGCAAAGTGCGTCGCTATCTTTTTATTGCATTCATTAAAATGCGTTTCTCCTCTCCTCTGCAGCAGCAGGACTCTCCTCTCGCTCCCTCTCACAACAAACACTGGCACAGACGCATCACCACACTCAGACAGCGGTGCAAAAAAGTTAAAAGAACATTTAAGGATGTAGCAGTCACGTTCTCACATGTCACTAGGCACAGAGGGACATGTCTGCTGAGATTTGTCTGTCACCGAACTTTTCCAACAATGGCGACAAACATTGCCGGTAAAACAGAGGCTTTACTGCGGCAGTATGGTGTGTTCAAATGTACACGAATGTCCAAGTCAGAATTTAAATCACAATGAAGATGGAAAGTCAGATTAATCTCACCAACCAGACATAAAATTCATGCTGTCTACTACTGACGTAAACAGTAGCTACATGTGTTGTACGTCTGTAAGACTGGAAGAGCTGGGAGCACTAAACTTTGAGGTTATGTTGATTAGAGCTCCAAGTTCCAACTTACAATGAACGCACCATCAGGCAAACTCTAGTGTCCTATAGAGGAAGTGGTAGCAGCCTGTGCCTGTTGATCATCATCAGACCATTTGTCTATCATGATAAAGCCAAATTACACAAAATATCTTATTGAGTTTAAATAATCATAAATTAACAACAATATAATAATAAATGTTGATGATGAACAGTATTAAAAGCCAAATTACACAAAATAACCCAGTTCAAAAATCCCATCTGCTCCCCTGCCCCAAACATTACATAAGTCAATGGAACACTCCCAAGATGTCAGCAAAATCACTTTGTCCCTTTAAAATCTTTCACAAAAAGATGTAAGTGTATCGAATCGTATTGAATCGTATCGTGAGCTGAATATTGTGTATCGTAAAGCAAGATTAGTGTATCACTACAGCCCTAGTGATAATTACCTGCTCGTTGTTGTCAGTGGCAGTAAAGAAAATAACAACAGCACAGTGTTAGTTAAACTGTAAGCTCTCCATATTTCTTTGCTATTTATAGGTGAACCCTTCATCTTCAGCTGAAGTGGTTCTTAAATACTTGGTGATACTTGGATTGTTGGTAAACTTCCACTAACAACATATCTGTTAAGTTGCTAGCCAGCTGTAACATGCCGGAGCTAGTCTGTCATAGATCCCTTGGTATCTTTACTCTGTAAGCTGTAAGTGTTTCGAGGAACCATTTCATTTTACATAATTGATGTTGAGCCTTTTTTCTTAATAAATGACTTGATAAGCTAACTAGTTGCCTCTGTTACTGCTGCTATCACCCAAACAGAGTTGTATCTCTTAGCCTGGCAAGGTCAAAGCTGCTCTCTGAGAGCTACAGCGTTGCCTCCAGGCTGAAGCTGAGCTGTTTCTGTGGGACACTGCACAGGCAGAGTTGTGTTACACATTGATACATGTGGGTGAAGAGAACGGTGACCTGTTATCATGTGAGCGAGATCATTGGACACGTTGGTACTCGTACGGCACGTCCACTGTCATCAATCAGCTGACCTCTGTTCCTGTCATGCTACAGCTCAGGGTTTCTTCCCCTGCACTTGATAAACTTCACTATATACCAGGGAGGGCAGGGCAACTTATGGTGCTTTTCCACTACACAGTAACTGCACGGTACAGCCCAGTTTTGGTGCTTTTCCATTACAACTGAGAACCTCATAGTACCTCCTCGGCATGGGCAGGGTCATCATACGGCAGCGCAAAACTGCCATGATGTAATTTACATGAGACGCAGAAAAAAGGGAAGAACAACAACACTGCTGTCACAAACAATGGATGACACCAAAGCGATCATGTATTTGCTGCTCGCTCAGTGGCTTTTTGTCCTCGACCGACCATGGCGTTGTTTTCTGCGATGCCATTTTCTCCTGTAGCAATGGCGAAGCAGTTGCTGGCTTTAAAAATGGTGGGATGTAGTTGTCCTTGGCTTTTACAGTTTAGTCGGACATCACTCATCCAATGACGCTTCCAATGACAACACTCGTTGGCCAATCAGTGGAAGGCAGTCACCTGACATCACGTTTTAGTATCACTTCGGCACGCTTGGAACCAGGGCTGAGGAGGTATGAAAAAAGTACCTTGTACCGGGTACCAGGTACTAGTGGAAAAGCACCACAAACGTGTAGAGCCATGCTGTACCGTACCGTACCGTGCCTGTGGAAAAGCACCAAATGTTAAAGGAGTCCAGTCAAAACCAAGTCCAGTGGCAGTTGAGTATGAGGCAAGACAGAGTCCAGAGTAAATATTGAGAATAGCGTCTTTCCACTGCTAATGTGATGAAGGAGTTTGGATGGACAGAAATAATGTATAAAAAATATAGTTCATACAGCTGATCTCAAATAAGACCAAGGAACATCGAGGCTAGTTATTCAGTAGCTGAGCCAGAGTCCAAGACAAGTCTGAGTCTGACAAGGTATGAGTCTAAGACTTTTCCAACTGGCCAGTGTGACAACAACCAGTGTGAAGTGTTTTACACACATCATTCAAACTCAATGGAAACAAAACAGCAGAACTACAGTATGTGGAAGCTCTTTCACACGAAATGCCGCAGGCGTCGTTTCATTTTCTTTTCAGTATCTTTCCATATGACAATCAAAGTACATTCTCATTTTCAGCAGCCTGTGCCCATCCCTTTCTCTTTACAGTTGGTTTTACGACCTCTTCTGCTCTATGTGTGTCATGCCTGAAGTGCAATTTCCTCAGCCTGTAACAACGAGGAGGGGGTTGGGTTTTTGAAGGCAGTGTACCCCTGTTACAAGCCAGCAAATTAGCTTCTGTGTGGTATGTATGCTGCATAACAAAGTCTGTCTCTGTGTGCCTTATGTGTGACTTATCTGGGCTGTGATGTGCTGCCATAATTAGCACCTTCTTGTGTGTCACATGTGATACGAGTAGACGCCAGTAAACCGTAAGCAAGCATGTCTTTTTGTTACATAGAATTACAAAGTACTTTCCAAATAACAAAGACATTCAGGGAGCAACTGAGTCAGTCAGCAATAAAAACAACCGCAAACTCTGAAACACTCCCAACATACAACAGATTTATCAAATGTCATGACTGCAAAGTCAGCGAGTTTAAATCGTGTGGTGCTGATGAACAAACAGAGGGGTGTGAAACTACATAATAATTACAACCTAATTAATATGAAACATGTCTCAAATGGTTATAAAGCTAGTTTACGCAACATATCTTTATCTATGAAGACACCCAGCGATGCATTAGTTTTCTTTTCCAAATTTAAGGGATAATTAGTGGAGCATCTGAATTATGTTTCTGATTTACAACATTATCATGAAGTTATTGTCAGTATCTGCTTTTACAAGACACCTTTGTTGCCACCATATTGGCGTGACTGTCTTTGTTTCCTACTAATAAAACAGGGGAAAACACTGTGAAATATGTTCTTGTTTACATGGACTCTGGCTTACTGCCCAACTTACAGAAATGGTCTGGCCAGTCATTTGTGAATTTCACATGAATGTTAAGCTGTGCGCAGACAGAAGCTGCTGGTTTATAAAACAGGATATGAATGCCACATTAGGAGTGATTATTCTCAGCCCTCACTCTGCCCCAAATAAGGTCATTAAGACACTTGAATGCAAACCTCCATCAATAACTGACACACACCAGATATACAACAGTAAGAAGCCATCGTTGTGACCTTTGCGACATCTGGTTAATAAACATGGCAGCTAAATATGGCACCACTGAGCTGTCAGATTCACAAATGAACCCATAAAAATGTGTAGACTAGATGTGAGCGTTCACGATCCAGTGCCAGCTCACACACCTTAGTGCAAGGCTTACTAATCCCCAGTAGTTAAAGGTACAATACAGAACCACCACAACATTATGAGCCTTGAATACACAAGCTTAGCCTGACGACAGTGACACACACACACACACACAGATTTTCAGAAAGATGACTTCACATCGTAGAAAGCTGACCAAACTCGATCCTTCATTCTTCTGCAACAATGGCACTTATTGAAGAGAGTGACTCACGTGGTTGAACCTCTACTTGTTGATTTCCTGTCAGGGGGAATGTTTACATTACAGAGTGTCTTTGTCTTTTAATTATTATAGATCTGTAATTAAATTATGTGCATATGCAAAAGTCTTTAGAATGCAAGACTTCCACGAATCACATTTTCGTACATGTTTAACAGGAAATACATGCAGCAGCTTCTGGCTAAAAAATAGGGCTCCACCCAGAAGTATAAATGTGATAGTTTGAAAATCTGTTCACACATTTCTTTTTGTATTCCTGAATATAACAAACTGCTATTCCCATGTTTTGCTCATGCTACATATTGAACTGACCAGTGTTTAACTCAAAGCAGAAACGCCTTACATGTTTTTATATATTCTGAATCAGCCCTGCTGCTCGTCTTGGGTCTGTCCAGATCTGTCTTGAGGAAAGTCCCTTCAAAGTGATTCCAGGTCAGATTACTGTGACTGTTTATCTCTGAGCATTCAGGTGAAGTAACCAGATCTGTTTCTGGTTTAGTTTTTTTGAGGAGGACAGAGAAGAAGAGGAGGCCACAGCAGGTTTCCTCCAGCTGTAGTACTACCACCCCCATCAAACCCCTCTAAGGTGAAATGACATCATGCCTCGAACATTTTCTCTCCTTCTTCTCTGCTCTCACTGTAGCTTTGTGGCAGTTAGTCTGTATGCCCCTCTGTGCTGTGTGGGGGAAGAGAACACTTTGTTTATAAAAGTGCAACAATTGTGATCATGTTTGAAAGTTTCCATTATCAGACAACAATGATGTGCCGACACGTAGGCCTGAAGAATGAACAGTTTATCAGTTATAAGAAGAAAAACACATTTTATTCCCGGACACAACAGTAACAATCACAAAGAACATTTTTGTGCTTGGACAACAACTGAATGTGTGGGGTGGTTTTCAGATCTGGGCGTCTCATATTTGATGCAACAGCGACAACATGGCAGTAAAGGGTGTTGTTTACCTTGGAGACATATTGGAGGTTTAAACATAATGAAATGATGAGACAGTTATCATAATTTTGTCATCATACTGAGGCGTCTTCACCTCTTTTGTTCTCTGTAAATCACCAATCATCCTGACTGGAGGATATTTAAACTAAGTGAGCTGCTTCATCTCTTTTCAAGAATCTCTGAACAGCATTATAAACAACAACAACAAGCTTTCTTCTCATTTTCCCAGGAATTTTCCTTGCTTACCCAGGAAATGGGTTGTTATCAGCAGTGACATCCAAAAACACAAAAGACATCAATATTTTATCATTTTTTTACCAGTTCAGGGCAATAAATAGCTCCACCTGTAATATTCATGTCTATAAACATACGGTGCACTCTTTTGCTTTCAAATTAAGATTCAGAGAGTGAAATAAAAGTTCCACCACAGTCTATGTGTTAATGAGACTTAAAATATGATTAAAGCATTTCCTGTGTCTTAACTCGTGATATTTCCTGATCATCTGATCTCTCACCAGCTCCAGTGGCTGCTCTTTCTTTTATTGTTCCTTCCTTGTAATATTATCTCTTTGAAAGTGGATCTGCTAAATATTCATCAAAAAGGATTAAATAGATATCACTTACACTGCCCTGCTTGTCTGTTGTCAGATGACCAGAGCAGTCCATCTTATTTCTGTACCAGGTCATCTGCATTTGTAGGTTGCAGAACTTAGTTTCAGGGCTTTTAGTGCCCTTAATATTTGCATCGTCTAATTTGCCTGCGATCAATACATAAGCACTATGTTTGTGTGCTTTTAAAGGTTGTGTGACAGCAGTTAGCTGGTTGTTCTGGTGTGATGGTGAACAGAGAAACAGGCAGTGTGCCGTCCAGCTTGGTCACAACCCTAAATCCCCCTTCCCCTATCCTTTAAGCAGCAAGCTGACCATCTGTCCCAGGCACCAGGCCTAACTCAGTACTACACACACACACACACACACACACACACACACACACACACACACACACGTGGTCATATCAGAGCTGCTGAGGCGACACATGGCAGGACCGGCTGGGCGTGAGGCGACAGGAAATGACCAGGAACCCTTTGTACTTCGTTTTGTGCAAATGTACTATCCATGTCCCTGTTCCATTTCCTGTTTTCACTTTTTTTTCCCTGCTGTGGTCATACTGCAATGGGATTTTTTTTAAATACCTGTCCAGATGTAAATGTTTCCATCAACAGTTAATGATAGTGATTCACTTTTGATGTGGCTCGTTGTCATACATGATAATAAAGTGAATATCTTTGGAGCTTGAAACAGCAGGCCATTGTACACTGCACATTTTTGACTTATTGATATAGACCTTCAGAATCAGTTTGGAGCAGATGCTCAGCAAATAATTTCTGCACAAATACGTCAATGCAGGCGACTTAACCCGCACTAAAAAAATCCATAGCTGATAGCAACAAGTTGAAGCTCATTCCTCTGCTTTGATATTTAGTTTCTAAAGTAGAAGCTGAAGTGTGAAAGGGAAATGGGTACGACATAAATACAAATTACAGCGCATCACATCGTAACTCCTGGAATGCATTGAACATTGGCCATAGCAATGTGCACTTAATCTGCTGTCAAGACACTCTTTTTGGCTGAACTCTGTGTCCTCAGACTCAGAAAGGTGTATAGACACTTTGAAGAAGCAATGTTTTTTGGTGTCTTTTATGTTTTTAGCTTGATGTCAGTTTTGTCTTTTACTTTTCTTTACTTTCGCAGTTTGTGACAGTTGAAAGGTGCTATATAGATAAATTTATTCATTGATAATTGAGTTTATGAAATCTTGTTCTCCAGTCCAAAATTCTGATGAGTTTTTTAAAAGCTGCTATATTTTTATTTCTAAGCGGTTCAGTCGCTCTTCTGTCTCTCTTGCTCTCTGTGGACTCTACTCACACCATGACTTCCCTCTGCTGTGTATAAAAGAGGGTGCTTGTGAATGGCACGATTGTGTCTTCAGTAAAGAGGACGGCAGCTGCTGGTCTCAGCATCGGCGAGAGCTTATGTGTGCGCTTGGGTGTGTGTGTGTGTGTGTGTGTGTGTGTGTGTGCGCGCGTGTGTGTGAGTGGGTGTGTGAGTGTGTTAATGGTAATCCTTTGGATCCTGATGACTTATCCTTTATCCTTTATGAGTATGCATGTCTGGGCTCCAGCAAAAATAATTTTGGCCCTTTGGTAGATTACATAATAGCGCATGAAGTCTTTGTGTCATAATCTGATGAGGGCTGTAGTCTGGTTTTAGATTAATTCAACAGCTGCTCAGTTTCTATTGCAGAGTCAGATCATGGATACACAGTGTTGCTCTTGCTGGTGCTTTACTGTTGATATTTCCTGATGTGTAATCTGATTATTTAGATTCAAACAAGTGATAATTTAGATTTGACCAATCCATTGATGAATCATTGTCTCCCTCTTCTGCTTCCCAGTGGTGATGTCTTGAATGGACGGCCTCTCCAGCTCAGTGAAGGACGTGCCAGTGCCGGGCTGCTGCTAATGGGAACTCCTGCTCCGCCATGAGTGCTCGTGATGGCGCTGGTGGCGTCGGTGGCATTGGCACCCTGGGCCGGCGGCAGCGCTATGAGAACTCAGAGTTCACTGTGCGTATCTACCCAGGTGCCCTTGCAGAGGGCACCATCTACTGCCCAATCAGCGCCCGCAAGACCACCACTGCCGCCGAGGCCATCGAACGCGTCATTGAACGTCTGCAGCTGGACCGCACCAGATGTTATGTTCTGGCTGAGGTGAAGGAATTCGGTGGGGAAGAATGGATCTTGAACCCCTGCGACTGCCCCGTGCAGAGGATGATGCTGTGGCCCCGCGTGGCACTAGAGCACCGCCCGCTGTCTGGCGGCGAGGATTACCGCTTCCTCCTCAGGCAGAAGAACCTGGACGGCTCCATTCATTATGGCGGCAGCCTCCAGATGTGGCTGCAGGTCACAGAGGAGCGCAGGCGCATGGTGGAACGTGGACTGCTGCCCCAGCCTGATTCTCAGGGCGACCACGCAGATCTATGCTACCTGCCGGAGCTCAACGAGCGTTCGCTGCTGGACAACCTGCGCTCGCGTTTCCGCCAGGAAAAGATCTACACGTACGTTGGGAGCATCCTCATCGTCATTAACCCCTTCAAATTCCTGCCCGTCTACAACCCCAAGTATGTGAAGATGTATGATAACCACACGCTGGGCGATTTGGAGCCCCATATTTACGCGGTGGCGGATGTGGCGTACCACGCCATGCTGCAAAGAGAGAGAAATCAGTGCATCGTCATATCGGGGGAGAGCGGCTCTGGGAAGACGCAGAGCACAAACTTTCTCATTCATCATCTGACTGCTCTCAGCCAGAAGGGATTCGCCAGCGGAGTGGAGCAGATCATCCTGGGGGCTGGGCCAGTGCTGGAGGTAAGCAAGAACGCCGTCATTCTGGGAGTCAAAATGTGTTTGTTGTTTGCTCTGCTGATAACGAAGCTGTGCATTTAAGACTGGAGGGAGACTGGACTTAAAATTGGTTACAAAAATGGTGACTTGACTGCTGCAAGGTTTTTGTTGATTTAAAAGTTAATTAAAAATAAAAGCAGAAACATGAGTCTCACAAAGACTACATGAGACGTGACGGTCAGGTCCTTTATAACTGTACAGTCAGAGTACAGAGCTGTGTCTTTTAGACTTGTAGCCATCTTGCGTCATCCTGATTGTCCATACTGTAATTTTGTAATAATGCTTTATGTCTGACATTTCTGTTTGTTCTGGGAGATGGATCCTCTTTTGGGAATGTGTAATTGTAAATCCCCTTGAGGGAAATTTATGATTCATGATATTGGGCTACATTAAATTTTCTTGACTTTGGATTTGATCTGGGTTGATGAAGTCATAGATATGTTTATAATTGATTTCGTTAGAAGACAAGTTAGGTGCGAGCTACACCTTATAGCTTGTATTAGGGCTGGGATGATCATCACTGCAGTATATCAAATTTAAAAAAAATAGCCCTACATATTTGCTGTTGAAAGTTACAGGACTGTAACAACAGTTGTTTGATATGAAACAGTAATATTTAGTAACATCCTGTTTTAAAGCTGACGGAGAAACAAAACTTTTAACACTGCAGCTCACAGCTGCAGGGGGGGAGTGTCAACTCTTCATGGTTAAACTGAATATTTTCACACATAATACGCAGGCATAAAACACAGAAGCATTGCATAAACAGTGGGAATTCAGTTTCAATAGTAAGTGCTTATAGCAGACACACCCCTCTTATGTAGTACTGTCCGTAGCTGTTTACGCTGCCCCATTGAATTGATTTTATTCAACAATAGCTGCAAATCATGTTACAAAGCCGAACACTGTTTTGCACATTTTATGCCAGAGGACAAGGAGTGATCAGCGGGGTTGCGTTGCAGTTATCAGGAGGGTAGCGGGATTGCGGCAGGGGTGGGGGAGTTGAGGTGATCACAGTGATCACGGAGGGTAGCAGAGAGATAGTTGGATTGCGGCGGGGATAGCGGGTTTGCCGATAGGGGGGTTTCGAGTTGGCTTAAAGACTTGTCCGAAATAACCTGAAACTTGACTTGTTTTTGTCTCGACTGAGAGCTCTTTTAATAATGATGCCTGGTTCTAGGCTACAGGAGGAAAGACCCCTGGATGTGGGCTCTTTGCCTGTATAGATGGACTGACTCCTGCCACTGTACTCAATATGACTTGCTGTGAGTGTGAGTTTCTCTGTGGCTTTTAACATCCATTACACAATACTGCTGCTTAGCCACAACTGTGTCAGCGGTTGGCCCTGAGTTGTGCCTGCCCCCATACAGAGGTTTATTACACTTTCAATCCAGCTGTGTGAGGATTATGTCGCACACACACAGAGGAGCTCTCTGTCTGCATGCAGCCTATCAGTGGTTGTAGATTCTTGTTTTTGTGATTATGGCCATCCTTCTCTCTGCACAGTGGAAATATTGTCCCATGGTAGACCTTGTAGAGGCCCAGTCAAAGGTTTTGGAGGAAACCGCTTGTTTTCATATTGCTCAAGACATTCCAATCATACTCTTTTCCTTCTTCAGGGACCTGTCACTTTAAAGCAGTCAAGAGTCTTTGACAAGTTCACAGCCACACATTGTTTTCTCATTTGTCCTCAATCGAATTCCTGACAGTTGCGTAGCACCCTCTGACTGTATGCACAATGCCACCACTCAAGAAGGCAAATACAGCCTGCTTATTGTCAAGAGGGTTGTTGTATTTTATAATATCACTCACTGTCACGTCACCTGACCACCTGCTGTTTATTCACGCACAAAGAACAGGGCAGTGCCCACAGAAATGCATACATACCTTCTGATATTTCCACACTTTGGTATCTACCAGTCAAATAATTTCTGGTATCTGGACTTTATGGCCACATTGACAGAAGTTTTTTTATCGCAGTCCAAATCTTATCCCTTTATTTCAGTTCCTTCTCATGAATACAGTAAGGATTCTCCCAGTGGTTCCGGTATCAATGTGAAGTTGAAACAACTTAGAGGCCAAGTTCAAAGGTAACCTGCAAGGCGACAACCACTGCAACAAGTAGCTGTTTTTTATTGCCTTCACTTTGGCAAACACAGCTCTCAGGAATGCCATTCATTGGTGTGTCTCCGAAGTTAATGTGTAAGCATATTGGGTTAATCCTCAACACTGCAACACGAGTGAGTAGTTTTGAGTGCAGAGGAGCAGCCTTTAATTGTTTGCACAGTAAGATTGTGTTATCTGCCCACTGGTGACTGATGCCAAGAGACTGGAGCTGCTACTGCAGAGAGGAGGGGAGGAACAACAGCCAAAATGACCTCAGAGCAATACTTCATCTTCATTTCCTCGTAGCGCTTCATTCAGGAAAATAGACAAGCAGCAAATGAGGAGTAATAATACTGGTTATTCACCTCCTTCTGTGGAAGTTGATATGTTCTGATCCCAGTAACCTCTACTGGAGTTAATGTTCTCTCTCATTTTATTGTAAAGAGCTTTGAATTTAACCTTGACCTCTGACATGCACCATTGGCTTTCAAGAGCTGTGCCTCAGTCGATCAAAGAGGAACTATTTTTCTGATCAAATTCTGTTTGCAGGCATTTGGAAGAACTAGAAGTATGTCAAAAAAGTTTTTGAAAACTTTTGTGGCTCCAGGGGGAGCGGCATTCAGGATTTAGAGTCACATATTAATACAGAGTTTAGTGAGTTTCATAAAGTAACAGAAAATGTGGGAATAAATGCTGATAGAGAGCAGAGAAAGCTGTGATACTATAATTCAGCACATGGTTGTGTTTCAGAGAACTGATTTGTGAAATCAGAGCTTCAGATTTTAGGACAAGTTCTGGAAAGACACAATGACGTGAAGCAGATCATCTTCTGAAAAGTATATCGAACTTATATAAAACTACACACTGGTGAAAATGGATTTAGTTTATGTGAACAGCATATTCTCTGTCCTTCCCAATTCAGGTGTTAGTGACGACTGAACCGGTTCAACAGTCAGTAATCCTATCCTATCCTATTCCTCTTCACCCCCGATGGGACATAAGGCTTCAATGAGTGATCTCCATTGCATTCAGTCTCTGGCAGCATGTTGCACTTCTCCCCATGTCAGCTTCAGCTTCTTCAGCTCTTGTATCACAGTACTGCACCAGTTGGTTTTGGGTTTCCCAGGTTTTCTTTTTTTTTTTTTTTTATCAAATATATTTATTATTTTCCAAAGGACAAAAAAAACAAAAACAAAAAGAGAACATAGGAAAGAAAGATACAACATACAGAACACAGCACAACCAAAAAATATGATATTAGTCCGTGGTCACAGTTAGACAAATGGCAAATGAAAAAAGAAACAGCTATAGAGAAATAAATGAATAAAATAAAGTATACACCAAGTTACATCTGTGCACAGTGAAGCATTAAGTTTGTGGGTCTTGTCCCTTAAAGTAGCTCAGTACAGGGCCCCAAATCTTATCGAATACCTCTCCTCTCTCTTCATCACAAAGCTTTAGTCTCTCAAGGTGTAATGTATTAGACATTTCTCCCAGCCACAGTTCAAATGTCGGCACAAAGTCTTTTTTCCACATACGTAAAATCAGTTTTTTCGCAATCACCATCCCAAATTGAATAGCCTTCTTTTCATATTTGTTGGTGGAAGACAGTATATCTCCCAGGTTTTCTTTTGCCAGGTGGTGTCCATCTTAAAGCCACCTTAGGGATGTGCTCCTGCTCCATCCTCAGTCCATGTCCTAGCCATCTCAGGTGTCTGTGTGTAACCTCCTTGGTGATGCTCTGGCTCCCTGTTTGTTTGTACAGTTGGTTGTTGAAGATAGTATTGGTCCAGAAGATCTGGCATATTCGTCTGAAGCATCTGTTGTGGAACATTTCCATTCTCCTCATGTCTGTTTTTACCACTCTCCAGCTTTCAGAGCAGTACAGCAGAACAGACTTGACTGACTGATATGAAAGACCACTACAGTGTTGAGCCATCACCCTCAAGTCTACAGGCCTTTAGCAAAGCAGACAGACGTTTCCTGCTGACTGTCAGTCGCAGGCCAAACTCACCCCAAGGCCTAAAGAGAGAGACAGTTTTTTTTAAGCTCCTGTCCTGATAGAAGATGTCACTTACAAGAGGTATTGGTCTTTTTTTGGAAACCAGCCAACAGCTGCAGTTAGCTTCGTGTTAAGATCCTGACAAGCTCTGTCGCTCAAGCACTTCAATTAATAAAACTTGAAGCGTGAAGGAGATGAAAACATAAATTGTGTTGTGCTGGTTAGATAAACACAGCAAATTGCAGTGTTTTGGTTGAACATGATTATTACTCTAAATTAGAGACGTGACAGGCTTCAGTCGTGGACAAGAGTCAAGTTTGAAGGAAAAACCTGACCCACACAATAGACACGAACACAAGCATACGTGAAGTATGACGGATACTTCACCTGATGTTGGTGTAGCACTTATCTGCTGTCTGTCATTCCTTGCAGTGTTTTCCTTCTTCCACCAGATATGACTAAAATTGACATTACACTTTAAATTCCTGTGGCCACTGCACACTGGAATTTATAGCAGGGACCCACGTTAAGGTTTTTCCTACTTGCCTCACAGAGCAAGTACTTCTCAAGTCTGCTTGAGAAGTACTACCCCATCTAAATTCTTACTTGCTCTGCTCTGCCTAAGAGGTTATTTTTCTCACTGTGTGATGCATAATTTTGCTCATGACCAATATTTTACTAAATTCCATTTCCTGATGACTGTATACAACACTACACAACACTTCAGAAAGCAGCAGTTATCGCTTTTTCACATTTGATCAATAGCAGTTACTCCCTCCATGCCCAGTCTGAACACGTGAGCCACCTGTCTAACACCTGATGATCACCAGTGTTGTGTCAGGTCATACTCAAAAAGAAGAAGCTCAAAGTTTAGTTCACACGTGTTAAAGTGTCTGATTTTTTTTAATGAATATTACTCAATAGAACATCTTCTTAACCATTCATCTACCAGCTATACTGCCTCTCCAAAATTTATCAAATTATCATACCAGTAAATAATCACAGATGACACTGGCCTAGGTTCATAAAACTTCACCACCACCCTGCAACTGGCCCCTCCGAGAACAGAAACAAGTGAGGAAATACACAATAACAAAAAAAATCAGAGCTGGTGGTGCTGGGTTGATCGAGCATGTCTGCACAGGGTTTGCTGGCTCATTTTTGCTTGCCCCGGGCATACGGGTAACAATTGATGTCGGACCCTGTGTAGTGTAAAATAGTTAGGAGTCTTCTTTTGTCTCCGTACCAACATTGAACTTGGTATGTAGTGACGAATGCTGTGATGGTATTGAAACTAAAGCCAATGATCACATTTTAAAGCAGCATACTCTTGAGAAACAAAAAACAGCGTTAGCCACAAAGCAACTTATGACAGACAATTATGAAGCAAAGCTGTTACTGCAGCTTTGCTATGAAATCCCATTTGCTGTATATTTCTTGCTTGATCTTCATTTGTTCAAGAGTGCTCATCAGTAATAATGATAGCTTAACGCAGCAGATGGTCTTCTCTACATATTAGTTTGCCTTTTGTCTTCCTTTTAACCCCTTGAGATGTCTATAAAGTCCAAACAAGTGTTTGATTGTAGATTGATGCATGAAAACTGTATTGCGGGCAGTTTGGAGATGGATCATTGGTGTGCTTTATTTATGTATTTATTTACTGATTTGTAGTTTTCTTGCACTACCCCATCGTTATCTAGTATTTAACTACCACCTGGGCTTTAAATCCAGGTGTCAGCCTGTTGGGTCTTCAGGTATTCAGGTGGCTACCTGACATTTAAGAGTGATTTAAAGCACAGTCGGGAATGAATGTCCTAAGTAGGTATGATAACACAAGATGTATTTAAAATGCCACAGGATGACCACAGAGTCTTACTGTCTCCACATGTTTCCTGTATATCTCTACAGTATCCAGCATCAAAAGGAAAGCAAAAGGATAACTTTTTTGAGGCACTTTCCATGTCGGGGCAAGTTAATCTGAAATACCTCTTGGCCAAAATGTATTTCGAGCATCCTGTACAGGTATGGGGTTATATTTGTGCAGCATTCCTGATTGAGCAAAGGCAGAAATAAATGATGAAAACAATGATTTTAGAGTTTTGTGACAACTTTTTGTGACTTTATTGTTTGCAATGCCCTTGGTAGAGGCTTATTTTGAAGTAGAGACCTTTATTTTGTAATCACAATATTATTTCCTTTTCCCCTACATTCCACTTCTCCTTTTTGTTATGTTTCTGCAGTCTCAGTCTGTGCAGAAGTCTGATGTAGAAGTGGCTGATAAATATCTTATTCTTATCAAGATTGCCATGTTGTTCAAGCGCTCCGAGGTTTGAACATGTCTGACACTATGAACCACTTGCCAGTGGCAATATGGCAGCTGCTAATGTTGAGTCCTGGCTGAGCTGTTTGAAGAAGGTTCTGGTTCAAAGTTGTCATTAACGTGGACAGACTGCTCACAGGAAACACGCTCATCTGTTTTTACATGTGAGCCAAGTGACGGCTTATTATGAGCTCAGCTGTCTTGTGTTGTCCCCTGGGGTCCAGAGGGAGAGGATGGGCTTACCTCATGCCTCTCACTGTGACAGCACATCATCACGATTTGCTTTCCAACACCAGAGAGGAGGCGTCACAGGGCGTTAGTGCAGCAACACAGCTAATGGATGGACCCATACACTGTGCACGCACATGCTCACAATCAGGCAACAGAGACATAAATGCTCTCGATCATTTTAGTTATTTTATGGCGACGTGAATACAGACATACTCATCGTTTTTGAGGAAGAATAATTAACTCCACTGCTGTTCAAAACTTAAACCTACATCAATCAATATTTTTTTTTCTAAAGCCATCATGGCAACTAAATAATTTTTAGATTTCAGATTAGCAGCTTTTCTTATACCATAGTGAATGACGTTTGACGTGTTTTGTGGGGATTAGGGCTGGGTACCGAACTTTAGTACTTTTGTAGCACCGACCAAATAACTCTGATCCGATCAGGTAGCAATAAAGGCTCTCAGATGTCTCTAAGGACGGGTGGATATGTCCATTTCATAGTGACACCGATCCCCCTCTACTTTCCTAGAAAAATGTGACAGTCATCGCCGGTAAAACAGAGGATTAATGTCATTGCATCAGCACTGAGAGTCCGGCATTTGTGTTTCCGCTCATGGTGTGTTATGTACAAGAATGTCAGAATTTCCAAGCTCCAAGTCAGAATTTCAATCACAACCCCCATGAAGTTACATTAATCTCACCAACCAGACATAATTCATGCTGTCTACTACTTAAATAAACCGTAGCTACATGTTTTGTTGTACGTCTGTAAGGCTGGAAGAGCTGGGAGCACTAAACTTTGGTGTCATGTTGATCTGAGCTCCAAGTTCTGACTTTCAGTGAACACACCATATGGCAAACTCTCACTCCCCAGGGTCCTAAAGAGTAACTGGTAGCTGCCTGTGTCTGTTGATCATCATGAGACCATTGTCTAGTACTGTATGTTTACCATGATAAAACACAGGTTACCCAAATAAAAATTACACTTTGAGTTGCAACAACATTAATAATAATAATAATAATCATAATAATAATAATGACCATGGTTAAAGCCCAAATAAATAAAAAAAATTATTGAGGAATCCAAAAAAAAGTATCATTCTAGAACCTAGAACCTTGAGAGAAATTATAACTAAAGGTACCAAAATTGGCATTGTATCAAAAAATTTTTAATGTTACCCAGCCCTAGTGTTGACAGACAAAATCTGAAGATGTGGGTTTTGGGAAATGTGGATGGAATTCTTTGACATTCTCTGACATTTTATTACATTTTATAGACCAAGAAATTAATCAGGATTCAAATGATAATAGTAGTCATGATAATAATCACATACAAGAACATCAATAGTGAGCATCATGTGCACATAACTTTGTGGTTTCTTTTAGGTCATTATTTATCTTGTTTGTCTTACAGATGTACTGTCCACCGTAGTTGTGTCCTAGAAGTTGTCTTCAACCCTCATATGCAGCTGTTCTCAGTTAAAAGGCTGTTAGACTGTCTGTCTGCCATCTCTTGGCTCGGCTTCATGAATCTGGATCCCACCTGATCATTATTTTTTTTTCTTGGCTCCAGTGAGCTCCTGTTGCGCTCTGCCATCGTTGCTGTCCAACAGAAACAGCCTAAAATCTCAGCATGTCCTTCACTGCTACCTCAATGCACCTTGACACAGCAGCACACACCCATTTGCACATGTAATATCATCTCCCCAGAGCCCCCTCTAGTACAGAGCAGGATTAGTGTGTATTACTAGGATCTACCCTGACAGGGTGGGTCGAGTGAGATTTACTGTGCCCTGAAAGTGTTGTTTTCCTCCAGCTGGGGTGGGATTAGAGAGACGGGGAATGATTGAGCACCGTTCATGTGCAGTGTTGTCTCAGTTGAGTGTGAGGTTGCAGCGCTGAGTGTTTTATTGAAGTGAAACTGGACTAGAAGCTGCATCCCAACATGCAAGGTGCAAGTCTCGAGTACCTGGCTGTCTGTGTGTGCTGCACTGGACTCCAGTTGAAGGAGCATGGATGCTGTGGGCTAATAACACACAGGCAGTTCACCACAGATTGTTTGTGTAGCAACTTGATGATAGCAGGGTTGTTGAGGAATAGAGTTACATTAGTTTTTGAGCAACCACCTTCCTCAGCGTGGTGTGAGGATTATGTAACATCGAGCCATATGTGTCGAGCTGTTTGCTCAGGGTTGTCCCAAATAATCAAGGGAGGGCGGATCCATCACAGACACTGGTGTTAGGGTCATGTTCACATAGATCATCTTATAGCTGTTATTATATATTTTATTGTCTGTCGATGGTCTTCCACTTTGTTAACACTTAAATTAGCTCTGCTGATAGCAGACCTCACATCCAGGCTTATCTCTGCTTCTTTAGCTTCTCTGAGTCAATCTCTGACAAAAATAAAGCATGTTGCCAAAAAAAATTAATAAAATCAAAGAAATAATTGGCTTCGACCACAGCATTTCTTATTAAAAGTTGATATATTTGGTGTTGAAATCAAGTTAAACAAAGATTATTTGTATTTATATGTTGCAGTCCTCATGGTCAACGTACTGTTGAGGCTCTAAGTGCTGGATTTGTAGGGAATTTCTCACTCCTCTGCAAATATCTGTCAAGACTATAACACTGTAAAGTCTGATTTCGAAAGATATTACTGTCAGGAAAAATTAACTTTCTACTCCTTTTAAGTGATGTTGTTTGTGATATTTTATATTGTCACACCATTCCAATATTTATATCAAAATTTAATAGCTAAAATATTTTCACAAAACATTTTCCGATAAATTGTTATCTGTTCCGCTGAGATAATGCAGGTGTGCACAGTGATTGAGCCGCCATTATTGTCTTTCAGTGTAATAATGATAAAGAAGCATTGATAACGTGAAGTGCTGGATGAGTTTAAGCTCCATGTCTGTTCTTTGCTCTTTACCGTCATATTTGTCATCAGACAGATAAAAGCCATCCTCAGGAAATGAATCACCTTTATTCTCCTTCCACAGTGGAACCACGAGCAACAAACAATTTAAAGTTTGACAATCCAGACTTTAACAAGTTAAATCTTTAGTCATTATTAAAGGTACAATATGTAAGAAATGTATTTAAATTAATCATAAAATGGCCCTGATATGTCACCACACATTAAGAAATCATGTCAACCCATCTTTTTTAGCTTATTTGAAATATATGATTGATAATGAAAGTGTTTTTAGTAGACAACAACATGACATAAATACATAAATATATGATTAGAAATAAAATGTGTAACGATACAGTGCAGCAAAAATAACTTGTTTTTATTATAATTATTAATTGATAATTATTGTCTGGATTTATTGTTCATATCCTTGTCTATAAAACATCTCACAGCCCAAGGTGTCTTTATTGTCCAATCAACTCATCTAAAATCCAAATGTATTTGATTGACTTAAATTTAAGACCATAATAAGCAGCAAATTTACACACCTTTGAGAACCTTGGACCACTTAAAGCTACATACACTGTTATTTTTTAAGCCCAAAAAAATAATTATATGGATAAACAACAATGTATGTAGCTTTAGTTCACTATTCAAATGAAGTCATATGACTTTGCTGACAAATCAATGCAAAGATTACATTCTGGAAGCAGGAGTTACTCTTTATTAATAAAATCTTCTCTCAACTAATTTCATCGGGTCAAATTTAAGAATCAGGAACCCCCCAAACAACAACAAGTGTTCACTTTGTAGCGTCAGTGTTACAACAGCATTTCACTCAGCTGGAAGATGAAGAGTGCCAACAGCAGCTCCAGCTGTGTTACTTTCACTGTTTATCCCTTCAGCCAAGCTCTGATTTACTTCTGAATCTGTACTCATGACGACTGGTACCGCTGGCTGAGGAAGAGCAGAACAAACTGTTCCTGCTTTGTTAACTGTCAGGCAGAAGCTATCGTGGATGAAGCCTCTCGCTCCAACTGTAACAGCTAGAGGTCAGAGGTCACTCAGAGATCTCAAAAGGGTCGGAGTGATTTGTTTGACTTTTTATCAAAGTTTAATTAGTGTAGTGTGGCAGCTGAAAACAAACTTAAATTAAATGTGTCTCTGTGTTGGTGTCTTTCCAGTCATTTTTTATAGTGAAAAGATTCTGTTTCCTCACACATGATCACTTTGTCATATATTTATAAACTGAATATTGTTTTTGTGATAGCATCTTGAAGAACTTAATTAGAAATTTATTAGTCACTAATGAAATGAGTCTCTCAGTTGCAGCCCTTTATCTGTGCCAATTATGGCCAATAATATAACCTTTTATTACAGGATGTGTAGCTTTGGCTGTCGTTACACTTTCTGAGCCGGCCCTCAGCAGCAGCAGCCCGACAATGTGTCTGTTTGTGTCGCCTCACAGGCTCTTTATTTATGCTGGAGTAGGCCAGAGTTTGCAGGTGCCTTGTCAGCAACACACACACACACACACACACACACACACACACACACACCACAGCCAGCACAGTGTGTCCATCTCAACCAGCTGCCCTGACTACACCTGCACCAGTGACAGAAAAGGCTTTATTCTGTGTGAAGCCCAGTCACAGAGGACCTGCTTTCTTCTTTGTAGTCTTCAAACTAATTTACTGCTGGTCAGATGTTGTGTTTGACCACTTAATATTCATTCATGTCGAGCTGAAACAATCAGCCTATTGACAGAAAACTAACCAGCAGCTATTTTAATAACTGACTCATCTTTAAAGTCATTTCTTCTTCAGCAGAAATGTCAAATTACATAGATTCTGGCTTCTACAATGTGAAATGTTTTGTGTTTTGTCATCTCTGGTACTAAACAGAATATTTTGGGATTTTGGATTGTTGATTGAAAAAAATGGATTGTTGCTCGGACAAATGACAACACTTTTAATTGATTTTTATTGGGGGGAAAAAAGTAACCGGCAGTTGCAGCCTGGCAGTCATCACAGTAATTTTAATTCAGGAAATAAATTCCTGGAAGTAACAAAAAAAGTTGAAGTTTGTTCTGTTTCTCTTGGATGACAAGCACACACACACACACACACACACACACACACACACACACACTCCTTGATGCTGTGTCTATGTTCATCTGCAGCTGGCCAGATGTTGCCTTCCTCCTTCCTCCTTCCGGAGAAACACTCCTCTGGTTTAGTGACAGAGCGGATGTTCAGGACTCTTCTCCTGCAGGAGTGGCAACAACAGAAAGAAAACTGCCCACAAACACTTTGATACTTATCTGAGGAATACGTTCTGTTTTTGAATATTTATATGTAACTTATTTCTCCTGAAACTCAGATGGTAATTATAAAAACATTTAAAATCACAGTTTGTTCCCCCAGCAGATTTTCCATCCTCATGATTTTGAGTATCACTAGTCTTGTTACATAAAAGCTGAAAGCACACCCTCCACTCCAGTTACATAAATCCTCACAGGTGACCTCTCTCTGCTACTAGGTCCTTGTTGTGTGTGTGCGTGTGTGTGTGTGTGTGTGTGTGTGTGTGTGTGTGTGTGTGTGTGTGTGTGTGTGTGTGTGTTTCCCATATATCCAGATGAGCAGTAATAAAAGTGTGAAAAGATCACACATCTGGAAGTGAGCCGAAAACATGAGGGATGTCACCCCTGGTCAGAGCAACAAGTCGCTCATGGAAAGATCATCCCAGCTGGCTGCTAGCTGCTCGGGAAATTTTCCGATACTTTGTCTTGGATTTCTTTCAGAAAGTTAGATTACACGACAGATAGCCATCTGTTCCAACGAAGTGTTAGCCAAGATAAGAATTGACTTCTGCACCCTGATAGGTTATCACTGCAGGAAATAACAAGTGATTATGAAGTGCTGTTGTCTCCTTAATCTCTGTTCCTCTCTTTCTTTGTCGGCCCAAAACTAAAATAACGCTGTCTGCTAAGATTACATCTTTGTCCTCTGGGAAAGATGCCTGTTGCATGGTGAATGACTCATGAAGTGTCCAGAACAAGGGCTCTGAAGAGGCATCACGGTGTGTTTTATTGAGTAAAGGGAAGCATTTCTATCACAAAGGTTTTTGTTTTTGTTTTTGTTTTTTAAAGCCAGTGTCTTCCAGACTTCTGCTGAAATCATTAAACCATGACACAATTATATGTATGTTCTATGTGCAGCAAAATTTGATGTCAGCCCTCTAACATATTACTCTTTGTTTTTCATAAATAATGGACATACTCTGTTGGGAAATTGAGGCTTAATCCTCAAAGACCCCACCCATCCTAAACATGGACTGTCCCCTCAGGCCAGATGTATAGAAGTGTGAAATGCAGGACATCTAGACTGACAAACTCTTTCTTTCCCTCTGCCATCAGACTGATAAACAGCTGACAGGGTTTTTCTACAGTTTTGACAGTTAGTGCAGCTACAGATCAACATTTCGATGATTTCTAAACATCTCTTCTAGCATGTATTCAAGTACACACACACACACACACACACACACACATACACACACACACACACACACACACACACATACACACACACACACACACACAAGCAAGTGTGGGACACAACACACATCTCTGTGACTTCAGTGGGTGCTAATCCATATATGGTAGTTACATGAAATCCCTTGATTTAACGCTACTCCACTGACTGCCATCCCATGTAAACAAAGGTCAGTGACTCGGCCAGTTTAACTGCACCCTGATGGGGACGGATATTCCAGGACTGGCACGGGATTGGACAGAGCGCCAGTGTTTGTGTCTCTCAGATCTGACTAATTGGATTGACCTCCTTTCTGCTCTGACCACGTGGCTCAGCTTTAATGTATTGATTGTGCTCAGTCACCCCCCTCACCTGGCTGCACTGTCTTGCCTCGGTGTTAACGTTTGGGCCTAGCGCTGGTCAGCTAATGCTTGACATGTGGCCTACATATGGACGTGCTGCTGATGAGACCACCTGTTCAGACTTTGACCTGTGGATGGAGCTTTACGAACATGACCTGGGTGTTGGCCACACACACACACACACACACACACACGCACAGATTTATCTGTCAGCTGAGGTCAAAGGTCAGCTTTTATACTGTATATTTTGGATGAATTTATTTGTCAAAAGAGAGCTTTTGACACTAATATTATTATCAAAGCCATAAGCTATTACAGGTAATAGTCAGCCTGATGAGAGGCAGTGTGTATGTAGCGTAGGTCTTTCAAGATGTTTGCTCACACTGCATGAAATTGTCCCTTTAAATGCCAAAAAAGGCCAATTACACATTTTCCCTGTCTCCAAAACACATGGAAGCTTTAAACAAGGCTGTTTGAAACGAGGCCCATGTCTAAAGGACGGAAATTTTATTCAATCAAATAAATAAGTGTGAAGCTACACAATCTTTAATGGAAGCGCATACATGAATTAGCCATACGTCATTCTCAGGAAATCCCATCGATCAGGGAATCCTGATATGAACTGCGTATGGTCGACCACGTTTATATGTCACATGCACGCAGACACACACACACACACACATATCGCTTGTATAGCGATCTGGCACATCTCTTTTATTGATCACAAGGTCCAGGAGCTGCTCAGCATCCATGGACAAGAAGAGGGAGGGAAAAAAAACAGGCATCAGTTCTCACAGCGGGAAGTCAGAGCCACGACTGCTAGCAGTGTGAAAGCTCCCTAATGCCGAACCAAGGCAGGTCAACCTGGGTTAGAAAATCCTGCGTCAACTCACTAATTTCAGTGTGAAAGTGGTAATAGCTAGTGAGTAGCTGCTGAACGTTTAGCAGCTAAGATGTTCCCTTTAGAGATGTAAAAGTGAGCTAATTGTATTCGTCATGAGCAGATAAACATATTGATGACTCCCATTAACATGGAGCACACTGGTTTGTGCTATTGCATAAAAATCCATCGGTGCCTGAAAGCTGAGACATTGCACTTTACAATCAACATGATGTCATAACAGGCTACGCTTTCAGAAACTGCACAAACCGCCACTTAATTGCAGTAATCCAGTAAGTGTGCAGACGTTTGGATGATGACACACTGTGTGTTAAAGGGTTAATGAGAGCACAGGCAGCTGAAACTCAAACAGTGCTGACAGTGTTGAGTACGCAGCTTCGATTTATATGTCCCTGAATGTAGCGATACTCCACATCCAAGCCAAGCCCTCTACGCCGAGGCAAATATTTACAAGCTCATCTTGACACGCTGTCAACCTCAAATTAATTCATTTTAGAAGTAGCGTGAATGTATTTTAATATGCAGTGAGATTGTACGGACGATAACCGGTGAGGAATGACTTTCGTCCATCAAATCTTTCAGTGATTTGTAACATGAAAAGCTGCTGTAACCTTTCAGCTCTGAGAAATATACTTGAAAAAAGTATCAATGTTGTTTTCTAGTTTCCCTCAAAACTTCAGCAGGACTGGTTCTACCATCCGAACATGTAATCTGTCCTCCTCGTGTTTCACTTGTGCATTCAGCTAGCTGCGATAACTTGAGAAACTGGGAAAGCTGAGGCCCGGCCCGGCAGTGACTGATCTGTAACAACAATTAGCAACAGCTTTACACTGTTAGTGAGAGGGCTCTGCTGAGATTATAAATACTTGGAAGAGAGTGAGGTTTATGTTTCTGTGGCTGATTAATCCCCTCTGTCCTGCAGCGTAATTCTCATGGCAGCTTTCTCCATGTGACTATCTGCTCTCTGTCAGTGTTGAGCATTGAGGTTCATCATTCAGATTAACATTATAGGGTCATGTTGCAGCCTGTAACTGCAGTGTCTGCAAGTCTTGTATTTACCTCTTTATGGACCTTCTCAAGAATTAAATTCTGCAAACAGATGAGTTCACAGATCATTAACTCCATAATACGTAAGAAAACAGTGGAAAATTATTAACCAGAACGATCGAATACAATCAAGTACAACTGTTCAGTCATAATTCTACATTTACAGTGCCTGAAATTGCACTGAGGTCATAGTTTGTGGTGTTGTTGTACTGCACTACGTGCTGCCCCCCTCATGTAACACCATTCAATATAATGTACTCCAGTACAGCACCACCTTAAACTAATGACCTCCATAACAACACTCTGATTTTTCTCTGATAGAGTGATTGGAACAGATATTTCTTTGTCACAAAAAACATTCATGAAGTTTGGTTCTTTTATGACTTTATTATGGTTCAACTGAAAATGTGACCAAATGTCCCGTGGCCATTTTCACTTCAATTAGGTGCTTTTGGTAGCTCAAGAGAGCCATGACATTATGTTCTTTACAAGTGTATGTAAACTTTTGACCACGACTGTGTATGTATGTATGTGTGTGTGTATATATATATATGTATATATATATATATATATATATATATATATATATATATATATATGTATATATATATATATATATGTGTGTGTATATGTATGCATGTATACACACACACACACAGAGTTTGTGAGTGTGCAGCCACAGTTTGTCGTCTGCTAGTGTGATACTGGTTCTACATATAGTCAGGAAGCATGCTAGAATGATTACTTTTTCATTTCCAAACAGTTCATCAGTGTTTGTGGTTTCTGGAGATTGAAGCAAAACAGGAAACACATGCTTCAGTTCGTACCATCTTTCAGGCTTCAATAGAAATGAACTGCAGACAGTGCATATTTCAGAATATTAGGAACTATTGACTTTTTCTATGGTAAAAATGAAGAACAATCTGTGTCACTTTCCCTGTTGACTAACTGAGGAGTAGATTAATTGTTTCAGCTCAGTCACCCAGACTAAGAGAGAAATGATTCACAGGACTCTTGGAGGCAGGAGTTAGCTGTGTGACACTTTAAGACACCATAAATATTTCAGTTGCAGTTGGTCACAACACTTTTCTACTTATGTTCTTCCCTGATTTTCCATTTTGTCTGAACACTGTGGATTTGGATGTTACTCCATGTTTCCACCCTCACTCCCCCTCACCATTACATTCCAGTTCACTGTATGGTGGCCAGATTTGGGAAGCTCCTCTCTGCGCCTCCCGCCTTTCCTCTCTTTCTGCTGACATCCGGACGGTTTTTGCTCCTCTCACAAAAAGTGTTTAACATATTTTCTTTGGTATTACAGCTAAAGCAGTAATCCTGCATGTAGGAAATGATGAATTGTGTCATTGTGCCAGGTGTTTCTCTCCACACTGGCCTATTATATCCTCGGATGTACCTGTGCACAGTCACAATGCGAAGAGTTGTGTCTTCTGTTGCTCAGAAATCTGTCACCGCTCCATATATCCACCCTGTGATCCCTCACAGCGCACAAAACACACAAGTGTGTGTGTGTGTGTGTGTGTGTGTGTGTGTGTGTGTGTGTGTGCGCACGCACGCGCAGCCCAAAGCGTAGGAGGTTTTATATGGGGATGCTTTTTCTCTGTAACCTGCAATTGTCCCGACTTATCTCTTTAAACCTGCTGTCAATTCTTCTTTGTTTTTCTACCAAGTCATGCGTTTCACCTTTCCTGCTTTGGAAACATAATAATAATGTTCACATATGTTTTGTCACACTTGATTGACATGTGCAACAAATAAATTAGAGTCAGTTTCTTGTAAAAACAAGATGATAAAGTCTAGAAAAGGGCATCATCATCTTCTTCTTTACATTTTTATAGTGTTCATTTTCTTCTTTTACACTCTTGGCTATGGTGGAAACGGTGAAAAGTATCAGCGTACAGTTACTCCACTGACGTACTTACACTTGTATTTTACTTGAGTGTTTCAATTTGACAGCTGTATTTAACAGTTACTTTCCAGACATAAAATCACATAACAAGTTCGTAAGATGCAAGACATTGTTAAAAGTTGAACCAGTGTTTTCATCACCTCTGAACATAATCAGTTTCTGGTTGAGGAGTTCAGATATCTCTATCAAAGAGACGTTTCCCCTCTAAACTAGTCACCTGGTTTCATGTCAGTCACTGTTCAAAATATCTAATATTTCACCAAAAAAAAGCATTAAATCGAAAACAATATATCCTGTTTATATGAATTATTTAAAACTGTTCACTGGCTTGTGTTTCTCTCTCATCAGTTATCTCAGATTTGTAAAATGCCACTCACACATGAGACTAACTTTATTAATCCCTCAATGGGGAAATTACAGTTTTCACTCTGTTATTATTTTTCAGTTGCACATTACACACAAGTTATGAAACACACATGCATTAGAGGAGAGGTGTTAGAGTGAGGGGCTCCCCGTATCCAGGTGCCTTGCTCAATGGTACCTCGGCAGTGCCCAGGATGAGGAACTGGCACCTCTCCAGCTACCAATCCACTCTCCACAATCTAACAAAGCGTAATGTTTACATTTTTTTTTTTGACGAGAGAAGGAATACTTTTTGTTAGCTGATGACACTCAAGTGGGATTACTTTTACTTGTTTGAAGTATTTTTCCTCACTGAATGGTGTGTTTATAAAGTACAGGATCTGAGCGCCTTTTCCACCACTAGTGATATTAAAGCAGAGCTATTCCCTCTGAGGCTGCAGCACGTTATCCAGGCGACTCGCTGCCAGTGAGAAATTGTGTATTGACTCAGGCCTCTGGGTGAGTGGGATTAGTGTTTGCTCTTAAAGATAGGCCTGTTTTCCTAATGGCTGAGCACATTTACTCAGCGCTTGTCAAACACATCCTATACAGGGAGCAAACTGACTCAGGTCACTCTGTCATCGTCAAAGCACAGCGCCGACTGGAGCGACACCAAATCTGCTCTGATAGTGACAACTTTACCCTTCTCTGGTTCTTAACAGTACTTTACTGAGGTGTAGTTCAGGAAATATTTATGACAGCAGCACATGAGTGTTAATGTATTTTTTGAGACTTCACCTATTTTTTTTTATTTAATCTGTGACCACAGTTGAAAGTTTTAAGCAGTTTTTTTTCATTGTCTTGCATGCTTGTGAGCTTTTATACCTTTAAGGGCTGAAAATAAGTCATTTTCATTAGTGATATTTTTTAAAGATTAATCACATAATTTTTGTGTTTGTGAATTGTCCCAAATTTCTTGCCTCATAACAAACTACTTAAAAATGAATCAGACTATCAGATGCTTGTTGACTGTAATTATTATGGTTGTGTTATAGCTGAGTGCTTTAACCATAAACTTGTTTTTTCCTGAGCTCATCTTTTACAAGTTTTTTGGGAAATGGAGATAAAATGCAGGACCTGGTCCTGGTCCTGGTCTTGGTCTTGTTCCTGGTCCTACTGGTCCTACTGTAGCATTAAGAGCTAAATCCTTCCACCCCTATGTTCAAACTGTTGATACTGTATATCAAAATGTAGAAAGGGAAAAAAAGGCCTGCTGAACATGGAAGAAAATTCCTTGTGTTTTTCTTTGCTGTAATTTTATTTAGAAGCCATGTTAAGAAAGAAAGATTAACAAAAAAAGAAGGAGGAAAATGTTCTGCTTTGTTTGTAACCTGCTGGCCCTAAATAAAGTTAAAATTAAAAAAAAGATCTAAATCCTATATCCCAGGTTTGCATTTCATTTAGAAATCAACCCATGGAGAGTGCTAGTTGTGAATGACTCACTCTGATGTAATTCAACCTGCAGCCACACTTGAACCTGACATGATCCCTACCGGCCATCGAAAGAAACATTTTGAGTGAGGAGGTGACAGAGTGACAAAGGTAATTTGCTATAGAAGTTATTACATCACCAGAGTGTGGAGGCGTATGATGCTCGCCAGTAAAATCGCTTGTAAGACCAGGTACTGAAGTCAGAACTGTCAGGACAAATCTGCCCTCCCTTGTTTTTCACCGTAGGCTGTGGCGTGGAAAGCACACCCTCTCTCATTTGTTGGTGCGTCCTACAGAGCTGAAGAATAACAAGAAACTAATTTCCAACCATTGCTGATGTTATTTTTCAAGCAGGGAATTATCGGGTTTAAGATGACACAGAGAAACATCTTTCTTTTCATTATATATGTATACACATTCTTCAGGTATATGGATCAGGTTCATCATATTTACATTAGATAAATCTTAACTGATGTCCAGAGGGGAATGTCAGGTGTTGCAGCAACACAACAACAAGACAGATTGACAAGTTTAAAAAAAATAGTAAAAGTAATATGGAAATCATACAAGAGCAATTCAGTTCAAGATTACAAGAGTTCTGAATGCACATACATAAGGTACAGTATCACAACTGATAGTGCTGCCAACATGGCCAACATTAATGATCAATGATTATTATTGTATACTTACTAATTTAACGGTTTATTTGTGGGCTTTTGAAATGCATCATTATATTTGGAGATGCAACCACGCTTATTTTCATTACTGATTAATCTTCTGATTAATTTCTTGAGTAATCGATTAAAGCTATAGTCTGTGATATTAGAGAGCTGGCAAGATGCCACAGATTCTTTTCATTCCTTTTTCTGAACACATAATGTATTGACTGCTAGAGATGGTGCCTATCGATCGGCAACTGATCGGATCAGCCCGATATCAATCAATCAGGAAATCTGATCAAGGGTTACAATCACTAATCCGATCACATTATACATACACATGCTTTACGAGTGTTTGCATCGGTGCAACTTCTGCAGTGATGTGGACGCTGTATAGGGCCGTCGTGGTGAAGAGGAAGCTGAGTCGAAAGACGAAGATTTTAATTTACCAGTCGATCTAAGTTCCTACCCTCACCTATGGTCACGAGCTGTGGGTCGTGACCGAAAGAACAAGATCATGGATACAAGCGGACAAATTTCCTCCGCAGGGTGTCCGGGCTCTCCCTTAGAGATAGGGTGAGAAGCTCGGTCATCTGTGAGGGGCTCAGAGTAGAGCCGCTGCTCCTCCACGCTGAGAGAAGCCAGATGAGGTGGCTCGGGCATCTGGTTAGGATGCCTCACGGACGCCTCCCTGGTGAGGTGTACCGGGCACGACCCACCGGCAGGAGACCCCGAGGATGACCCAGGACACGCTGGAGAGACTATGTCTCCCTGCTGGACTGGGAACACCTCGGGATCCCCCCAGAAGAGCTGGGCGAAATGGCTGGGAAGTCTGAGCTTCCCTGCTTAAGTTGCTGCCCCCGTGACCCGACCCCAGATGGAGGCATTGTTGTTGATGTTCCCTGTCTCCTTCCTCTTCTTGCCCCCAGACGTCTGTCCAACCAACCACCGCCGCATTTAGTTTAAGTTTAGGCTACTTTTTAATTTACTTTAGCTAGCTCCGTCCCTTCTTTTGATAGTTTCTGCTCTGTCTTCTTTGAGTTTTCTGTTTCCATGGTTTCTTACACTGGTTGGTCCATGGTTTCTTGCCTGTGCGCAGCCAATAGGTGTCTTATACGTCATCACGTAGCATCACGACAGTGTTCATGGGAAATGTAGTCAGTACTGCCCAGGGAGCGAGAACAGTAGAGTGGCCCTAACTGACATGATTGCCTCAAAACATCTCCGGCCAAATTGGCCTGTAAGTTTTTGTATATGTCCACGTGAGACAGATGTCACACGCTAGCTGCAATACATGCAAGCATTAAGTGCCTCGTGGGGGACACAGCCCAAGTAGTTTCAACACTACAAATATAATTTGGCATTTGAAGTTGTTTCACACCAAACGAGCTGATGATTTCCTCGAACAGACTAGCAAAAAGAAAAAGAAAACGCTGACCCAACAGGCGCTGCTGCAAACAACGACAGAGAGCACACAGTCCTACAACCCTCGCAGTGAGAAGGCTAGGAGGATCACAAGAACAGTAATGGAATTCATCTGCCTGGACGACCAGCCATTCAGTGTGGTGCAAGGTTTTGGATTTCAGAGACTAGTCGCTAAACTCGACCCGCAGTATGTTGTAATACGCCATAATGGCATATTTTGTGTTTTCCACAGTGCCACTGCTGCTATGAAGAAATATTAAAGTTACTGCTAAGGTTAACCTTACATGAAAGACTATAGGCCTATGCATGAGTGGATGAATTAATGGGAGAAAAAAAGAGTAAGAAAATATAAAGATTAATAATATAGTCCCACATGATCGATCAGTTCTGAACGGTAATCGGATCGGTGAGGCTTAAGGTGATTGGTGATCGGTATCGGTCCAAAAAAACCTGATCAGACCATGTCTGTTGACTGCTGGAATGACCATTTCAGTCATTATAACAAAAAGTGTTTCTGAACAGAATGACAGACTATAGCTTAAGTTCATTCTCCTTAAAAAACAGTATAATACAGCCATGGAAATGTAAATGTAAAATCTTTGAAAGCAATTTTTGGGCATTAACCCTGATCAGATCAACTGCTAATTAATTTTCTGTTGATCGATTAATCCTTTTAGCTCTAGTTGTGGAAATATATGCCATGTCTCCTCTCCTCTCAGACTCTTGATGTATTGTTGTGGGTGCGCTGGTCAGTTTGATATTTAACTCAACAATCAGGACTTGTGTCTCTATATGTTGGTGGAGTGACTCACAGCACTGAGTCTGTTGGCCGACTGGAAGGAATGACAGCATTTCATGTCAAACATCAGCCCGTCCTACTGTTGTTTTTAAAGCCAAGTGAGTGCTGACTGCTGGTCTGATGGAGACTGACAATGAATCCATTTTGTGTCCCCTCAGTCTGCATCTAGTTGACCCTTCTGGTCCTAATAAGACCAGACAGGGTGAATTCTGTAACATGGGCCAGAATGAAGATTCTTCTTTTGAATTATCACCAGACAGGGAATATAGTTATATATTCAAGTATTATTGAATTATGGTAATACATTATCACACATAAGAAGGAATATCTGCAGAGCAACCTTTTAATGCCAGTAAGAGTATTCAGTGCAGATTATAGTCCCTCAGTTTTTCTCTTGTGATGGCTCCCTTCCCTTTTTCTTTGCATTACCACTGATGTGTTCAAGGAAACACGTGGTCTTTTGTGGATGCTGATCAAAACTTTTGACAAGCAGTGCAGATAATAATAATAGATAATAGGATTGATAATAGGATTGATCGTTACTGAGTTCACAGGCTAACCTCTTTCTACCATTTTATCACATAAACTCCACATATTATTCAGTGGCAGGTGAATGGGAACTCAGGACTGACAGTCATAATCTGAAGATGGTTTTTGTTCTTCTGCGTGTTGCTCAAAGAAGTGATGAACTTTTCACATTCCTGTGTCTCACGAGGTGGGCTAGAAATATCTGTTCAGCACACAAATACCATCCAGATATTTATTTTCAGATTTTCTTCCAACTGTTTTTAATAGTTTACATGTTTTATAGATGCAGTTAATGCTGGGGATTTCACAAGACACTTCCTAGTTTTGTTGTTAAAATGTTCACCCTCCTTTTTCCACATTGAATAATAACATAAATGAGTTCATCTTCAGGTCACATAATATATTTTATCTGGATTTAATGAGTTTTCCTCTAAATGTAATAAACTGTTGGCACAAGTGAACTGAAAAGTTCCTTCTGATCTTCTTTCCACATCGCTCTCTTCTCGCTCTTCTCTCTCCTCCCTCCCTCCCTCATTGCTTCTTCCCTCTTTGAGCCTCTCGTTTACTTTGTCTCGTTAACACAAGGACACACTGCACTATTGTTTCGTCCTGCTAAAGTTGATGCTGAAGCAAGACGCTCCCCAGTCCTGTTTGTTCTGCCACACTGTGTGCTCCTTTCTAAGGTTTTGAAAGAACTATGGATCCTTTGGATCACATTAACTTCCCTCTCACCCGTCAGAAACTGAGCACTCTTATGTAACACTGGGTCAGGAGTTCAGCCGGGGAAAAGTTTTGTTTCTTAGAAATTGTCACATGGCAGAAAGAGCAGAAATAATGACTGAAGAACAGAGTGGAGTCTGTGTGCCAGTGTGAGAAATGACATTGCGTCAAAGGCATCTTGACAATGTTTGAAATAAATCCGGTAAGGCAGCTGTGTTCTGCAGAAAAGGCCTCGGCTACAAATAGTCGCCCCACACAGCAGAGGACTGTGACTTGAGTTCATCTAGCTACACTGAGGACGAACATGGGCTCACTTCTTTTTGGAAGAATGCAGGAATACAGACCTGCCTTCATAAAGTATTTTTTACTCTGCACTGAAGCTGGAAGATATTTCCCAGACAATTTACAGACACTTTAATTTGAAGGAACTGCCATCTGACCGGGACCTGAACTGTTTTGAGCTCAATCTCTCGTTTATTATTATCATTATATTTAGCATCTGTTTCAATTTTCGAGAAATTCTTGTAATATGATTTCATCATTGTTCTTGTCATCACCTTTAGGTCCTCTGCACAGATTGCGCAGATCAGCTTTTATAATTAGAAAAGCAATAAAAAATATTAATATTATTATTTCATTACAATCATTTTAATATTTGCTCTGATTGTTTGAAGGATTGTGGCTTGGTGGGGGACTTGTCCCAACAGTGTATAGTAAACAGTATAATGCTAGATATACAGTTGTGGTCAAAAGTTTACATACACTTGTAAAGAACATAATGTCATGGCTCTCTTGAGTTTCCAGTTATTTCTACAAGTCTGATTTTCTCTGATAGAGTGATTGGAACAGATGATTCTTTGTCACAAAAAACATTCATTCAAGTTTGGTTCTTTTATGACTTTATTATGGGTCAACTGAAAATGTGACCAAATCTGCTGGGTCAAAAATATACATACAGCAACATGAATTAGAATTATTTTGGACTTAGAAAGTTGTGTCGATGACATGAGCTTCATAGCATGGCCTCTTAACTTCTTGTGAGTGATCATGAGTGACTACAGCTGGTGACTTCTCTGAGGCCATTTAAATAGGGCTCATTGGATACAAACGCCCACAAACGCTACAATGGGAAAGTCAAAGGAGCTCAGCATGGATCTGAAAAAGTGAATCATTGACTTGAACAAGTCAGGAAAGTCACTTGGAGCCATTTTAAAGCAGCTGCAGGTCCCAAGAGCAACAGTGCAAACAGTTGCTTGTAAGTATAAAGTGCATGGCACTGTTTTGTCACTGCCACGATCAGGAAGAAAATACAAATTATCACCTGCTGCTGAGAGAAAATTGGTCAGGAGGGTTTAGAGTCAACCGAGAACCACCAAAAAGCAGATCTGCCAAGAATTAGAAGCTGCTGGAACACAGGTGTCAGTGTCCACAGTCAAGCATGTTTTGCATCGCCATGGACTGAGAGGCTGCCGTGCAAGAAGGAAGCCCTTGATCCAAAAGAGGCACCTTAAGGCTCGACTGAAGTTTGCTGCTGATCACATGGACAAAGATAAGACCTTCTGGAGGACAGTTCTGTGGTCAGACCAAACAAAAATCAAGCTGTTTGTCCACAATGCCCAGCAATATGTTTGGAAGAGAAAAGGTGAGGCCTTTAACACCATGCCTACCGTCAAGCACGGTGGTGGTAGTATTATGCTGTGGGGCTGTTTTGCTGCCAATGGAACTGGTGCTTTACAGAGAGTAAATGGGATAATGAAGAAGAAGGATTACCTTCAAATTCTTCAAGATAACCTAAAATCATCAGTCTGAAGGTTGGGTCTTGGGTGCACTTGGGTGTTCCAACAGGACAATGACCCCAAACACAGATCTGCACCAATTTTGTCAAAGGAGTGGTCAAAGATTCAACCAGAAGCTTGTGGATGGTTACCAAAAACACCTAATTTAAGTGAAAGGGACCGAGGGACATGTAACTAAATATTAGCATTACTGTATGTATATTTTTGACCCAGCAGATTTGATCACTTTTTCTGTTGATCCATAATAAAGTCATAAAAAAAACAAACTTCATGAAGTAGTATCTGTTCCAATCACCCTATCAGAGAAAAATCTGAGTTGTAGAAATAATTAGAAACTCAATAAAGCCATGATATTATGTTCTTTACAAGTGTATGTAAACTACGACTACGACTGTATTATTAGTTCATGTGTTTGCACATTGCACATGGGGCAACAGCATAGAGTAGATCTGCTAATGATCATTTATATCATTGATTAATCATTTACTGTTTGCTCTACAAAGTTAAAGGAATTGTTTTAGTATAAAATGCCATAAAATTCACATCCAAAATCTGTTGTTTTTGTCTTTTGGTTTGTGTTTCACTGGTGTGCAACCTACTGCTCTTTTAGGACAAATAAAGGGGTTTGCACTCATCCCAAAACTATTGAATTTACCTTCAAAGAGACCTATAAAAACCACACTTGCCTGAACATTTTGCGCTTTTGATTACAAGATGAATGGAATATGAGAATAGTTGCAGGTTAGTATCACTGCATGCTGCTACGTCACATCAATTTGCTCGTCTCCTCATGGTGGAAACAGAAACATGAATGTAATAACTTTTATTTCCTGAGTTTAGTTCTTTGGGATCCAGAGCTCCTGGGACTGGGAAAGGCCCAGTGTGATTCTTAATTTCCCATTTCAGTTTGCACTTGTGTTGACATGTCACCTCCTTGCTTGTGGCCTCACGTACAGCTGAGCCCAGTCATCAGCATCTCTAATTTTAGCTGCACGTTGCAGAACAAACAATATATTCATGAGTAGATGTTTGTCTGTCTGTGAGCTGCATCTCTGCTGTTGTCGAGCATCAGCCGTTTGTTCTATTCATCGACTGCGGGAACATAAAAACGAAGAGGACTAACTTTCAGTTCAGCAGAGCCTCATATCTCCTCACTCTGCAGACTAATGATCCAGACTGTGTTCGACTGGGAAGCGTATGAGAATGTGTCTTTAATAAAACTAAAGGTTTTAATTTTCTCAGCCGGAGCCTTTTGCTCTGTTGGCTTTACGTATGTGATGTTCACATATTTAGTGCACCATGCTGCCTTGTTCCTACAAGACTGAGTTTTTGCAGCGAGCTCAAACTGAAAAAAGGTATGATTCTTCAAACTGGACATTCAGTTTAAGAACCATTGGTCATCACTTGTCTCTAAAGAGTTTGACACTTTCATTTAAAGTGATATTAGGATGTCTTCAAAGCTTTTTGAAATAACCTCACTGTTGAAGCACAGATGTGATCTCACACCTCTGAACACCACCGTTTTGTTAAGTTGTGGTTATTAACACAGACGTTAGGTTTCAGTTTCAGTAATATCCACTGCTGATGTTTGTTTGTCCGCTGGTGTCTGTGATGTGTGAGAGAAAGTGAAGAGAGAGAAGGAACACAAACAAAGCTGGGATCAGACAGGAAGTCGACCACACGCGCACACACACACACACACACACACACACACACACACACACACACACTCTCTGCTGGAGGAAAAAACATAAACCTGTTGCCACCCACTAACAGTTCCTTTTGGCTAAACCCTCTAAATTTAGGGAAAATGTGGATCAGTTCTGATCTTATTGCCCTGTTTGGGACAGTTTGTATGAATCATAGACACAGACTAATAATGCAGCACTCCTCTAATTCCCATATATTTCACAGAGTTTTAGTGTGATTGTGTGTTTTCTGACACATTCTTTGCAAAGTCCATCTCTAAACACAAACAAATACGGTTCCTGTGTTCCTGGAAAGTCTGTCTGCTTTCTGAGTACCCAGCTTTTACTGAATATATGTACTGAATTTTCTCTGGTGATGATCACATCCACTCTCAGTCTCCAGCCTAATTTAAAGTGGGATTATTTTAAGTCTGTCACATCATTATCAGTAACCATGGGATTTGGATATGTTGTATGTATGTACTGAACATGGTCATATTTGCTTATGAAATATCACTTTTCAAACACAGATCATTGATGGAGAAGGTCTCACATAGCTCAGGGATGTAAAACAGCTGTCTTCTTTCAGGATTCATGGGCAGGTCTGCAGTTTATGGGATAGCATGGGAAATGAACTCACTAATTAGGAGGTTTGCTTCTGTCCGAGGGGCTTTTATAACCCAGGAATGTAGCTTTTTGTTCCCACTCATCTTCTCTGACTCTGAGAGGTTTAGAAGAGATGTCCCTGATAGCCAATGAGTCCAGGAGAGCTGTGATTATTTTTCTATTACGCTGAGCTTTCATCTCCGTCCCTGTGACTAATGTTCACTTCCTTCTTACGAGCTCAGGAGGACTTTCTGATTGAGCCAAATACTTCAGTCAGCCATAGAGCTGATCAAAAGGCCACTGCTTTTTCTCATTAGGTTTTCCTTGTTTTCTTTCTCTCCGTCACACACTTGTTTGCTGTCTCAGAGTTACATGAGAAGCTGGAAACAATTCTCATATCTGTCCATATCTGACTTAGCTTAGTTTGGTTAACGGGGAAAGAGTTAGCTCAATTCCACCTTGTTTTAACCAGATCCTTTTTCACATCATAAACAGGTATTTTAGGTGGTATTATGACATATGTTCATATAATTATGCCATACCAAACACCTCACTTCACCTTTCCTTTGGGCCGGCAGTAGCTCAGTCTGTAGTGACTTGGGCTGGGAATCGGTGGGTCGCCAGTTCAAGTCCAGGTCGGACCAAAATGTGGAGAGTGGATTGATAGCTGGAGAGGTGCCAGCTCCTCCTCCTGGGCACTGCCGAGGTGCCCTTGAGCAAGGCACCGAACCCCCAACTGCTCGGGGCGCCTGGATAAGGGGCAGCCCCCTCACTCTGACACCTCTGCATGCATGTGCATGTGTTTGTTTCATGACTTGTGTGTGTAATGTGCAATTGAAAAATATATATATATACTAACAGAGTGAAAAAATGTAATTTCCCCATTGAGGGATCAATAAAGTAAGTCTTCTTCTTCTTCTTCTTCTAACAGCATATCACTCATTAAAAGAAGAAATGATTATTGCTGTTACAGCCTGGAACAAGACTTTAATGTGACAACATGATGATTTGGTAAAGAAACTGTCATTTCCTGTTAAAATGAGAAAAAGAGGATGATGTTTTATATTTGACTGTTTATTGTTTCTTTGTCTTTCGGGCTGTAGTCTGAGAAATGTCATATTTGATACAAACAAATTACATTCTTTGTAAACGCTATGATCAGATGGGGGACAGCAGTTTTATCATGTGAAGCTGAAACAACACAGACAGGACAAACAGTTGTCAAAAACCCACAAGCTCACATATGGCCCTGAGGTGGTTCATTCATGCACGATGCCTCCAGTCAGAGTTGTCAAGCTTGACGTCCATATTGCTAATTTCACTGGACCATCAGATGTGCTCCCAGGGGCCAGTGATGATGAGTTTACTGGGAATTATGCTTCCCTGACAGTAGGATCTAGTGCAGCGTAAGAACAAGCTTGATCTTTTAAAGTTAGCTGTCAACCAAACATTGTTTCCTTTTTAACTGGACAGCTTGACCTGAGCTGTGACATTGCAAGGAGCGTTGGCGTGAATGTCTGGAGAAAGTTATCTGCCCACACGTGCTGTGACGTAGCCTTGATAATGGAGCCTCTGTTCACTCTATTGTTGACAACCTGTCCGTATACTGTGGTGGATGAGTCGGCCTGGTAACGAGCTCAGGAAGGGATGTGACTCTAAGGAGGTCAAATGAGCAATGCCCATGAGTAACCACTGAATCACATAGATGCTTTGTAGCTGCTGTCGGGGGAAGGAATGCTAAAAATTTGGTCACAATTTCCTAAATCAATTTGCAGAATGCTGGTTTTTATCTCATGGCTCATTTCACTGAAGTGACTTTGAAATTAAGACAAAGCTTCTCTGTGTAGTTTGGAACCATGCTGTCATATGACCTCTGAAAACCACCCTGGCGTGGAAATGAATTTGTAACTCCCAAGCAATTGATGACTGACTGGAAGAAAATCCTTTTGTGGGTTAAATCAAGCATCTTTTTGTCTGTGCGACCCCTCTGTCCATTTGAAACAACTCCGTCGATATTCCTCTCCTCTCTCCTCCTATTGAACTCATCCTCATATGATAAAAGCTGTATGTCTCTGCTCCACACTGCATGAGTCAGACCATACAAAGTCAGATAAAGACCTGATTAACTCCCTACAGAGCGAAGCATTAATAGAATCTGAACTGGAACTCCTATTGTTTTCCCTTAAATTTTGGATTAAATATTTTCTGTTCGGACCCAATTCATCTTCTGTTTCTAATGCAGACATATTTTTTGGCAAAACAATAAACTGGACTGGACTCACAATACAGATGTCCTGTACTGTGAATCACTGGTCAGGAGGACCAGCTCTGTCCTGGACTGATCCCTGGACTCCATGGAGAAGGTGGGTGAGAGGAGGATGTTAGATAAGCTCACATCCATCATGGTCAACCCCTCTGATGGGACTGTGGAGGCTTTAAGCAGCTCCTTCAGCTGCAGACTCAGACTTCCACCCTGCAAGAAGAAGCTACTGCAGCTCATTCCTACCCTCAGCAACAAGACTCTATAACATGATGTGAACACAACTGGACTCATTACTGTCAGACACTATTTTTTTTTTTTAATAATTTGCACTGTTTTTCTACACAGCAGATTTCTTTGTTCTTATACAAGGAGTCTGAGATCTTAAAAACCTTAGTTGAGAACTTAACTACAACTCCCAAAGTGCATTTTAGTAAGAACCTTCCGATCACATAGCTTTCAGTTGTTTTTTTATTTTTTCTTAATTGTTTTTTGTTTTGGTTCAGATTTGGATAAATGCAATGACTATGTCATTGTGCTTTGTTCCGTACTACAGAGAGAAAGTGTTTAAACTTTGTCTCCACTGTGACTGGCTTCTTTCTCATAGCATTGGCAGCTGAGGCTCATGGGTATTGTAGTATTCTGTCTGCCCAGCAAAACTGATGGACAGAACATAATTTCATGGAAAGAAAGATAAATTATTTAAACTGATAGCCATAGCCAATTAACACGTGGGATTGTTGCATTATTTGCATCCTCACGTGTCAAGTAACATTGAAGATATCATAAATCAGATAGAAAGGTTAGAACCCACCAAATACCTAGAGCAGGGATTGGCAGTTAGTTAGTAGACACAGTGGGAGCCAAAGAGAGCCAGAATTGTGTGCCAGTGTCTGAGGTTTTCATCCATATCACCAGTGACTCCACTTCTCACATTAAGTGAAACCTGTGTTATTGTGTCTGTTGTTGTTGAATGAAGTTAGGCGCCTGGAAGCTTTAAAGCTTTTAAATTGTAAAAGCAGAGCTGGATCATGATCGAGATGACTCACTGCACTGAGTGAAGGCATTAGAATGAGTTCATTTTCCCACAAAATGAAAGTTAATTGATTTTGATATAATTTTAATGTAATTACATTTTTTGTCTCTTAATGACGTCAGAACAGTTGAGTGCTTTACATATGAACACATCCCGTCACCCTTGGGCCGTCCTCTCTGTCTGAGCCTGGAGACACATAACGCTCAGAACACTGGCACCATCTCAAGTCTGTCATTGGTCTGTCTTTGGCTCGGTCTGTGGTCTGGAGCCAAGAATAATGTTGTTGACCTGTGGGAGTGACTGAAGTGGTGCTGATCATGTCTGTACAAACAGTTTTAGCCCTGGTGTCCCTTTCAGTCTTTGTCATCATTCAAAGGAGGGAAAAAAAAAAAATCCACCATTGGACACTCTTCAACTGTTACATGCTGAAACCGTCTTCCCACTTTACCTCAACTTGCCCTGTCGACTTGAGCTCAAGTTAGAGTTCCTAGAAGAACTTTTGACAACTCCCAGAGGAGAAGGTGCAAGAACAAATTTGCATTGTTGTGGGTTGTTTGTGTTGGTGGAAAGAGCAAGAGTGCAGTGAAATCTTTTCTTTTTCGCTGGAAGAACATCTTGTCTGTGGCTGCTTTGTATTCAGGTCTATTTGCAGTTAAGGTGAAAAAACCTTCTAGATTGGTTAATAATTGTTGTTTTTTGATGTTACTATAGAGTGCTCTGCATTTACAGTAGGGGATGCTGTGATGATGTTGATATCTTGACTTATTCTTAGACATTAAATTGATAGAATTATCTTAGTTCAGTGACCTAATGACAGCAGTCTCTCTCTGGTGACTTATTTCTGTTTATTTTCCATGCATTTATATGTTTTTTGTTCTGAAGAAACTCCATCCCCTCCAGAGGTCAGTTTTGACATATCATCCTTTCTGTTGTGTTTTATTGCTGTTGATATGGAGCTTGCTAAGTGTAGAAAGAGTACAAACAGTCGGTCGTAAAAATGTCCCCTTCAACTATGCATCATTCTGACACAGACCAGGTGGACGAACACACAGTGCATGAACTTAAATCATGAGTATTTTCCACACACAGCTTCCTGCTGGCCCAACACAAAATGTTGAATGTCAAGCAAACACTGAAAGGTCTGATATCTGACTCGTCTGACCCAAGTTCCTCGACATGTCTGTGAGCATGAGCGCTGGTTTTTCTATTGCCTGTGCATTCAGGAAGTTCTCAGGGATGCTGACTGATTGTGGTCTGTCCTCGTCTGACCTGTAGTTCCTGCACCAGGCAGGTTAGCGAGTTCATAGATGGATGGAGTGGTGAGCAGAATATCAGCTCCTCTGGGAACATCAAATGCAACAGACATTGCATTTTAACATTACTGGATTTCAAGTGATATTGTCACTGTTCCTCAGTTTGACCTTTTGTGTTGCCTCTCTGTCCAGACAGCAGAGTTGAACAGGTTCTTCCACAGAGTTTGCCCATTTTAATGATTTATTGAGTCATACATGAAGGAGCGATTTAATTGCTGTGTTGTCTGGAGAATATTGTGCAGGTAGTCGAGAGCCCAAAGACTCCTGGGTGCTCATTCCCAAAATCATCTTAATTCTGTGATGACTTGCTGTAATAGCGTTGCATTGCAGCAACGCTATTAGCCAATCATGGCCCACCCTGAAGACCCCACTGTGATGTTTTTGAAATGAACGCCTCAGCTGCTCATGTGTGCAATGTAGCCTATTAGCTCAGCATTAGCTTTCTCCCAGCATGCTGTCAGTAATCAGTATTGGTGAAGGGTGGGTCACAAGGGGTGTTTTCCCATTCCATGGATGCAGGATTCGAGACAGCTCTAAGTGATTCACTGAGGAATTTGTTTACTTGTGGTGGAGCTACAAATAACTGCAGGGTTTATGTAGGGCGAAAAACGACTTCCCCTCCAGGCAGCCATACAACATAAACAGAGCTGTGAGGGGAAATACTGGAGCGTCTTATTAAAGCACAACCACTACACATGTTCCACACAGCCACATGGATCCCATTACTCACTGAGGAGCTTTTTTTTCCGTCAGGCCTGCTGGCCCCAGCTCCTTCGTCCCCACTTTGGCAATTTGTCTGACTCTTGACTTGAATAGATCATAAAATATGTTATTAATCATCTGTCTCGGACCAACACTGTTTGAAACTATCTAAGAGGAAAAGCTTGCTCCATGTGGTCCAGGCTGACCGTGTTTCAAGACAATGTTTGACACCAGGCCAAAGCCTGTGTGCTCGACCCACAAAGAAATTATCCACACCTAAAACTGACCTCATAGGTCTGTCGTTACCTTGTGTGCATTATCTAACATGTTTTCATCTCACCACATCTTCCTGTCTTTCCTCTCCAGGCATTTGGGAACGCGAAGACGGCCCACAATAATAACTCGAGCCGCTTTGGCAAGTTCATCCAGGTGAACTACCAGGAGAGTGGCACTGTGCGAGGGTAAGGAACCAGAGACCAATGATCCGAAAAATTATGTGCTGCAGTGAACCATTTTATTTATTGTATTATCATTTTTTCCCAGTGCATATGTGGAGAAATACCTGCTGGAGAAATCAAGGCTGGTCTATCAGGAGTACAATGAGCGGTGAGCAGTTCTCAGAAAAGCAGATCATAATTGTAGTCTTAGAAATGCTAAACTAAAGTACATGGTTTTGTTAAGCAGGAAGTGACCTTACAGGAGAGAGCACATTACTTCTGAGCAATGAAATAAATACTAATGAAAACATGAAATCTGTGTAAGGTTTAATATGACAACAATGTTTCCTGCATATTCAATCTTATGTGACATTTGAGATGCTCTTTGCTAAGTCACTAACTTAGTATGTTACAAGTATGTGGTAAATGGAGGTTCAAATTTGGCACAATAAAAGGTGCATCTGAGTGAATTTAACTCAGAAAGTCTGTTATTTTATCTTGCCAAAGTCTAATTCATAAAATGAACTCAGCTATAACTTAAGTGGAGCTGACACTAATGTGTTGGTCTGGCTGGACAGTGTGGATGAGGTTTAACCTCACCATGGGGGGCTCACAGTGGGCCCCCTGTGTTAGCCACCGCTTATTGAAATGGATTGCTGACTGTGTGTGTGTTTGTGTGTGTTTGTGTGTGTTCGTGTGTGTGTTCGTGTGTTTGTGTGTGTGTGTGTGTGTGTGTGTGTGTGTGTGTGTGTGTGTGTGTTCGTGTGTGTGTTCGTGTGTGTGTTTGTGTGTGTGTTCGTGTGTGTGTTTGTGTGTGTGTTCAAAGAGCACAGCTGCTGCACTTATGACCTTTAATCGTTACGCTGCTGCTAGTCAGAGGAAATAGTGCACATGCACACAAACAAACTGAAGTGCAAGAGCTGTTGTGATTCCTTTTTCTAGTTTTTGCTTTGTTTTACCTGTGTTCGCTTTGTGGCTCCAGGCAATTCAACAGGGGTCTGTCCAATGTATGTTTTATTTCGCCCCTCCAACATGTCAAAGTTTCTGTTTGTCCCACACTTAATTGACCAATGGAAACTGAGAGGATGCCTCTGTGGTGAATAGTTTATAAAAATTGAATACTGACATTGCATGCTAATATGCTAACATTTAGCACATTTAGGTAAAAACAAAATGTGACAAACAAATAACAGATGTAACAAATAGTTGTTCACAGATTTTTAGTGTTTTTAGTATTTAGTGTGGTGGCTAACCAGCCAATATGCTAAACGTTGTATTTTAACTGCTGTGAAGGCTCATCACGTTTATAGCATTGCAGCACTGATGGCTCACTTGCTAACATCAGTAAGCTAACATACTAACTGAAGGCATGCTAAAATTGGCATTGTAGCCTACTGAGGATAAACCTTTAGGTAATATTATTATTATTGGAAAATTTTCAGTTTTCAGTTTTCATGATAGATTTATTATTAATAATATTATTATTATTAATAATAAAAATATAGTGCTAACCATGAATCATTTCAGTAAGTTGTTGTTTATGCTCCCTGTGGGATATTCACAAAATTATTTAAGTAAAATGCTTCCACTTATTATTAGTTGAAATGTTATTTGTTTTTGTCTGTTTTTAGGAACTATCATGTGTTTTACTACCTGCTGGCAGGAGCGAGTGAAGAAGAGAGGAAAGTCTTTCACCTCCTGAAGCCTGAAGAATACCATTACCTCAGTCAGGTGGGGCTGTTTATCTGTACATAATATTAATTATTAATATTAAATATTCTTTACTGTTTGTGTTTTATGTCTTTATGAGTATATGTCTGTCATTAATATGTGGAGTTGTGTGTCTGCATTGGTGTTATCTCCCAGTACACAGTTACCTCTGTGTGACTGCTAACAGGAAAGAGAGAAATGAGGACACAGAGGAAACACATTCCTCTGCTTTCAGCACCTCTTTTATAATCCCTCTGACCCACACACATGCACACATATTCACTTGTTTTTATTTTGTGTTTTGAGGGTGTATCTGTTGGTTTTGCATACACTTTGGTCTCCATTTATCTTCTGACTCATGCACTCACACATTCTCTTCCCTACACTGCTGACACGCACACACACACACACACACACACACACACACACACAGGGACACAAACTGTCTCTGTCGCTTGGATTACCCACAATGAAAACAGGTTCCACATCACCATAACACAAAGCCACAGTAAACAATCAAGCACGGCTTACATGTATGGAATGTGGATGTTGTGTAAGACTAGTTGCATCTCTTCCATGCTTTGACAGCCACACATGACAACCAGAGACCCGCTGGCCTCCTCCTAAATCCTTTACGCCTACGCAGAAGCAGGGAATTCCTTCCATTCCTGCCCGCCACTGACGCGCACATGCAAACACACAAATGCACATGCATACATAAATACATGGGCACATTCTTGCACTCTGTTCTTATTTTGCCCTTTGCTTGCATATATTCCTCGTGCTTATTTGCTTAAAGAAACGTACGCTCTTGCACCCACTACAATGCTTGCATGGATTTCACAGCCCCTCCTGCACAAAATGCACTTGTTTACAAGCTATGTAAACACATTGCAGTCATGGCTGTCGGTCATGTTTTGTTTTTTTTTCGTCCACACCTTGATCCTTAATAAGAACTCATTCAGCATGCTTGCCTTGCATCTGTTAATCAGCCCTTTAACCACAAATGCACATTTAACTGGCCAATTTTCAAAGTGAGCCATAGGTTTTTATGTTGACTTCCTCTTTTTGTACAAAATTTACCAAAATATTGTCTGGTACTGCAGTTATGTTGAGGTTTAAGGAAAATATGAAGGTATTGCTAGCTGCTCAAATGCTTTGCATTGACAAGAATTGATTCTGTTTTCAACCACAGATTCTGAAATCTCAGATTGTGTTGCTATTTTAATAGACCTTGGGAAGAATTCGAAAAATAGTTCCTGCTTACAAAGTGGAACACCATGCAATATTTGCTTCAGCATTATACAGAGCTTGTGGTAGATTTCATATCCCGAGCAAGTTTTATGTGCATGTTGATCCTTCAAAGTAGGAAAGCAATCATAAAAACTCATGGTATGCTTTAATACATAAATGGTCAGCTCTAATGTAAAGCCAATAATTCATTGTGAATCCTGCTGCCTTCGTTCCTCCTGCTTTAATGTCTCGATGTGTTCAATCATGACAAGTGCTCATTGTTTAGTGTCTGTGAATGTGTTTTGTGTGCATACTGTATATCTCCGTCATCAGTGTCTTGTTTGCTTTTGAATGTTTGCCATATGTCTGTGTCTATCTGATGTGTCTGTATGTAATGAACATTGCTTGTGTCTTAACAGCACATCGTCTGTTGCTGTCAGTGGCACATAAATCTGTGCACAGTGTGTCCTCATTTGAATGCTGCTGTCTAACAATAACCTCGCCCCCCTGTGAACTCTGCCTTAACATTTCCAGATGACAAAGTCAAGCCACCAGCTGCACTGGGACAGTTACTGTGAGAGTGAACCGGTCAGTATCTATGTATGTGCAGTCCGTGTGTCTGTACGTGTCGGAGAAACATCAACAAGTAGATTTTCGGTCACACTTGCAGCCGAGCCACACTTTCTCTGCACAGTCGCACACCCTCCTCTTCCCTCCTGCTCATTTTGTTGCTTTATGGATATTTCCTGGTTTGGTTGGATAGTGTTTTCTTCAGCCTTGTTTGTTTTTGCTTTTGCTCGTTGTGCTGCTCTGAGTTATGTTGGTATGTCTAGTCATATCCTGGCCTCTGTAGCTGCCTGTGTTGCTGTAACCTGTGTGACTTTTTTGATCATTGACAGTGCAGCGTTTCCAGTACAGACGGTAATGTCCTCCAAGTTGAAAATGAGGTCCTCACTGAATTACTCAGAAATGAACCGAAAGTAAAGACAAGCATCTAGTCTTTATCAGTAATATACAAATCAAATTTTCTTTGATTTAAAGCATGTGGAAAATATCTCAAAGGTTCTGCGGATGTGGAAAGTTGAATCTCTACAGGACATCTAATCAGAACCGGCACTGTCACTGTTTCTTTGTTTCTTAGCGGAGGGGTTAAATCACAGGTGGTCATCTCCACCTCAACAGTTTCTTTATTGTTGCCATATACTGAAGGTGTGTAAGGATAGGTGGGTGTGGATCTGAAATATAGATGATGAAATACAGCACATTGAACCACAAGAAAGAATTCCACATTGTGGAAAAAATACCCTTAGTTACTGAATGAAAATATAGCAAAGAATTGTTTGACTACAACTACTATAACCCAAAAATGATCATAAGGGCTCCTCTGCATAACATGAACTGGAACTCTGGTGGGTAATAAACCTAATAACTGTTTATTAACAAAGGTATAAGATGTAACTTATGGTTACATGCACACCTGTACAGCTGCTTGCCTCACCAGACACAGCTCAAGACGGCAGAACAGTTCAGTCATGGTCATTGTAATTAACTGCTTCCTTGTGCTGTAATTAAATACTTATGAATCTCTATTTCTAACAAAAAGAAGAGAAATAGCTTCTTTTTTTCTTATTTCACACACAAATGAGTGAACACCAACAAATTGAACAGCCATCGGTCATTAAAACAATTCTCTGTCTATCATTATCTCTGTTTAAAGATGTGAGTGTTTGAGCAGTATGGGTTGAGTTTTAGCTGGTGGCTGAGCTGCACTGTGTACTGCATGTTTACATGGTCATATCTCTGCATTGCCAGAGGTCACACCTTCACCTCAGTCACTGGGTCTGATTCACACACCTCTGTAGGAATACTTTGACTGAATGATGTCAATGGTCAAAAAAGGCTCTTGGGGTTTTTGTTGGGTTTTGTGGTGATCATGTAGTGTTTCTGTATATTAACTTGTGTATGTGACATTGCTCTTTGATTTGAGTGATTCATTTATTTCCCACTGCTTCTACCACAGTAATTTAACTGTTGTTTAATGTACTGTATATATTAGTGAATATAAAGTACCCCTACAGCAATGGTCTGTTTATGGAACAAAATAAGAAGACATATCTCAGTCAACTTTCTGAATTTTGTTCTTTTATTTTCTCAACACAGCAGTGGATATAAACTATTATTACAGTACACGTTGGCAAAGGAAATAGTATTCCATATAGATGTGTTTTAATAATTTGTCAAGTTTGTCAGTGTCCGACATTGACAAACTGTTTTAATTGGAACAGAACAAGTTAGAACCATTATTTTTGAATTAAATGTGGATTTCCCTGCTATCGAAATGCGACACCAGACTCACTGACAGGTCAGCGTGGGTTTCTGCCTCAGGAAAGCAGAGAGCAAGGGAGGCACGTTGGTGTAAGTGTGAGTCTGGTGTTTGGGTTGTTTGTCTTTCTGAGGCCTCGGTATGTGATAATTATGGCAGCCATAGTGGAATGGCCCCATAAAGCAAAGACCAGAGCTCACATTACACTGGGTAATGTAGTGAAAAACTGTGCAGTTATGCATTTACATCAAAGCCTGTGGTCCTAGTCTGGGAAAAGCTCTTCTTCCTGTCATAAACAATTAATTCAGATTTATCCACCAGTTAGCTCCCTTTCATCTGTGTTTAGTAGCTAAATATTATTCCTGCAGCAGTATCTGCGTGCAGTATTTTAATGCTTAGTTTTTTGTAATGACTTTATAATTCTAATATTGTCAGTGATATCTGCACTTCACATGTACTTTGTAAGAGTAGATCCAGCCTGCACGCTCTTCACATCGCTGTCGTTGCATCAAAACAAAAACTCATCCTGCCTCCTCTCTGCTAATTTGTGTCATCATCCATCACTGAAACAGGAAAAGCCACAAACTGCAGCTCTTGTCAGCTCTTTTCTGTGGATTGGTTTTAAAAGGAGAAAGCTGGGCCAGCTTTTCCACCACAGGAGCAGAACCTGCACACGCTGCTCTTCACTAGACGCTCTGCACATCACTACGATGAGGGTTTGACCCTCGAGCTGCTTAATGATAGCTTATTTTAGGCTGACTCATTCGTTCTGTCTGCCTCAGGCCACTCTGCTGTTTTTTTGTTTCGGCAGCCAAGTAAACTAAAAAGCTATTTGAAGCGTCTTTGTTGGACGCTCTGTAAACATTAAAAACATTTGGGCACTATGTATGTCAACAGTCCTTCATTGTGTCTTCTGGCTTCCAGGCCACTGTGTCGAAACAGCTGCTGTAAACCCGGTCACTCCGGTTGTTGCTCCATTTTTTTTTTTCCTGCAGGACTGCTTCACAGTGGAAGGAGAAGACCTGAAGCATGACTTTGAGAGGCTTCAGCTGGCCATGGAGATGGTGGGCTTCCTTCCTTCCACACGCAAACAGTGAGTGATACCTACAACCACAATGAGTGTGAGCTAGCTCGTCCTCTGCAGAACGCCACATTATAACCCGAAGTATCTCTAGCTGTATATATGTAGATACTGTAAGGATTTGTTTAGAAGTAACTTATGTTTTTTTATTTTGTTTTAATTTTAATATTTGTATATCTGTGTACAAAGGGGCTATACACATAACATGCTTTTCATGCAACACTGTAAAATAACAAAAACGCTTTAATTCAACTTGTTGCCAAAATTAACTTCACTGTAATAGTCCCTAGATTTCTTGGGTTTGCCACATTCAGTGTCATAATGTGCATAATTTTTTCAACAAATCCAATAAAATTTTAGCCTAGTCTTACCAAACCCTCATACTATCTTACAGAGGGTCTGGCATTCCTCCATTGAGAACCGATTTCAGACTGGAGGCAAACCCGAACCCCGTGGGGAGTAAAGCCACGAAATCTTTGCCAGCAATAAAACTGGTTAAACATTCCTCTTGCTCTGAATTGCTGAATATTTTGGAGGCTAGCCAAAATGGATTGAATGGCTTCCTTCACTTCTGTCTCTACCACCATTGCTGAACTACAACCAGCTACACTACAACGCAAATGCTGCGCATTAAACGTCATCATTAACACCTGCCTCACCCCGTCCCCCCACCATTCCCTGATTGGCCCAGTTGGAATTCATCCTGAGAAATTGAGTCCAAGGGGATCAAACCCAGACGTAGTCTGCAGGGAAATGATAATTGAGTGGAAGATTACGGAGGGCTACAGCCAGACTAATAAAAACATAGATATGTAAAAGACTCCACATATTGAGATTATTTTCAACTACATAATATTTTTCCGGGCAGCACGGTGGTGTAGTGGTTAGCACTGTCGCCTCACAGCAAGAAGTTACCGGGTTTGAATCCTGGGGCCTTTCTGTGTGGAGTTTGCATGTTCTCCCTGTGTCTGTGTGGGTTCTCTCCAGGTACTCTGGCTTCCTCCCACCATCCAAAAACATGCATGGGGATTAGGTTAATTGGCTAATTTAAATTGACCGTAGGTGTGAATATGAATGTGAGTGGTTGTCTGTCTCTATGTGCCCTGCGATGAACTGGAGACTTGTCCAGGGTGTACCCTGCCTTCAGCCCTAAGACAGATAGGATAGGCTCCAGCCCCATGCGACCTTATGAGGATAAGAGGTAGAAAATGGATGGATAGATCATATTTTTGAGTGCATCATCATCTAAATCATTTCCTAATTTTTTTTTCAGGATCTTCTGCCTGCTGTCGGCCATCCTCCACCTGGGCAACATCCGCTACAAGAGGAAAACCTACAGAGACGACTCCATCGACATCTGTAATCCAGAGGTGCTGCCTGTCGTCTCAGAACTGCTGGAGGTAAAAATAATGCTGCTGCTGCTTCTCTAAATGTGCTTTTGCTGTAGCTCGTTGGCCAACTCAGTGACTAGACTGTAGATTTAGAATGAAATGTTACTTACTCTACACACTACACACTGATGATCCAGGATGCTGTTGTCACAGCACACAGGATCCTTGGGTGAAGGTGTACTCATGAACACATTGCATTGAATGATAGACTCATTTCACTTTCTCTGTCTCTTTCATGGTAATTAGGTCAAAGAAGAGATGCTGTTTGAAGCTCTGACAACACGGAAGACCGTAACTGTTGGAGAGAAGCTGATAGTTCCTTACAAACTTGCAGAGGTGAGGCTGTTTTCTGTTCTGTGTCAGATGTCAGATGACGGTGCATTATTAAACGTGTTGAATTTATACATAGCAACGCAGAAAAGCCACAACATTTAAACAAAGTCCCAGATGGTGAAAGTTTGCTACTTTTCTGCTGCCAAGTGGACCAGGTAAAATCATCCACAGTCATGCTTTCTGTAGAAATACTTTAGCAGATTTTATTTATTTAAAGAGAAAAAATCAATCTGTTGCTCCAGACCTCTGCACAACCTCAACTGAATTCACTGATTCAACGTTGTGTATTTTGTCTCCTTGTAAATTTTGATTGTCATTTTAAGTTTGAATTGTGTATAGTACATGTTGTTTTACTTATTTAGAATGTATTTAACCAGGAAAAGCCTCTTTAAAAATATATCTCGTGTGTATATATACGTATATATGTATATATATATATATATATATATATATATATATATATATATATATACTGTAATGGACCTCAATGCTTTATGATAAACTATCTCAGGAATGAAGGCACTGACAAGATGCATGCATGTGTAAAACTTCACCAGTCACTGTACTGTAGTGTGGAGGCAGACCTGAAGATACATGGAGTTTAAAGAGAGTATAGTATCAGTAGGCGACTCATTTTTTAGCTGATTTTTCACTCATGCAAATATTTTTGGGATCAGGCCGAGTTTCGGCTTAATCATGTGTTGTGCATTGTGTACTGTACGTGGGGTAACAAGAAGCGATTAACACCTCACCACCAGCTCCCGATCAGCAATCGTTTGGTCACAAGAAAATCAAACTTGTTTGAAATCCTGGACAAACTACCAAGGCAGTGTGTTTTTTTTGTTTAGCATTCTCCAGTGTCCACTTCTGGGTTCTTCTGCCTCTTCTTCCTCTTATTGTTACAGTGTGACGTACAGTGTGATCACATGAATTGTGAGCTGTGAACTATCAAACTTGTGTTTACAGGACGGTGTGCACCAGGACCACATCTCCTCCTGCTTACCCCCACACATGAACACACAGTCACACCAACCCACATGTGTGTGTGTCAGTGTGTTTAGAGAGACAGGAAGGCATTTCAAGTCCCTCTGCATTTTTCTTTGAAAACAAACACACATCACCGTCTACAGATGAGAGCCATCTGAACGAAAGAACAACATTCATACAGAGCCTGTTTGAATCAAGTCTTTACATTTCATATTCTAGTGATGACCAATGTTTTATATTTCACCGACACAGTGAGTCATGTCCACTGGTTTTCTAATTTTCCAGTACAAGTCGCTGACAATAGTCACCCAGAGATTCTGTCTCAGCAGTATTTTACCACAGACTCTTCCAAACTACGTTGGCATGTTACACACACCACCTCATAATGGCCTGTTGGATATTTGGGAGCCATCTCAGATGAACAAACAGTGGTTGTTTTGGGAGCTCCCTGGGTGGTCTCTGTGTAAATATTGCCTCAACAGTCACAACAGTCTCATTGCTTGTTAGCTGAAATCATACACTTGAAAACCTCAAAGAAATCAGAGCGTTTCTCTAATGAGTTTTCTCCATTCAGTCAGATTTATGAGGCTGTTTCCGTCCCAATGTTTTAACTGCAACGTCCTCTAAATCATGAAAAGCTTGTATGTCGTTAGACCGCAGTATGTATGGGGTTCATAATAATATGGGTTCTGACTCATTCAGGGCATATTTGTTCGCCGTTTGCTAGAAATATCTCAGTTAATTATTTAGAAACAGAGGAATTTTCACTTTGAGCAGCCACTTTATGGTTTGTTTTGTTTCTGAAGATGACGGCTCACCTTTGCTGCTGAGAGGTCAAGTCTTTCCAGCGGAAACCTTTTTTTCCTCAATAATTTGTCAAACAATCCCTGTGTTTATGAAGGAACACACAACATTGATCCAGCACAATGTGTTTCCAAATATGTGATGTTTGTCTTCTCAGCATCATGCTGGTCTTCCCGGCAGCAGCGCCTTTTGTATATACAGGCTATGTTTAGCCTATTAAAGCTAATATTTCCATTAGGCCATGATGGAAATTTTACTATTCTGCAGGCTCTTCCATCAGAACTTGGCAGATCTTACTGTCTGTGCCACGCTCAGATTGGTTTGGCAAACGTAGTTAGTTAACCCGATGTGGTACCGACATCAGTAATGGCCCAGGGACATCCTGCTGTGATGACTGAGCCAAAGCTTCAATAGAGAATATGAATACTAGAGATGTGTTGGGGTTGTACAGTTGCCTTGTTTCTCCTGTTTACCTGATTTTTTTTTTCTTTTAGGTTTACCCTTTCATCCATTTTCCTGTAAGATCTCTGAGTTCTGCTGACGGCACAGTGACAATGTGATTTACGATAAAACTATAAACATCTGCTCTTAAAGAAGAAATATAACTGTCTGCACATCTTGACTCCCTTTTAAATATATTTTTTTCAGATTGATCCAGTGTTGTCTGAGCTTCAAATGTTGATCTTAATACAAATCCACTTGATTTTCTTCTTTTCTTTAAATCCCTACATTCACGATTTGTAACGTACAAAAGAACAGTGCAGTAAGCCCAGCTCTGATGTTGAATACAGATGTGTGGAGCAGTGAGTTGCAGAAGCTGATGTCTGGAGTTGTATTGTAATGGGTGACTCTTAAATCTGCTGGCTCTGCAAAAATAATCATCATAAACATTAGTTTGACGTTTGGGAATTAAGCTTATATACTTTCTTGTTGAGTTAGATGAGAAGATCAATACTGCTCTCACATCTGTATGGTTAATGAGACGTGCTAGCCAGCAGCTGTCTCCACCTTCCAGCAGCTTAACGTGATGCTTCTTTCATCCACACAAAAAAACAACCCAACAATTTATTTAGTAAATGTAAACGTATGCCAATAGGCAGATTTTGTTACTTTAATAGAGCCAGGATAGCTGCTTCCTCAGTTTCTAGTTTTTCTTCAGTGCAAAGCTAACTGGTAGGTAGCTTCATATGTAGCGTACTCATATGAGAGTCATATCAGTCTAACTCTCAGCACGACACAGAACAGGTTACCACCATACTCACCACAGAAATTCTCATATTGCCCCTGTGTCAATCAAATGTTGTAAAGACATGTTGAGCCTGAGATATTACCAGTAGGAATATGATTAAAGAGATGCTACATGTGCCCACCTGCAGGCTGGTACGGTGCGGGACTCCATGGCCAAGTCCCTTTACAGCGCCCTGTTTGACTGGATTGTCTTCAGGATCAACCATGCTCTGCTCAACATCAAGGACCTGGAGGAGACCACCAAGGTGGGAAAACACAAACACATTTAAAATACATTTAAACCATCTAAAATTACACAGAAAATCAAGTTGTAGCCTGGCAGATTGTCAAGCATGGAAATTATCAAACTAATAACTGTCACTTTAATGATTTTACTGCTTGAAAAAAATACTAATCAACAACACAATGTGTGATATTTTGAAATACTGATTATCTTTTGTTTATGTTTGCTTGTCTTCCCTAGATCTTGTCCATTGGAGTGCTGGACATTTTTGGGTTTGAGGATTACGAGAACAACAGCTTTGAGCAGTTCTGCATTAACTTTGCCAACGAACGTCTGCAGCACTACTTCAACCAGCACATCTTCAAGCTTGAACAAGTAAGACACCTCTTCCTCTTTATTCCTCTTTGTTCCTCTTTCTCTGGCTCGATGGATCGCAGGATCTGGCTTCTGTTTTAAAGCTCGAACTGGAGCTGAACCTCTGAGCTGCTGTTGTTTTAACATATTGTCGATCTACCCACTTAAGTTCTTTGGCCGTGACCATTTCCAAGGAAATCCCTCAAGCTTATCACACCATGCCGTGCACGTACATTACAATGACACTGGAACAATGGAGGAATTCTTTGTGTTATGCAACAGGTTTGCTGACTGCTGTAATACTCGACTCACCCTCACTGTGACCACCATGACTGAGGATGTATGTTCTCTTAAGTGAGCTGATCCACTTCAAAGGGTTTTTTAAAGTCATGATCTGTAAGATTTAAACATTGTGTTTACCTTGAGACTGACTGAATCATGCAGACCTGTCCCTACATGTTTGACTCGCTGTTCATGAATTATACTGAGACATGAAGGACCGTGTCCTCAAGTCTTTCAGGTTTTGCACAAAGGCAGTCGTTCACAAACCCTGTGTCACCCTCATTTCATAACTATGACAGGATGTATACTGGAGATGTATGCCATGACAAGAGACTTCAAAGACCTCTTTGTTTATGGAGATTAAGTGAAATGCAGACATTAAGGGCCTGTTAGATTTGTTGTGTTGCTCTTTATGTGATCTGAAGGTTTTTGCAAGTTATGGCTCAAGAATTAAAGTTTTAAAGCTTCACAAAGTAAACAATTTGTCAAGCAGTCATCTTTTAATGCAGCGTCTGCAGGGGAAAACATGAAAATTATATTTATGCACACTTCATCCACGCTTGCTGTTCATGTAGTTACAGATATCCATAAATGTACAATATGCAGATGTTTATGCCCCCAGTCAGTACCTTTTTTTGCCCCCAAACCAGCATACAGTGTGAAATACAGTATTTCTTCTAGCCTATACAAAAACATGATGCTTTGTTATTTCTTTAGTAGATCATGGTTCATTTCATCATGTTTTTATTTTTTTATTATTACAATTCACCTTTCACCATTAGATAATTTTTATTTATTTATTTATTTGTTTATATTTTAGATTTCACACCGCAATTAAATGCATCAACCAATCAAGCTGTGCCGAACTGGTTGCCTTTATTTATGAAAATTGACAATCAAACTGTCAAAATAAAAGCCCTAGACACAAGCATTTCAGATTTTTGTCAGACTCCTTATTTGTCAATTTCTTAAATGTTAAATATTGAAAATGTAGACTCATAGTAAGATTAGTAGATTTCATACGGTGCACTGCATGTTTTTTTTTTTTCTTTCGATGTATGACCATGTGGTCCTATTGGATTTCTCTGGTCCTCCAGATTTTGTCTTGAAGTCATCCATTTCTAGTTCTGTTCATTAAAGAGGAACTTGACACCCTCTTTGGCTTGAACACACAGCCTTCACAAAATTCAAGCCCAGAGGAGGAAGTTGAGCTCGTAGGTTGAGAGAATTTTGGGTCTTCTGTTGTGATGAACACCAGGACCACGAATAGTTGATACTGTAATTCAAATTTTAAGTTCAGGTTTATTCCCTGCAGTTTGTGTTTACTTTTTCCCACCTGGAAAATGAGCAAATCATGCAGTCTGCCCAGAGATGGTGGTTCATTACTAACTGGATCAGTCTAACCTTACTGTACTTAGAGTATGTCTGCTTGTTCATATTGTACATCATAGGCTCCCACACAGTGTGTGCACTTAGAGCTGATGTATTGCCATTGGCTGTTCCTCTATGTGTTCAGTAACAGTAAATGTGTTCTGTTATTGATTCCTAATATTTTCCATTAGTCAAAGTGCCAGGACAGTCACACTTTCTATCAGACATGCTGGAATCAATCAGGCAAATGTGATAATCCAATTTTTTATAAAAATCTCTGTAATCGGTAAAGGAAATGAACGTGGTTTGGGAGATTTTACATGTAACAGTTGATTAAAACTGCCTCAAAGACTTGACCAGAGGAAACTGGAGAGCTTTTGAATTGCTAAGTTAGTTGTGTGTGGAAAAATCAATGTGCACCAGTGAGGAAGCCTCTGAAAATGATTCAACATGGATAAATGGACCAAGAGCTGGCACGTTTCATATTTCTGCTGAAGCCAGCTTCACACCCTCGTCTACGGTTACATTCAGGACTGTATTTTTCCATTCATCTGTCGACCAGTGAGTCACTCTGTATGGAGTAGTGAGGGGCCAAATGGTTTGCTTAAGGGCACCTTGATGGTCTTTTTAAGTGGGCGTTGTATTTATTTTTGCTCTATTTTCCAAAGAACGACATGAAATGGAAGAAAGAAAATGATTGTATAATAATACTCATACTATTATACTACAGTACAATAGTGTTATACTACAGAATAACGGCAGCTATTATCTGACTTTTAATTATGTTGCTACATTGGTGAGAACTAAGAGTTCCATGATATAAAGAACTATGGATTAAACTACGTGGCATTAAATAAAGTAGTTGAAATGAGCTCCACCTTTACCAGCTGCAACAGCACTGATGAACACATTAATACAACACTAAGTACTATAAATTTAAATAAGTGGTATTTTTGCAGGGCTTATGGGTATTTTCACATAATGTTATCTCTAGAAATTTCAGTTCCACTCAGACAGAATTGCATTGTGAAAATTAGGCTTATAGGGAACCAGTCTAACCACTGATTCTGTCATTATTCTATAGCCACCACCTCACAATCAACATTGACTTCATATTGATAAATTAAAGCAAACAGTTTGTCTATTGCCGCTTATGAAATGTATTCAGCATTATGATGATCATTTATTAAAACTCATTGTTGATGCATCCTGAGAGGGAACAGAAAACTGTCTTCTTCAAGCTATCGCTGTGTTTTTGACTCACCTCTGCTCTCACAATTATTGTCTAAATTACTAAATCAACAGATAAATGAACCTTGTAATTTTATCTATAAAAGCATCAGATGGAAATTGGGATGACAGACAGGTGTGTAAAGCAGTAGTACAACAGAATATGTTGTAATTTTATAATATACTTATTGTGCTGAGTTTATGAACTTAAATGTTGAAGAGAAGGGGCAAGTGTAGTGGTTAGCACTGTTGCCTCACAATAAGAAGGTAACGTGTTCGATTCCCTCCCGGGGCCTTTCTGTGTGGAGTTTGCATGTTCTCCCCGTGTCTGCGTGGGAGTTCTCTGTTCTCTCTGGCTTCCTCCCACCATCCAAAAACATACATGGGGATTAGGTTAATTGGCTAATTTAAATTGACCGTAGGTGTGAATGTGAGTGTGAGTGGTTGTCTGTCTCTATGTGTCCTGTGATGAACTGGAGACTTGTCCAGGGTGTACCCTGCCTTTCACCCTAAGACAGCTGGAATAGGCTCCAGCCCCCCTGCAACCCTATGTGAGGATAAGCGGTAGAAAATGGATGGATGGATGGATGTTGAAGAGAAGCAGAAGATCAGGTGTGGAGAGTAGAAGCTGGTTTTGCACATTTGGAGTTATTGTTGAGTCAACATAAGAGTGAATCACAGAAACCGCAGTGTCGTGATCAGCATAGACTCGACAAACTCAATGCTATGAGCTTCACCAATGTTTGCTCCACAGATGCTGTATTTGATTACAGCTTTTGTAGTTTACTAGCCTGAGCATATGCCCAGTGTTACTTAAAGAGTAAAAACCTGTCATTAGTACGTTATTCAGACAGATAACTGTTCCTTGTTCTGAGATGTTGTTGAGACAGGATGAAAAGATGACTGCGTCCTACAGCTTTAGCTTTATTAATGTCCAGGAGCAAATCTTGTTTTGCAGCTAGACATTAAATTGAAAGTTCACAGATGATACAACATTAAAAAAAAAAACAAAAAACTTGGGGGATTTTTGATGGTCTTTAATTCATTGAGTAGGTATCCCACACTCTTTAAATACACTTAAAGTGTCAACAGTAAAATTACTCACAATGCTGAAATGAGTGTTGCTGTTCATCAATGTGGAGCCACCTTTAGGTGCTTTGTGTACTGCTGGGTAGATTGGTAGTACAGTGCTGCATCATATGACTAGCAGATCATTTTGTCAAAAGTAGCTGTACAGGTTAAATACACACCTACCAGACATAAGATTATAAACAGCTCCAAACACAACAAACTGCTCTGCTCTGTGTATCCTGACTCCTTTCTATCTTCAGCAGCATTAACTTCTCTGCTCTGTTGGATCAGACCACCAGGACCAGCCTTCACTCCCCACCTGCATCAATGATCCTTGTCCTCTCATGACCCTGTCTCTGGTTCACCACTTGGACCACTTTTGATAGAGGACTAAATGTTCATTTTATGCATTATATATCCAGGAGCCATGATGAAGAGATAAACATTGTTATTCATGTCACCTGTCAGTGGTCATAATGTTATACTTGAACTGTGTATGCGTACATACTATGTATGAGTACAACATTTACGTCTGTACTGTAACAGAGTAGAAAGCATCACTGGTCATTTTTGTCCAGTTTTAAATTAAATTTGTTCTCCAGTGTTATTGTTTTAATGTGAGATGAAATAAGCGATGAAAACACTGATGAAAAATGCAATGTAAGCGGTTAAACAGACTCTTGCTCTATTGAGTTCTCACTAATGTCTTACAGCAAATGCGGCTACCGTATGAAGGCAACCTTAAGCTATTCATTGGTGTTAAATTGACATAACAGATAACCTGTTTACTGTTGAGTAATTGACACTTATTCCTGAAGAAGATGAAGATGAATGGTTGTTTTTCGAGGAATAAATATTGTCTCTGGCTATACTTTATATGCAAAAGGATGAACCAGATAAACTTTTCAGAAGGTTGAACAGGAGCTGCACATCACTGCAAAAGATAAAGATGTCAATTTTATTTCCAGCAGAATGACAGACATTTGCAGCAAAACTTTACCCATATCTACACACAATTATTTAGTTTTCTTTTACCAAATACTGAAGATGAATGCCATCTTTCCTTGTTATTTCCTGTTAACTCTATTATTGTCAGTAGTGGAGGAAGAAACAGTAATTAACTTGACTTCAGGGTAACATTAAAAGAGATGAGCAAAGGAGACTCCAGATATTTTTTAATAAACCCCCCCTGGATTAAGGTCTTTATTGGTTAAATCACTTTCCCAGGAGCACAGGAAAATAACATGCATGAGGAAGAATAAATGATAAATACTCTGAATGCTTCTCTCATTATTAAACCACCAAGAGGCCAGGAATGATCTGAAGACCAACATTGTTGCTTTGATCTAGCTCTGTTTTCGATCTCTTCAGTAAAAAATTAAACATTACATATAATGTGATGAAATACAGCAGAAGTTGCTCACGTGTTCACACTGTGAGAAATGCAACCAAAGTCTGCAGCTCCTGAGTATTATTATTATTAATGTCATAGGTGGTATCACTGACGTTGAGCCCTCTGTTTGTATTGTGTGTCTCTGCAGGAGGAATACAGGGCCGAGGGCATCAGCTGGCACAACATCGACTACATCGACAACACAGGCTGCATCAACCTGATCAGCAAGAAGCCCACGGCGCTGTTCCACCTCCTGGACGAAGAGTGCAAGTGAGTCTTTCAGCCCGTTTCTGTGATGGTTTTTTTCTAGTGAAGAAAACCATCAATTGCTTAAAGCAAAGTTGGCAGCTGAATAGATGAATAGTTTAGACACAACCCCATATAACTGCCATGTCTCTTGTTGGATTCAGATGGGCAGTTTTGTTGTTTGATAGTTATAACACAAAAATACCAAGCATGTAATACAGAGCATAAAATGTTTGTCACCAACGCATATAGCATTCAGCTTTTTAATTAAAATAGATTATGTGCAAAGTGAAAAGTGTAGAAGCCACAGAAAATTGTCACCCAACTCTACTGCTGTTTCAGCCTCCTTCAGCAGCTTGTTTTGGTTGTACAACTCCAAATAACAAAGTGATGAGCTGGTGAAGAAAGATGAATATTAAGCACCTAAAGACCAAAATAGAGGTAAACAGAGATGAATTACTTTTTTTTATTGCCATTATGTTTATTTGGTTTGACAACAAACATTGGCACTAATAAAGGTTTTGTAACTATCATTATGATAAATCATTATTATCAATCTAGTCACAAATAACCCACTGCTCTCTGTAAGGAAATAATGCAAATGTTAAATGTGTAGAAAAACCAATCTGCATATAATAGAAATGCAGGGTTAAATGATCGTGTATTTCTACTCTCTATCTAAGTATTATGTAAGACAGAGTAAATCTAATCCTTTCAGGATAACAGTATTTCCTCCTTTCTTTTCCCCTCTTCTCCATTTGGAACCTGAACCAAAGTCCTCCCACTTGGAGAAGCTGGAAGCTCTGAGTCTTCAGCTGTGTTGTCTTCATAGCTCAGGTTTCGTCCTGCTCCAAAACCCCCTGGTGTCTCATTCCTCCCCTCTTCTCTTCCTGTTGAGGTTGATTTTTTGCAGAACCGCTCACTCTCAATATTAAAGGACTGGAGGGAGGTCTATGCCTTCTTAAAATGACAATCCTTGACCTGTGGTGTCACAGGATAAAATGTCAAAATTAGTCCACATTAAGTACTATTGTAGTGACTGGTGGAAAGCGTGTTGCTTTCAGGTCATGATGCTCTTTGTGACAAGTGTGATTTAAGGCAGCATTCAGGACGTAGTTGTGAGCTTTCATCAAGTGCATCGCCCCATGTGATTTTTTTCTTTCTTGATCTTCTTTCATATTGAAAATCATATGGAAAAACCCATTCTTCTTCGAGTCAAACTTTTCTGTCCTTTTGTTAGTTTCCCTCAAGCCACCAACCAGACTTTGTTGGATAAGTTCAAGCGGCAGCATGAGGGGAGCAGCTACATTGAATTCCCTGCTGTCATGGAGCCCGCCTTCATTATCCGACACTACGCTGGAAAGGTCAAATACGGGGTCAAGGTCAGTGAAATTGTCTGTGTCACTGATTACATAGAAATCTCCCCTTAGTTGTGGGAGAAACGTGTTTTTTCTCACTATTCACACTCATCATCGTCACAACCTCATCTAAATAATGTGAAAAGAGCTTCTTTATTCACACCGTACTAGTATTATTGATATGGATTTGGTTTTGTTGTGCCTTTTGGATTTGCTTTCATGGTTGTACTTATGTCTGTCTCACACACACAGGACTTCAGGGAGAAGAACACAGACCACATGCGTCCAGACATCGTCGCTTTGCTGAAGAGCAGCAAGAAAGCCTTCATCTGCGGTCTGATGGGCATCGACCCATCAGCCACTTTCCGCTGGGCGGTGCTCCGAGCCTACTTCAGGGCCCTGGTGGCTTTCAGAGAGGCTGGGAGGAGGCACAGACAGAAGAGGACCGGTGAGCTCTCACACTAACAGGAAATCCACTAATTCATGCTTCATAGTGCTGAGGCAGAGTACGCTTTGAAGTAGCAGATGGACGAGGAAGCTTATCTGAGCTTGCAATATACAATATATCTGTTAATGTCAAAATGTGTTAAAGCTGGGGTAGTGAGTTTTTTTCTTTGTAATTTCAGTGGTTCCCCAGGGAAGGCAATTTCCTAGGAAAGGAAAAAAACAATAAATAGATCTGTCCTCTGTCGTAAGCCCTAAACGACCACAGGATTATGAACATGCTTCATACAGTAACCTCATTCATTTTTTCAGTGTTGCTACTGTATATATACTGTATATAGCAGCGGTTCCATGAGAAATACAGAAAAAAAATCCTGTTTTCTCTGCTAACTTCCTATAAATAATGAGCTTGTAAATACTTTGACAAAGCTCTAGTGAGCTACTAAAAAGCTGAACTATGAGCATCTATCTGAAACTCTTCACAAATATTATCAGACCATCTTCCTGTAGTTAGGCAGCTGTTTGCAGATGCTGGAATAGCATCTTTATAGCATTCCCAGCTTTAAGCTTTAAGCAAGCTTTAAGACATCCACCTACGTTTAATTTGTACCCATATTATTAATTTGCAGCGTTTTGCAGCTGCATAATTTTCAGTGATAGATTATATCAGAATGCATATTATAAATGAACTACAGAATCCACAAAGAGGGAAAAGACGTCACTGAATGGCATGTGAGCATCACAGGTATGTGTTGGTACAGAAAGAATAATGGTAAGCTAAAGAATAATTATTTATTATTATTTTTTTCTTGCCATTACACAAAGCGCTGAATGCTCACATGCCACACAATTTTATTTTTTTTTATCTCCGTCATACGTTGTGTTTCAGTAGTGTCTGTTGTGTAGTATGTGTTCCTAGCACTGCCATGTATTTACAGTAGCTCTTGCTCTTTGTCTCTCTCAGCTTTGGCCCCTATGAATGCCTTCTTTTCCCATAGATACTTGATATGCAGTAGATATTTCTATCAGATGTTCTTTCAGTGCTGCTGTCGTATGAATCAGATTTGCACTCTGCACCCTCTTGATTCTTCCCACGCATTGAGTTTCACATCTAGATGTTGTTTTATGAAAAGAAGTCTTGTGTCTTTTGCTCATCTTTAGATATCTTTTAGAAATCCTTCTAACTGAACTCTAAAGATATCAGAGTCACCCAAGGGAACCTGTAACATGTCTTCTAAAAGATTTCTGGAAATTGTGTTTTGGACATGCCAAGTATTTTTTTAAATGATTATAAAGTTAAATTGCCTTGTAAATACTCTAGCCTTGTCAGAGAGGATGAGGACTGTAGAATCAGAAAAACTTCTAGAAGAGGTGGACGTGCCTTTGGGGGGCGAACACATACTCACAGAACTACAGTGACAAACATTATACTGCTGCTACCAGCTGCAGTTTTCAATGTCGATCATCTTCTCTCCTGAATTCTTGCACAGGTATCTCTGCTGTAGACGACTGCATCTCTTCTTCGCTGTCTAATCTCTCTCTCTCTCTCTCTCTTCCCCCTTCTCTTTCCTTGTGTACTTTTTTCCTCTCTTGTTTTTCTTTTGTTTTGCTTCTCCAAGGGCATGATGACGCTGCTCCCTGTGCAGTTTTGAAAAGTGTGGATAGTTTTAGCTTTCTACATCACCCTGTGCATCAGAGAAGCTTAGAGATCCTGCAGAGATGCAAAGAGGAGAAGTACAGTAAGGCTGCCACATACAACAATGACTCCTCCAAACTTTCATGTTAGACCATGACATGGGGAAACTGTAGGGACGAGGCTGACCAACATCATCAACTTTGCTGCGCTGTGCTGCAGCCAGAGACGAGCCAAAAGCATACTCAGACTAAAAGAGACAAGATTTATTCTTTATTATTTTCTGCTTTGTGATTTGATTTATAACTCTTATTTTCTATCATTAGACTAGATGCTTGTTGGTCTCTGCTCCCTCTGTCTCCCTCTTCCCTCTTCTTATGCATGCATTTGTCTCGTCTTGCATGTTTTGGCCTCTCTGTCACTTACACTGTATTCGTAAAACTGCTAGCAGAGAAATGCCTGCTTGTAATTACTCCATCGCCTAATTTGGGACTGGGGGAAATACTGTCTGTTTGTCACACAGCTACACGGTCACGTTCAGTCCTGTCTGTTGGGGGAGCAGGAGGTGTAGGTGCTAGTCCACTGCAACAAATGTCTAAAGTGATCAAATTTCACCTGTCACTAATACCACACTGGCTGGTGATGGTGATTGATAGACTGAGAGGGTAAAAGACATCACTAACACACAGCCCCCTACACACACACACACACACACACACACAGTTTCCTCTACAGACTTTTCATGACACTCAGATGTGTTTGTGTCTTTTTGTTTTGTGCAGCTCCGGATGAGAGTGAAAATGTTGTACAGAGTGATGAAACTGAAAATGGTATACTGTTGAGTTACCTGACAAACTGTTCTGTAGGCTAACACATGCTGTAGATTTCTCTGATCACTACTGATTGATTGGTTTGAAGGGGATGCTTGTGTGTGCTAGCAGCTGTAGACTTACAGCATCACTGCAATTACACTGTAGTGATGTAAATTAAAGGGGAAGTTCCTTTTTTTTTTTTTTTTTTTTTTTTTTTTACAATTTGGACCTTATTTCTGGGATGAAATACTGCCACCCATACTCACCCATTTCACTTTGGAGTTATTTGGAGTGAAGAAGTGAAGCGTGCACAGAAATGCAGCCAATAAATGACTCCAAAGTGAAATTGGTTTGTCAATGGCAGTATTTTATTCCAGAAATAAGGTCCAATTTGTAAAAAAAAAAATGGCACTTCCCTTTTAAAACCATTCTGCTCACTTTCTGTTTAGTTTGACCTAAATGGTGACTGCCTGCTTCACTTCATTAGACAAAATGTGGGACAAAATGTGTCTTGAATATTGGTACTTTAAGTAACGAATCACGCAAACCTACAGTCCAGACTAAGCTAAATAACTCTTCAGTGTCATCTTCCATAAATCGGCACTAACAAAAGCAGCTCACTATTAACCTCACAGACCTTTGTTTCAGTATTAAATTGTCTGCAGTAGGTTATAGTTCTGATAAAAAGACACATAACACTCACTGCAATAACACACATGGTCTTTTGATTTTTTGCTTGGGAAGGGTTTGAAGTATTTGAGTGTGTGTCTTTGTGTCTGTCTTGTGAGAGTGGGTCTGTTTTCATGTTCTTCCACATGATGCAAACTTGTTTATTTGTGATCAGGTGTGAACAAAAAGAGTCCACGTACGCCACTGTCAGACCTTCAAGGAAGCAACACCATAAACGAGAAATCACCACGGTAAGAGTCTGTGATCTGAGTGTCAAGCTCTTTATAAAGCTTCTTGTTTATTACCAAGTATAACTTCTCGTACAAGGAACAGAAAGATAGTAGCGAGTCGTAGTAAGATAAAATTTTATTAAAGTTTTTTGTATTATCGTTAGGGCTGAAAAATTAGGGCGTTAATATGAGTAATCACGGTTAACACATTAACTAATGCGACGGTAACTCTACTTGGACAGACTGCCTGAAATGCATCACCAGAGACGTGCTGGCAGGTCATGAAGCAGAACTCCATTCAAAAAAATCAAGGAAACTAACAATGCAGACGTAACTAACGATCAAACATGATGATAAAATTAGATTAACCATCTTTTCTGAATCTGTCCAAGCTTCTTCTGTATTTCGGCAAACAAATAATCCACCAAAAAACATTGATATTATTGGTATTACATTACATTGGTATTATTTTCTGACCTGAAACATAATGTCAAAATTTGTATGTCTCTGTCTCATAATGTCTCTGGCAATGCATTTCGTGCAGTTTATACAAGTAGAGTTACCGTCACGCAAATAAGCATGTTAACACAGATTATTTGCATTAACTTTGACAACCCTAATTAGATTCTTCCTTTTTACATTTTTGTTTTATTTACTCTACATATTGCTTTTTATGTAACAAAAGCAGACAAGAAAGAAAGCTGATTTCAAGAAGACAAATGTACATTATAAAGATTTTTCCTCGTATTTACAGTATATGGTCTATTCACTGGTATTCAGTTTAGCACTGCTCAGTAGAATTGATTGTTTTTTGCTGGCATTTTATGTCTTTATTAGCCAACAGTAAAAAAAGAGTAAATGAGGAGAGAGAGCAATTGGGGAATTTCCTTAGATAAAGGTCCTTGGTTGGACTCAAACTGGTGATGTTGTGGTTCATATCTTTGGAGTCTTCACTTCAATGGCCTCCATGGTGTCTGGTAATTTTTTTCATATTAGCTATTACATGCAAAGTACAAGGAGCTGTGGAACTACATTGTTAGCAGACTCTTTAATAATGTTGTTGTAGCTGCCTTTTATATATATATTTTTAATCATCATGCAAAGATATTCACCCTTAGGCACTTAGACAGACGTGCCTTTAAAAAGAGGAAGAGTGATGGCTGTGCTGTGACCCTGAGCATTGCTCTCATACCATCCCGCTGAGACCCCGGTCCACCACCACCTCTAATTAGCTGTGGACCGTGAGATTAGCGGCTGGTGGCACAGAGGAGCTCGCACAAGATGCCTTTTGTTACACAGGAGCTCAGTTCGGAGCTGTTAAACCCAGCCCTTAATGTGATTTGCAACCCTCTGCCCTCCCTCTCTTGTCTCCTTCTCTCACACACTCATTCTCTAGACACAGGAGAGCACTAAACCTTGTGCAGCTGCTTCCTCCGTGATGTAAAGTCAGAGCTATGCATGGGAGAGGAGTGCCCAGAGAGTGATAAATGTTAAGTCTCTGCAGGGTGCTTGTCTGCTGGGCAGAACAGTGGATAGCGCAGTGCTTTATGAGACTATGCAGATAAACAGTCACCAGAAGCATATTGTACCATCAGTGTTAACTGAGATTGATGATCAACTGTGGGATTCATGTAATTCTCTCTCATTTTCTTTATATGGTAGGGCAGACACAAACTCAGGATTTGTGCTTCTTAAGTACACATTGTGATTTCATGATTTGGTCATTCACGTTCATAAACCCTCAAACACCTGGTGCAATACATTTGTACATTTCCTGTTTATATTCCCAGTATTCACCCTTGTGGTAATTACAGATTTTCTTTATAAGGGAAGAGGGAGAAGCTCTACAATTTAGTTGTACAATTGTATAACATATAAGGTCATTCTCTTCTATTCTAAACATGGACCCTGAGGTCATATAAAGAGTGGAGCACTGCACTGGCTGTTGGAGAAACGTCTTCTGAGTCTGTTGTCACCTCCTTAGAGGCACCACACTCATGAAAAAAAGCCAGTCAGACTTCTGTATATTTATACACCTGGTTTATATCTGTGGCTCAGGTCCATTGTATTTCTATTTCAACACACGATTACAGGTTTGAATGGAAAAATTAAAATTATAGCTAGTTTGAACCAACATTTTATTTTATTATATTATTGTTTAGGCATGCAAGGACTTTGCCCCTTGTTTCCAGTTACAGCTTTTAATGTACTTAATTACACTAAAGCCATGTGAGGCTGTGCTTTGAGCTAAATGCTGGTGTCAGCATGCACAGAAGGAGGTGAATACAAAGATCTCAGAGAGGGATATGGTTTATTTTTGATGTCAACCCTGATCTGGAAGGAGCATCAGCTCAACCTTGTCATCTGCTGTTCTGTATTTGTGTTGACTTTCATTTTCATGAGCCATTAAAATCCTCTCCACATCTTTGTGATCCACCTGGTTTTCTCTCTAGAGTGAGTGATAGTAGTGATTCAACGCCCTGCTAATAACACAGTATGAGTTACCAAACACATCTCACTACTGTGATCTATGTGTCACTATCTGTTGCTTATAACTCGTCAGGGAGGAGTCTTGGGAACCCATAAATTATAAACTGAAGAAAACAACTAAATAGATTCCTCCCATGGATCCAAAGAGCTGACTGAATGATTAATTGCTACCGCTACAATTATACTCTGATAATGAACAGTGATGCCAGAAATTGTCGGTCCCTCAGCTGCCTTCTCTCCTCTCTCTCATCCTCTCCTCTGGGCTGAAATAGTTCAGACTGGTTAATGGTTGTAGCCATGACCTCACCACCGTGTTTTTGTTTGTCTTCAGGGCAGGTGGTTACGCTTCACCTTGAGGTTTGAGGTTTAAACCCTCCGAGGCTTCAAGTAAACTGCGTCAAACCCTGCTGGTGACATTTCCTCTAGGGAAAAACACCCCCTTTATGGATACAAATTACTTGAATTAAATGATAGATTTCATGTTGAGTTTACAAAACAAAGGAGAACTAATAACTGTTGAAATTAATTCAGAAATAATGTATATTTTCATTGCTTTTCACCAATAAGAAATAATTATAAATCAAGTATTATATTTATCAAACTATACAGTATATATCTGCTCTAAAGGCGTCTCGTGTAATGTAAAAGTTTCTAGACTAAGGTAAACATAATATTTACAGTTTGGATGTTCATGAATGAATCGGTGATATCTGTCTATGACTGTTTTATCCACAGCAGTTCTCCAGGCCTCGGCTGGAATGGTCGGGTGGGTCGACTGAGCCGCTTGTCGTCCAGCAGCGCCATCACAGAAGAAGACGGCATCTTTGTGAACTCTGCCAGCAGCAAACTCCTTGAGAGAGCCCACGACATCCTCATGTCAGTACAAGATGCTCCTATAGTCACCATAATGCTTTAAAATCCCCTGTAACACTCATCCACAGATTACACAGCACTCCCCTTGTACTTATTTCTGATTAAACACTATTTACCTGAGCTTTCTTTCTGATGGTGAAGTGCAAAAACATTTTCAGCATCGTGTAATTCTATGGTTATTTATTATTTTGGTCAGCGGTGTGATTTAGCGGCATCCTTAAGACCCAAGTTCAAACTCAGAGTCAGCATATATCAGCCCTGCAGCAGACCCTGACCTCTGACCTCTGACCTCTCTCTGGAGGATAGCAGGTGAACAGAGAATTTCCCCACAGGGATGAATAAAGTTTCATTTTATTGACAGGAATATGACCCGCTTGGGAAGGATTTCTGGAATATATTCAAATCTGTGTTGACCTTTTTCTTGACAGTAAAGTGCACTTCTCACCTGTTGAGTTAAAGTGTGAAAAGAGGGATTTTGCTGCTTGGTGCTCAGAATATATTTGACTACTTGTCTAACTGGTGTGTTTTTGTTATTTTACAAATAGGAGGAACAAAAACTACAAATGTAAGCCAGTTCTTCCAAAGGTACAGTCCAGGATATCTTTAATTTATGTGAACAGAAGGCATAGATTCTGATGTAGTGTTACATTATCAACATTATCAGCTGACTCTGGCTTCACACCTGCAGCATTTACTGAACGTCAAGTCCCTGAAGTACCTGAGCAACCTGACGCTTCACGACCGCATCACCAAGTCGCTGCTTCACCTCCACAAGAAGAAGAAGCCACCCAGTATCAGCGCACAGTTCCAGGTCAGACTCACTCACAGTAGCTCACTGCAGGGCTCATATGATCCCGTGCCGTCACTGTAAAAATAACACAATTAGCCTGAGCTGCACAGAGGACTCTCCCTCCAGCTGTGAGAATGATAAAAAAACAAGGCGTTTCCTCTTACAACTGGCTGTGTGTGGAAACATCCCTCCCTTTCTCTGACTGCCCCCACTGTCTCCACTGTCTTATCCCCGTATTTGTCCGTAATGTGTGTTAAGTCTGTTACATAGTTCACATGCGCACCCAAAAGTCTTACAAGTATGACATCATGTCTGGAAGTTCAGGATAAAAAAGCAAAATACTTGTGTAATAAAAACAGGCGTTTGATTTGGTGAGAAAGTAGATTTACTGACGCACTCTTTTGAGACTCTTCACCAACGTTCACTGAGTAGGCATGAGCTTATGCCCATCATTTAAAGGTGTAGGTCTGCACTTTGTTTTAGCATTTACACAGCAGAGGATTTTCTTTTGAAAGACTTTACCGAATGTGAGATGAACAAGACTGACAACCATGGTTAACATATAATAATAATTTGGTTATCTTTTGGTCAGAAAGGTCCCTCATGTGCAGCTGGTAACACAAACTGGCTCTACTCAAAAACTTTTTTTTTTTTTTTTTATTTTCCTCCTGATGTCTTTGAACGTGAGCTCTGTGTTCTGGCTGTTGGAATTGGAGATGAGTGCCGAGGCCCCTCTGGCAGGCTGCCCTGGCCTCAGTGTGTGGATGACTTCACTTCCCACATCCTGTGCTGCGCTGATTGCTTTAATCTCCCATGGAGGAGACTGAATTCCTCCTACCACTGAATTATCACACACACATGCTGCTGACACGCGTGCATTTATTTACACAATAATGGCACATGGAAATACAGCACACTTTTTTTACTTTGTTTTTTCTTCTGCTTACATGGATATATTGATTGTATTAATGATCCCAGGTAGCTAATATTTTAACTTACAAAGCCACCTGACAACAAGCATGCCTCAACATGAGCATTTACTACAGTCTGTGCTTTGGATAAAATCTGTTTTTTTGTCTCTGCACAGGCCTCCCTCAATAAGCTAATGGAGACTCTGGGTCAGTCTGAGCCTTATTTTGTCAAGTGCATCCGTTCCAATGCTGAGAAGGTACTGTGAGATCGCTCCAGACTGTGACCACTTTCACAGATTTTGGTTTAGTTTTCAAAGCATTTCTCATTTCCTTTAGAGGTTTGCAAATTTGAAGTTTATATATTTTGTGTAACCTCTGCTGCTTTTCCTTTTCTTTCTTTTTCCTTCTTGATTTTTTTTTCTCTTTCTCAGCTGCCTTTAAGGTTTAATGATAACCTGGTGCTGAGGCAGCTACGTTACACTGGTATGCTGGAGACTGTGCGCATCCGTCAGTCGGGCTACAACATCAAGTACAGCTTCAAGGTAACACACATGCACACCCTGTAGACATTATCAATTAATTACCTTAGTCCAGATTTTATATTTTACACAGTAAATTAGAAAGGAACAAACAATTGGAGATAAATTGTTGAACTGGAATATCCTCCACACACTGTTCCTTTAAGTATTTCAGTGCTTCTTCTTCCACTACAACAAGATGAACACAAATACAAAATGAATTATGTTAAAATGTAAAAGTAAAATGACCCCAAAATACTGGATTCTTCTCATGAGACCCTCCATGTCTGATAAATGCCCATATTTTACAATCGACACCCCCAGAATTACTTTATGTGACATGACAGAACTCCTCCAGAGCCACAGATGATGTGACCACTCAACCAACCTTTATGGAAAAGTGATGCAGTTCCCCTTTAAATGATTTTGGTTTCCTGAGAGTTCATCCACTAACCGTGTAGGAATCCAAGTGTCATGTTCATCTTGAAGCAAATGCTCAATAAGCCAAAACGTAATAGGAGTTTAGCAGCAGATCACCTTAACATGTTCCCTCTGTGCAGACATGTGCAGGCCAGAACACTGATGAACTATCAATCTCACTGCTCACGTACCAAAACATAAACAACACACCAGTTTCCACAAGTTAGGTGCCAGTGATGAATTCATCTCCAGGGAACATGTAGCTGGTGTTGCTTGAGCCGTGACTCATTGTGCATTGTGTCAAGAGGGAATAATGGGGGACGTGGGGTGGCAGCCATCTTAACCGCACTGGCTCTCGTAACAATGATGTCAACCCTGTAAGAAAGGCTCTGTGACTAATGCAGCAGTCCGTGCTTTCAAGCTGATTGGAAGTGAGTCTTGGGACAGAAAATGTTTGGGAGTGGTTCAGTCCCACCCGAGTTCTCTCTTACATTAGTTTCCGTTTTGTAGTCTTGAATGTTCATCTGTGCCAGTCATTTCATGACAGGGTTTAGACAATGATTAAGTCACTGTGCTTGTGTTAATTAAGGAGTCACTCCACCCAATCGCAACATATTTTCCCATGTGACCATAGTGGTATCTGCTGGAGCTATGTAAATAGTTTAGGTTCTCAGGTCTCTCAGACTCCTGCTGACTCCCAAAGACAATATAATTTAATTTATGGCCCTCAAAGCATCAGAAATGAGTCATTTTAACAGCAGGGTCTCTCCCAGTTACTGCTTATACACAGACCTCTCTGTTATAGGTTTCACTAAATTTCAACTTAAAAATCACAATGGCAACTTTCATAACTGCAGAGGTAAACAGTAACTAAGTACATTTATTCAAGTATTGCACTTATATACAATGTTGAGATACTTTATTCAACTATGTCCATGTTATGCTACTAAAATTGAGATCCTTCTACTCTGCTTCAAGAAGCGTTTTTCTTCCACTATGTTTATCTGGCAGCTATAATTACAATGATTTTCTAGAAATTCACACGATTTTGGTTTGTGACCCCTTATGAAACTGGCTAGAACCCCTTTTCATGTTTCAGATGTCCATGAGTTGTTAGCAGTTCCACCAAAGAGTCCTTTAAACTTCTCAGATGTTTTTATTTTAATAGCATTTTGATGGCCTAAAAGGTAAAATAATAGAATACTTCACTGAAAGCATTTAGTAGTAGTTTTTTTCTTCTTTCCTTGCATTAACCATCTCATAACCACTTAGATTTAGCTTGTGACACTTGATTTGGACAGAGCACTAAAATTAATCTATATCAAATAAAGTTTAAACTAGTTCCAGCTCAACCATCAGCAGTATTTACAATGTAATAACACAACATGTATCAGTTAGAGGCCATAATCTAGAGGGTTTTTTTCACATTTAAAGCTTATATTTTAATTGTATGTTCATTTACATTTTTATACAGGCACCTGTCTTCTGGAAAATAGTTCCCACTAACATTTGAAAAGGAATGTCAAATTGTACTATATGGTCAGTATTTGTGTGTGCTGATCTGAAAAACTGCATAATTAAGTACAAAACTCATAAAACTATATTTCAATGAGCTCACTCAGATGATTTTTGGCTTCAGACATTTTCATTTATCAGAAATTCCCCCCAAAACATATTTAGTGCTGTGGTCAGCACTAATGAGAAATATCTTGGGCATGGCATCACTTTGGAGGGCTGTGCTGTTTCCAGACTCTTCAGGACAGAGCCTCTCCATTGTCCCCAGCTCTCTGAAGCACTCCTCATGCTTGTAATTGTATAAACACAGCATCTGTGTCCATGTCCACCCCCTGCATCCCAGAGTGTATTGACTTCAGACAATGGGCCTCAGTTTGAAGACAGGGAGGTCAGCATATTTACACCATGACGTTTGAACTCCTGCAAATATGGAATTTTACCTAAAACCACATGTAACTTCACAGCTTGTTTTTTTTTTTTATTTGCATTTTTTTTTTACATTATAAATATATTTGAAAGTTAGGGCCACAGTGTGCATCGCCAACCAATCAATCTTTCTCTGTAATTGGTAATAAACAGAAAAGAAAACCTTTTACTAAACATATTACTGGACAGAAATTGTGCACATGACATAAACTTTAAACCCAGAGCAGATGCATAAGGGATAATGTGTAGTCAGCAATGATGACCTGTTAATTACAGATCTACTTACTAAAGAAATCAATGGGTTGATTTAAAAATTACTACTGACTTAAAATGATTCTGTTGGTTGCACTAAAAGAAATAGTCCTCTCGCTGTGTACGGAGATCAGAATTACGTAAATAGCAACAGTTGTGTATTCGTAGAATGAACATATTTCTCATTATCATCGTTCCTTGTTCTCTTGATAGGATTTCGTCCATCACTTCTGTGCGCTGCTCCCAGAAGGCACCAGTGCCACTAGAGAGGGCATCCAGCAGAGTCTGGACCAGCTAGACCTGGAACCTGATGGGTACCAAGTGGGAAAGACGATGGTATTCACCTCACCCTTCTCCTTTCCTCTGTCTTTTTTAATCAACTGATGAACAAATTCAGTTAAAAAAAAAAACATGGTGCACTTTTAATGTGGCACATAATCCCTGTGAGTGAAAATGTGTTTGTCATCACTAATGATGACACTAATGCATTCAAGCTTCATCCAGCCTCAGAAGTTATGTTTATGTTTGGTATGGAGAAATACAGTATGTGTTTACTACTTGTACTTTAGCAGGAATACAATATAGTCCATGGATGTATAATTATGCCATATTTCATGTTGAGGCACTTAGGAATCTGGAAAATTCAAGAACCAGAATTACTCAAAATAATGTGGGGGATTTTGAATTATCCAAACTTAACAAACTACAAATAGAGTTGCAGACAAAGGGAAAGGCCACTGTCGGGGATAACCTCATATTACTAAAACACATCCTCCCTCTGGTCTAAAGGATATAATGAAGACGGTGGCCTACGTTTGGTGGGTATGAATGAGTCATGATGGAAGGGTCCTTGGCTTTGGATGCTGTCTATATAATTAGAGGATCATACCTGACATACTTGTGACCATGTGTCCGGCCAGTGATCTCTGTCTGCGGTTTGTCTATGAGCGGAGCTGTTTTTAAAGTGTGTGTGTACACCTCTTTAATAACATCATGTATGTGTGTCACCCTGCGTTGACTCCATCATGGTTCCTCCCCTCAGGTGTTCCTGCGGGAGGCTGAGCGCCAGCAGCTGCAGGCCCTACTCCACTCTGAAGTTCTCAGACGAATCATCACGCTGCAGCGGCGATTCAGAGCCCTGCTGGAGAGGAGGCAGTTTGTCAGAATGAGAGAAGCAGCCATCTGCATCCAGGTACAGTTCAGTGCTTCTCATCTCCATCAGTTTTCCTTCTGTGCGAAATCATTTTTTTAATATTTTTTTTCTTTGCTGGAATATTCTCTTGAGATTTGTGGGGGAATTAAAACTAATGACATGATCATGTCATCTTGTGTTTTATTGTATTGTAAGTAATTTAATGAGTCAAAGCTAATCTTGATTTAAGACTTAAATATAAATACATGTATTATTTTTCCACCTCAACTGAGGTGAAAATGTAATACATAACTATGAAACAGTTCATTGCGTCACTCATTTCATATGATCTTTCTTGCTTTTACATTATTGTGACATCAATCCATATCAGAAAGATATACTGTATATTATTGGCATATTGATTTCATGTGTACTGCCCAGTCTTAGCTCAGTAGAGTACTAAATTTGACATGAAAGGATTGAAAGGTGTCTGTTGATGTCATGGATGTTTTATTTTAGTTCATAATCTGGAATCTATTTGAAGTTTAATGGGAAATTTGTTTCTATATCTCATAAAAACACTGCACACATGGTGGTATTCAGTGAACATGAACATTTGTGTTCAACAGTTGTGACCAAACGAAAAAAAACAGTATCATGAAAATTCTGTATTTTTATATGAATTATTATAGTCATCTCTCCATAGAAATGGTGGCGTCTGTACCGGCCCATGGAAGAGGAGGAGGAGGATTATGACTCTAACGTCCAGGAGGGAGCAGTGTTGTGTTTGCAGACACACTGGCGAGGTTACAGGGAGCGTCAAAGGTTCAGACTGTGGAAGGAGGCTGCTCTGGTGCTGCAGAGGGCCTGGAGGTTATGGCTGTACCGCCGCTGCACAGCAGCTGTGGTTATTCAGACGGCCTGGCGCTGTCATCAAGCTAGAGATGCCTACTTGCGTCTGTATGGCGCTGTGGTACAGCTACAGGCACTTAACAGAGGCTTCCTCGCCAGGCAGAGGTAAGTCATGCTGTAAAGCACCTGATCCTGAGCACAAGCATCAGGATAACTGAGATTATTTAAGTAATTAAAAACAAGCATTTTAGCATTTTATCAAGGCTCAATACTCTGAACATAACGTTTAATGGTAGGTGACTGCCTAATTTTTAAACAAGCTGGTGGATAGCCAGATTAATCTTTGTACACAGCTCCGGTCTGCAATGTATTTGGTCATTGTTCAGTGTGCTTATTGGTAAGAACATGCCATTACGCAAACAGTCCAACACAAAGCAGCTCAGCTCAGCCACGGCGAGCAAGACTTTTCAACTTTAGTGAATACTTGAAGTAGTTTTTTTCTGACTGTTTGAACGTATCTTTGAGTAGAAAGTAGGTGGACATCAGCTGAAGTTGTATCCATGCCCTCTTGATTGACAGCTATAAACAACTTAGAGAACAGAGGCTGAGGGAGAAGGAGGAGCAGCAGGAGAAGCTGCTTCAGCTGCAGAATGGCCGGGTGAGTTTCTCACCAGAAGAAGAGGGGTCGCCTGAGAGGATCATGGGGTTGGACCTCAGTACATGGGAGGATCGCTCCTACGAGCAGCGAGAAAGGAGCCTGCAGATCCTCAGCAGCCACAGGGGTACAGTTAAGGAGGAAGGAGAAGGAAGAGGACATGCTTGGACGGGAGAGAGCCTATATACAGCACAAAATGAAGCACCACACTCGACCCAGACGGCCACTGTGGTGGTGCGAGAGAAGTCCAGAACTATAGACGAGACCGGCCAGAAAACCACCCGAGCCAAGAGGGAGAGCCGTCGGATGAGAGAGTTAGAGCAGGCCAAGTTCAGTCTGGAGCTCCTCAAGGTTCGAGCAAACAGCGGTGGGGCCTCATCCCCGTCTGAGGACCGCCGCTGGTCTATGGAGCTAGTGCCCCCTGCTACCCCGCCTCTTCCTTCACCCCAGGGCACCCCTGACAGCCAGAGCTCCAAAGGCAGCTTTGAGCTTCTCAGTATGGATGACGTGCCGCCCAAGGCCATAGAAGAGGTGACAGACAGTGAGGATCTCTGTCCCTCTCTTCCTATGGTTGCTCCAGTACCTGAGCCTCATGAGGAGGTTGTTGCAACAAGCCCAAATCCAGTTGAACCACATAGGACAGAGATTCCTGATGCTGTTGCCCACCCTGGCAGCCAAGGCTGGACTAAATCAGATCCGGGAGCCCCCTCTGCCCCCTTACATCCGCCCAAAATCGAGAACTACCTCCCTACCTTTTATGTCCCTGCTAGTGAGAGTAGCACAGTCGCCTCCCATCGTCCTGCTGAAGAGCACAAACAAAACACAGAGGCAGTTGTCTCCATGACCACTGTCACCAAGCCTCTCAAAGAAAGGCGGGAGTCATCACGGCGGCCAGTGGTGGTAGTCATCAGCATGCAGAAAGAAACACCGTTAAGGCAAGAGCTGAGTGATATTGTTTGTCCCCCTGTAGAGATTCAAGACTCTGCAGCCCAGACAGGGGAGAAACCAGACCCAGCTCCGGTCCCTGTTTCTACCTCTGTCCCTCAGGCTGACCAGGTGATCATAGAGAAGCTGGTGCGACTGAACAAAGAGAAAGAGGTGAGGCAGCGCAATCAGCGGCAACAGAACGAAAAGGAGATGATGGAGCAGATCAGACAACAGAAAGAGGTGCTGGAGCGCCAACGGCTCTACTTCGCTCAGTATGAGAGGGACATGTTTGAGAAACAAAGGGGAGAAGCTCTGAACAGGATCCAGCAGAGTCGACAGGGTGGACAAGATGCTGCACCCTCTAGAAAGCCTCTCAGACCTACTTCCCTGCTGATGGAGAGAACAGCAGGTTTGCCTCCCCATGCCAGAACACAGTCAGTCTCCTCCGCCCCATCCGTGCCCTCTCCTCCAGGTGTAGACATCCAAGGCAGTGCCCCCCACCCCCAGCTGCCCCCTCCACCTGCCTCTGTTCCCAGAAGACGCAAAGAAAGCTGGCCCATTGCTGAGGGCTGGGCGCCCAAGCTCACTCTGGAGTCCAAAGATGGAGGAGGAACCAGAGCGAGAACAGCTATCAAGAAGCCACCAAGTAATCAAGGATCCACAGTTAGTATGATGGACAAGCCCAACATCTTCTTCTCTCCAAAGGACAAAGTCACATTTACAAAGTGAGTGATGAATATATGATGAGTTTTTGTTATCTGTTTTTTTCAATCATAATCAGCTCAATCAGTTTCTTGGCAAGTGAGTTTTTCATACACGGTTTTTGTCTGATAGTTTGGTGCATAATAGTAAAAATAGTAGAGAAAAGGAGAAAAATAAAAGAAAAAAGTGCACAATATGAAAAGTAGGAATATAATTAGAAAAAGAAACAAGAGAAAACCATAAACAAATAGATAAATGGTTGAAATACTGCACATAGATACATTTAGCTTCAGTTAAAAAAGTTTGAATTTAAAATAAGTATAAATTGTGGTAATATGAATTACATAGTAATAGTAGTTTACATAGTTTACATAGTAAGAGTACTGACTGAAGAATTTGCACATCTCTGGCTCTGGTACCCCCAGTGGTATCTAATAAAAGAGATGAAGGAGCTGAAAAACATTAAATTATACCATCAGGCTCATTTCAAGATGCTCCAAACACATCCTAATATAGTAGCTTCAAGTCTTTAATTACATTTTCATTGACATTCTCTGTGGCCATTCAATGAATTCTTAATTTGGATTCATTCTATACATTAATCACATTTTGTTTTCCTTTTCTTGTACACCAGGTTTGATCGTGATACTGTCACTAAAGAAACACCTGCAGCTTCTCCCAGAGAAGCACCGTCTCCATCACCAGTCTCCAAACCCTTAAAAGGAGCCAAGGTGAGGGAAGTAAGCAACATCTCCTTCTTACTGTACAGATGATAGACGTGTAGCATGTATTGCAAGCATGCAGGAGTGCATTTTAGTCTTGTGAATGAATTCATGAATGTTGAAAGCTCCCAATCTCACACTAAAATGTCACAGCTGAGCTACACGAAGAACAAAATGCACTGAAGCTCTTCCACAGGTTTATTAAAGGTTCCTTTTTAAACATGCTCTCCTGATGAAACTCCAGGTCGGCAGAGCAGGCCAAAAAAAGAAAGCCAGAATGGCAAGGACCCGCTCCGACTTCCTCACCCGTGCCCCCACCCTCTCAGCTGGGGGCGATTCAGACGAGGATGACTATGAAGGCGACAGCAGCCCCCGTCATTACAGTCTACCCTGCTCCACGCAGAGCACCACCGAGGAGGGCTTAAGAAAGTCCTGTTTCAGTGACTCAGACATGGTAACAGGCGACACCCAAACCAGCAGCGCCCTTCATACGCGCTGAAAGCGTGGCTTCTCTTTGACATCTCTAACCCCCTCAGCACAGAGAGCATAGACTGTCTCAAGCTGAGCTTCAACAAACTTTCTAAAACTCTACACAAACTAACTGGATTCTAACATTTTAAACACTAAACCTTGAATGTAGTTGCTTTTCTAATTTGGTTTCTCCTTCTCTCACAGCTGTAACACTGACTTCTCCCCTTGATTCGTCAGGGTTCCCACATATCCCGGAAAACCTGGAAATGATTGAGCAATTTTCCAGTCATGGAAAACATAGGGAAAATTAGAAAAAAGGTCAAATAGAAAATAAGTTATCCTCCCCATGCCTTGTGAGTGAATGCAAACGGGTTTTAACCCCTTTGCATAAATATTTTTGTTTCCAGGTTTTCCAGGACATGTGGGAATGCTGTTTATTCTTCCTGGTTGCATGTCACATGGCTATTTCCTCACTTAGCACTAGTCATGGGAACCCTTGGAACCCTTGTCTTTTAACTGTTCTTTTCCTGGGGAAATTGAAAACATAAGTTGTTGTGTTATTGCTTTGTGATATCATGGTTGCAGTAAGCAAAACTTTTTGCTGATGCCTAGAAGAAGTTAGGGTTCTGGTGAATGTGTCTTTGGCAGCTGCAGAGATGTGATGCTGCCATCTACTGGCTTGAAGGTGTCATAATAACTCAGGGGCAGCATGTAATTTCACAAAAAGAGAGGCTTGTTAACTTGTTATCTAACCCATTGTTGTTCCAGCCTGTCAACTCCGAGGAGCAAAAGAAACTGCACAAAGCCATGTCGTCAGGAGATCTGGTCAAAGAGGACTCCATGCGCAAGAACGCACAAGATGGAAGGTTTGTTCCTCAACTTGGCATCACTAGCATCCAGAGGCTTTATTATTAGCATTTAACTACATGTTTTTGCCTGTTTGTCACTTTTTACATTTTGATGTGAATTTACATCAGTGGTCAAAGAATGTTGTTTTAATTTTGAACAGGGTTCGGAAGATGCGTTTCTGGGGTAAGCCAAAGTATGGAGATAAGAAGTCATCCAGAGAGAAGCTGATCTGTGGGGCTGAATCCATGGATGGGGACTATGGAGACACTGGGCCATTGCTGGGAGAGGGTGTGTTATCCACATACAGTAGTACTCTGACATCAGGTGTAACTGTCTTTTAGAAAAATCTTTGAAAGCCCCTGATGTTCATTTGACTCAAATCCTTCATCGTCTTCCTCACAGCAGGTCAGGAGAACATGTCGCCCCCCTGCAGCCCAGAGCTGATCTTGGATCGAGGCTTCAGAGACCTGAAGGAGAACAAGGAGCCGTCTCCAAAGGTGAAGCGCCGGCGCAGTGTCAAGATCAGCAGCGTGGCTCTGGAACCAGCACAGTGGCAGAACGACGCGCTGCAGATCCTCACCTGCATCAACGACTACAGGAGCATGAACGACTTCCTCATGAAGAAGGTATAGACAAACCTGCTCTCTCCTATTCTGTCTGTACAAGTGGGTAAAGACAGGTGTATTTCAACAATTAAAAGTCCTCACAAGAAGGAAAACTCCAGATGAACATTCTGCATGTGTTTTCATTATTCATGCTTTCCCACTTTCACTCATCTTTTTAGAGCTACAGGAAGTTAATATTCATGCTGAGATCATTGTCATATTTTAGATCAACGACTTGGACACAGAGGACAGTAAGAAGGACACCATGGTGGACGTGGTGTTTAAAAAGGCTTTGAAGGAATTTCGTCTGAACATCTTCAATTCTTACTCCACAGCTCTCGCGGTTAGTGTTGTCAACACTGCAGTCATATGCAGAAGATAAAGACTATATTTACCTTCTATACTGGAACATCAAGTAGATAAAATCTGTGCTTTTCCTCCCCAGATGGACGACGGTAAGAGCATCCGCTACAAAGATTTATACGCTCTGTTTGAGCACATCTTGGAGAAGACCATGAGGCAGGAGCAGAGGGACTGGAGAGAGTCTCCTGTCACAGTGTGGGTCAACACATTTAAGGTTTTCCTGGATGAGTTCATGACTGAGTACAAACCTCTGGACAGCACGCTCAGCAAGGTAAAGACATTCACTAGCCTCCTGGGAAATAGGAATATTTTCTGTGACGTCTCAACTGTTAAGACATTTGATGAAATTTATTGGAATTTATTCTGTGAGGTGTGTTAAAAGTTGGATGTGTGAGGGAAGTTTTTTTTTACAGTATCTTTACAAATGTAGTGTAAAAAAACATCTGAGTTCTGGAGGGTTTGTGTACATGATCTTAATGTTCATTAATAATACAGTGACATGACTTAATAATAATAACTACTAAAACGTCTGTTTTCATACAGCAAGTACCTAAGCCTGAACGCAAGAAAAGGAGGAAAAAGGACACCGACATTGTAAGTATTTCTTTATGGTCATTAACATAAGAAAGGCAACACATTCCTGAACGAATCCACTTATAAAATGGAATAACAAGATCTAAAAAAAAACAGAATAGAAAAGGCAAATATAAATGTGAAGGCAGATATGCAGGTGAACTCGAGATGAACCTGAGCTCTGCTGCTCTCTGCAGGTGGAGGAGCACAACGGCCACATCTTCAAGTCTACCCAGTACAGCATCCCCACATACTGTGAATACTGCTCATCACTCATCTGGATGATGGACCGGGCCTGCGTGTGCAAATGTGAGTGTGCATTCAAATCACATGTCTGGACAATGCATTTGCTCTTCATACACTTTTTTTTATTGTCCTTAAAATAGATGTCATTCAGTGCTGGAAACCTGCCTCCGCACATAGACACACACACACACACACACACACACACACACACAGTGAGCACCACCCTCTCTCCCTCCTCAGTCCTAATCAGATTGTTTTCAACTGGACTCATGGGGTCTGCGGCGCCGTCTCCCTTCACAGTTTGTCCTTTATTCCCACAGGATGTTTGTGCTGCTTTGGTCTCTTAAGCGATAATTTTTTTTTAAAGTTTTATTTCCCAACTTCTGCTGAATAATGAGGAGGCACTGCCTTTCTGTGGATAGTGGAAATGACCCGTTTGATTTCTCTGGCTGTGTTTATCCAGTGTGCCGATACGCCTGCCACAGAAAGTGCTGCCAGAAAACAACCACCAAATGCAGCAAGAAGGTGAGTTGGCCATATTGTGCATCCGCAACAGTGTCCCATGATACTAATTGTTTTACTGTGGGTTTATTTACTGCAGCACAATTTAGCACTTTGCACAGAACATTTGACACATTATTAGTCGCTGTTGCTGTATATGTGTGTGTGCTTAACGGAGTATGTTGTATCTGTGAGCAGTTTGATCCAGAGCTGTCCTCCAGACAGTTCGGCGTGGAGGTTTCTCGGCTGACTAATGATGAGAGGACGGTGCCCCTGGTGGTGGAGAAGCTTATCAATTACATTGAGATGCATGGCCTCTACACTGAAGGAATCTACAGAAAATCTGGCTCCACCAATAAAATTAAGGAGCTCAAGCAGGGACTGGACACAGGTGAACGATGCTAGCCGGCCAGCGGAGACACACTCGTGGTGAAAGGATAACTGTGTTACTAAGTGTTGGTCTGGTTTGTCTGTGTTCTCCTTGTGACCACACAGATGTGGACAGCATGAACCTGGACGATTACAACATCCACGTTATTGCTAGTGTCTTCAAGCAGTGGCTGAGAGACCTGCCTAATCCTCTGATGACATTTGAGCTGTACGAGGAGTTTATACGTGCCATGGGTAAGTGATCAACCTCAAGTATCCAGCTGCTTGTGTTTTTATATGCATCCACAATAAAGAATTATGATCATGAACAGCAGAAGACGCATGTGTTTGCTGTTGCAGTAAATGACGATTTGTCTTGTGGAAATGTCTCCCAAGGTTTACAGGATAAAAAGGAAACGATCCGAGGGGTGTATTCAGTTGTTGACCAGCTAAGCAGAACTCACCTAAACACCTTAGAACGCCTCATATTTCATCTTGTAAGGTAAGAATGTTATTATGGTAATCTTGGAGCAGGATGAATACATGAAACTGCTTTACTCTCTCCCTGAGAAGCTATTATAATAGTGAATTTCCTGCTTTTTAGGATCGCCTTGCAAGAGGAGACAAACCGTATGTCAGCTAATGCCTTGGCTATAGTTTTTGCTCCCTGTATCCTGCGCTGTCCTGACACCATTGATCCACTGCAGAGTGTCCAGGACATCGGCAAGACGACAGCGTAAGACAGAATATACTTTATGTAAATTAATTCTCTGCCTTTGCTTTCATGTGTGAGCAATAAACAAAACTCTATTCAAGGCTAGAGATCGAAAGCTGAAGTTATTGTAACAGAATAGCTTTTGTGTGTGCTTCAAAAAATCAAATTAACAATGGATGGACGGACAGATAGAGAGATTGATGGATGGATAGACAGACAGACAGACTTTATGTGATACTGTATATACAGTACATGTGATGAAGTGGACATGCAAATTACACTACAACGCTCTGCAGTTATGGTCCAGATCATTCAAGATGTTGATGGGTGTATGTCTATAACTTACAGTGATTGAGGATATGTATTGGATTTGAGAACCACCATAAACATATACTTTAATAAATAAGGCTATAATAAGAAATGTTTTTTGATTAATTTGAACTCATCATTTTGCTGTGACACTGTTAAGTAAATCTGAACTGATTTTGCATTCCTCCATAGGTGCGTGGAACTTATCATTTGCGAACAGATGAATAAGTACAAAGTCCGGCTAAAGGACATCAGCAGCTTGGAGTTTGCTGAGAACAAGGCCAAGTGCAGACTGACCCTCATTCGACGGTCAATGGTAAGATCAAATGACATGACTAAACCTGCTGTTATAATAGTTAAATCTACCTGACTGAGCTGTCCTTAACACGCCTGCAGCTCTGTACCATCCCTGATCTCCTCCTTTGTAAGCTGTTTTTCTCCTCTCCAGATTCTTCCTAACCTGTCCTTCCCTTTACCCAGAAACCTGTACTAATAGCCGTTAGATTTATGAGTATAGCGTGCATTATGGTATGTATACATGTACCTCCAGGTTATCATCCAGTGATGTTGTTGTGGTGCAGATCACTGCATAGCTGCATCTCTTCAAATACAAACATCTGTCTTCTCCATCCCTAAAACACGACTCATCAAAACACACATTTCTGTGTTTTGTAACCATCTCATGATGTTAACATGATTTTAAATTCTTTTTGTTTGCAAATTCCACCTCAAGAGTCTCAAATGACTGTTTTCTTTGCAAATATCACATCTATATCATACATCAGCCATATTGTTACTATTGGCTCCACTGAGAACTTAGAAAGGGTTTGTACTGAGATGTTCACCAAGTGACAGATGGTGACACTAAAACTAAATTAAAGTTACTTTTGTGAACCTGGCATTCCTGATTCCTCCTGTCTTTGCGTCTCACTTTTGCTCAAAGCAGACAAATACTGCCAAAAAGGTAAAATCTGTGTATGGTGTTCCATCTCCCCTTTGTGTTTGATCAGTTTTTTAGTGCTGCTGTGCTGATTTTAGTTGGTAACTTGATGTGGTTCAGTTGCTGCATGTGTGAGATAGCTGCTTGTTAAAAGTCATGCAATGTACTGTATGTGACAGCGTGTTTCATTTAGTGCTAGTTAGCAGCTTTTTTTGCAGTGAGTATAACATCTGCTCTTGATTTGTTTCTCAGGGAAAAGGCCATGTAAAGCGACTAAGCTACCACGTACCCTCGCCTCCGGTTAGTCCTCGGCTGCTGCCTGTGGCTGACCCCGTGATAGAGGAGAGTGGTGGTGAAGAGGGAGAGGACTCGTTCTCCGAAATTTCAGAGCATCAGCACGCTGCCATGCAGCAGGAAGAGAGGGTGCTGACGGAGCAAATTGAAAGCCTGCAGAAAGAGAAGTAAACACTGTCAAACATTCAGAAAATAAATTGTTTCAAAGTACTAAGTTTACAATAAACTCCAATTAAGTGTATTACTGTCAGCTGCCCCTCATTGTGTGTGTTCAGCCCATTTGTTAATCTAGATGATGTTTGCCTCTGCAGAGAGGAGTTGACCTTTGAGATGCTGACTCTGGAGCCACGAGCATCGGATGATGAGACCCTGGAGTCAGAGGCTTCTATTGGTACAGCCGACAGCTCAGAAAACCTCAATGTGGACTCTGAGGGAACCACTTCTGACTTCTCTGGTGTGTGACTATGCAGGAAACTCACCTTTGGGTTTGCTGTTTTTCAGCATGCAATTGGAGAAAAAAGATGGGGGAAAAAAAGCTTACCTTGACTTTGCTTTTGATTGTAGAGAGAAGTCCAGTGCTGTCTTACCCCTGGCCTCGGAGATCTGAAGTGACAAGCCCCAGACGTCGTGCTCTCCGTCGGCAGCCTGATTCCCTGGACTCTGTGGACTCTTGCTCCAGTATTTCATCCTACTCTTCCTCATCACATTTCCAGCCATCGTCAACTTCCTCCTCTGCCGCTTCCCGGCGCTTTCATTTCGACTCCAAATCACCCCCTGTGGGTTCAGGTCCAGCCCAGGCACAGGCCCTGAACGCATCTCAATCCTACCGATCTGCCGCCATAGACAGCAGTCCTACTGGACATCCAGAAGGTGCTTACAATGAAAGACCTCAGTTTTCCAGCCGAGGCACCTTCAATCCCGAGAAAGGTAAACAGAAACTTAAAGGGGCCAAGCATTCAGCCCTGAGGCACTCCAGAGACCGCAGTGGCCACGGCAGAGACCCTCCAGATATACCACAGCAGCTGGTATTGTATGGCAGTAATGAATTCATGGTTTGAAGGCGTGTGCATTTTCACTGGAGGGAAACACAGTGGCGACTGATCTCCACTCCTCAAAGCGCTCTTGCTATAGCCTCTCTTGAAGCAAAGAAATGTCCCTAAGTGCCGAGTACAGTGTTTCCACTTCAAAATGGGCGGAAATGTTTGGAGGAGGGACAGGAATCAGTAGAAAGGCTCCTCTTCAGTGGACTCAACTGCTACCCATGCTCTCACAGTGCCTCAGCAGCTCTTTACCAAGTGGAGATGCACTGAGCAGGCAGACAGAGAAAAGGGAACATTGCAACACGCAGAAGACCACTCAGCATCAGGGAATGTCAGGAGCTGGACGGCTGAAACCGTGTACTACAGTGAGCAAGAAAAGAGTGGGCAACATCAGGCATCACAGTCATAACGCTCACAGTCATTAGCTGCTTTATGAGTTTACAGTTGACAACAATCAATGTAAGCCGCGATTGCTCTGTTACTACAAATCAATGTTTCCCTTATTTAATAAATTTTAATGTCACAGAAAATCTTTATAGCCTATAATATACAGGTATAAATACTGTACAAAGCCGGAACACCAGCCTCTGCTGGGTAGTTGAAGTCAAATATTTATCTTTTTTTGAGTATCTTGGACAGAGATGTGCAGATTTGGGCAGTGGATGATTTCTGTTTGTTTATGTGTGCAAGCATGTGCCAAGCGCTCATGTAGTGTGACAGTATGTATGTGTGAAAAACCACTTCATGTGTTTTAAGTTTGTGATGCTTTTCTCCCCCCCTTACAAAGGAAATACCGCCATGAAAGGGACCAAGTCAGCTGGTGTGTATTACAGCCAAAGGGGATCCCAGCTCTGTAAAAATGTCAGATGTGTATAAAATCCCTGCATTCACTGCTTAACAGCCATACTACAAATGATATTGTACAGTACAGTTCATATGTACAGTATAGTGGACAAATGCCATTCTATTCTTAAGACCTATTGTTATCATCTCCCCCACTCCCAAACCCATCCCCACCTCCTGTCTCTAAAGTGTTTGCTCAATAGCAACCAAGAAAGAACATAAAATCAGCCCGTCTTTTGTTTTTATTATTGAGAATGTGTTGTTGTCTTCATTTAAGTGTATTCCTCCATATTGTGTTGGCATTTTGCCTCAATTCCAGAGTATTGTACTGTGACATTTTTGAAAATAGGCTTCTTTAATAGTAGACATCTTCACTTGCCATAGTAGGAAAAGCACAGGTGGCATTCATTTTATTATTTTTTCCCAGTAAGTAATGACAGTGAGCCACCACGCACAATACCTGGATCCTGAAACAGAAGCAGTTAAAGGTGCAGTGCGTAGGATTTGGCTGTGACGTTGCAGACCAATCAACTGAAACTTCTTCTGAGTGTCGAGCATGAAGGAGAACTATGTAGCTGAAGTGAAAAAGTGAACGGTCCTATCTAGAGCCAGTATTTATTTTGTCCATTCTGGGCTACTGTAGTAGCTGTATTTACTGTATGTAAATATTAACAGCTCATTCTAAGGTAACAAACATGCTTGTTATTTTCAGGGGATACATGCACTAAAGAAAACCTACCTATTAAGGTTATATTTGATTTCTGCCAGTAGGTCGACCTAAATATTGTTACTGATGTAGCAATGCTTCAGGAAGAACAGGTCATTTACTGTATGCCTGTTCTGTTGACCCTTCTACATTTTATTTATCCTTTAGGTGCTGCTGTCCTTTTGAGTGATTCAGTGTTTGAATTTGGAAGAGCAGCAATGACAAAACCCAGAGGTTATGTCTTGTGCTTTTTTAGTGCACTGAAATGACAATCTGTTTTTTTTTTCTCTGTAGTATAAAGAGAAAGTTGCTTTTTAATTAAGAAGCTGTTGAACTCCTGAGATACAGCCATTTATTTCATCACCTTTGGATATTACAGAGTCAAAGCAAGCCACAAATAGACATAAAAGCAGGTAGGTAGGTATGTAGCAAAAGGGGCACAATCATGAAATGCAATGTTACAAGATGTAATAGGATATAGGGTGAGTAGGGATCAGTGAAGAATGTGTTTAAATTATCCACCTGGGAAAAAAAAATAAGTTTGTCATTTAAAATGTGCATCACTTACCACGTCTATAGGAAGTCTTCATTTGCAGGAGGCTCATGTTGAGCCTGCAGGTAAAGACCGCGAATAAATAAAAAAATAAGGTCTCAGAGGAAAATAGAGAGTTTAATCTTGTGTGGACAGATTTACTTGCCTTCACTGACATCACATATTCACTGCTTGATATGTGAGCTACATTTCATTTTATTCATTTTCCACAAATATGAGGAGCATCTAGACCTGACCTAGTTCTGTGTTTCATTTATTGGATCTACTCATGCACATTACACTTTTTTCTCCTCTTCATAAGAGTTTTGTTATAACAGGTTCAAATAAAATCAGTTTTCTTTATTGCTGTTCTGCATTCTCATAAATACAACATATACTACATATTCAAAAATATATATATATATGCAGTATAAGAGGAGGCAAAATGTCTCTTTTGACAGTAGGTTGGAGATTGCAGATCCCTGGTTTAGCCATTTACGTAATTCGTAAATCCGACAGCAAATAAAGGTAATTGAGAAAAGTTGAAAAGTTTTTTATCTTATCTTAGCGAATGGACGGAATTCACTGTCTCAAGGAGCACACTTTTGTTTCTTTCTTGATAATGTAATGTGATTTAAGTAATGTATAGTTGACTTGATCATAGACTGTAGAAAAATATATATGAAAGTCATCGACTATATAAATATATATATATAAATAGAAATCACTTTAGGACAACCTCCTGGTGACGCAGCCGCCATCCTAGCGGCGCATGCGCAGAGGCTCAGTGTGTCACAGCAGCTGAGCCTTCAGGACTAGCAGGAGCCGCCGGGGAGGCTGGAGCTGTAGTTTTTATTCCACGCAAGGTAAACTTTTCTCTGTAATGTCGGGATTAGGCGACAACCCCTTTGTGGACCCAGTGGACATCAACCCTTTCCAGGTGAGACCGTGGCTTGGTTTCAACTTTGCGAGTTTTTAACAAGCTGCTTTTCGTGTTTAGTGAAGACTGCCGGAAAAATGTTGCTTCAAAAACCTGTTTGGTTGGTTGCTGGGTTTGGCCTCAGCATTTCCTGACTAAGAATCGTCACTATTATGAAGTATGACACGTTGTATTCCAGTGTCGAGCCTATTCATAGAAAGTACCTGTAAAATTGTGTGTTTGTGCCGTACGGAGGGGCTGTGAACTCACCTGCGCAGGTAAGCAGACAGGTGAACAGGTGCCTGCTGGTCTGTAGCCATCAGCTGTGACTCCTCTCCAACACGCCATTGATGGTGCATTTTATAAACCAGATCCTGAAGAGGAATGTGAGATTCAGTGGCGCACTTAATAGGTTTTATTTGGTGTTTTAGTTCATTTGTCAGGCATCACATCCATGTGTTTTCAGATCTATTGGTAGCTATTAGGAAATAACAGTCATAGGTGAGTCACTGTGACATGTTTACTCAAAGGAAAAGGCACAGTTTTGCATGTTCAAACCTAAGAAACAGTGTTAACTGAGACAGATGTGGTCTAGGGCCAGGAGTCTATTAATAGTTAATGTGGTGAGAGACAATTGAGTGCTCTCACTGCTCACTGCTCATGTGTGGACATGGCACCAAATACAGGTAAAGGGACATGGCTTATCAGCAACACACCATAATACCATGCTGTGCCCTTTTTCAGGATGCCTCCATCACACAAGCCACCAGCGGAGTCCCTGATGAGTTCAACCCATTCTCTGCCACTGAAATGGTAATTTCTAGTAAAATATGTGCGGTATAGATGTTCATAACACTGTGAGGGAACTGAGTTATTTAAAAAGCGGTCTTCCCTCACTCATTTGTTTCACAGGGACACCACACTGGCACTACCATCCCCATCTCTGCTGCCTCCTCTCAACCTGCCATCCTACCGACGTCTGTGGAGCAGAGCCCACAAGTGAGCAAGACACATACAGTAGTCAGGGAAATGAGATAAAGTGCTGCTTCATACATCAGTTGAGTTAAACTGACCAGAGTGCATCTCTGGGGCTTGCTGTGGCTGGGAATGACAGTGCTAACCCCTACACCTCCGTGCCACCCCCAGAGTAAAAGTCCTTACAAATGTCCTTACAGTGAAATATCATAAGGAAAAGTAGTCATCGTGCAGATGGGCTCCTTTCAAAGTGTTTTATTGTTGTTACTATATTAGATTATTCTGTTTTTATCACTTATTAAAGCATGTAAGAGCATTTAACTTTAGCTAATGTGTAATCTTCTGGGTAGGTTAGTAGTATAGCACTGCATCATATCATATAAGGGTACCATATGCTCAAGTGTCAAATACATGTAGTGAAGTAAAAATATTTCCTCTGAAATATAGCGGAAAAAACTGTAGTGTAACACAAAATAAAAATAGTCACGTAAATGCATTTCAAAGTTACACTTAAGTTGAGTGCTTGAATAAATAGTTATATTTTACTTTATGTATTGCGGGTTAAAAAACAAGTTGCCAGCTCTCCTTGGTTCAACATCCCAGCACTAATCTGCCACCATATTTGCCAATACCAATATATCTGGAAACTGTGATAGTGTCATCTGGTATCAGTATCAGCATATAAGTCAGACTCTAGTAGAGAAAATGAGCATAGCATTTAGTCTCAGGAGCTGGTGTCATCCACAGCTGATCATGTATTTAGGTGGGTGTGTCTGTAGTGTACTGAAGCTCATCTCAGGACTACTAGCAGGAAAAATACAGCAGTTTGTTGTAGTGATGTAGTGAAGGTATTTAGGTGTTAAGAGTGCAGCTCTTCCCATCATTACAGGCAAATGTAGCTGCAGGCCAGGCTAATCTGGTCAAACAGCAGGAGGAGCTGGAGAGGAAAGCTGCTGAGCTGGAGCGTAAGGAGCAGGAGCTGCAGAACAGGACCAGCGGCAGAGCGCTCAACTCTGGAGGTAAGTGTTGTTTGTTATTTGTTGTACGTACACGAAATGACATGGTAATCTGAGGTTTTCCTTTTTTGTTTGTCAGCCAAAGAGAACAACTGGCCTCCTCTTCCTAAGTTCTCCCCTGTGAAGCCCTGCTTCTATCAGGACTTTGAGGAGGAAATCCCTGAGGAGTACCGCAGGATCTGCAAGAGAATGTACTACCTCTGGATGTGTATGTACTCCTGCATGCACGGTTTACTTCATATGAAAGAGTCCATAACATAGTATGGTTGACATCTGATGGTTTAATATGTTAACAAGTAGGGCTGTAACGATACACTAACCCAAGATTCAATTTGTATCACGATTTTTGACCCACGGTTCGATACACCCCACATTTTTTTTCAAATTGAAAAAGCATTTTATTTAAAACACTAATCTAAAAAAAATGTCATCATCTTTGAATATGGTATTTGGCTCCTTGAGGAGTTCAGTGTTATTATCAGAGTAAGAGATCATGTGTGACTACAGTCACTGATTGTCTCAGTTTAACAGTACACCAGAGTAGTCTTGAGTGAAGTCAGCTGTTATCCAGCAACAGTCAAGCTGCAGCTACAGAGCTCCGGATCCCACGTGACTTTGTTTACAACGCCATTTTGGCAGTGAAATCCCAGTCAGTTTATGCCTTCAGAGTTTCAAATCACAAGATATGACTATATGCACAAGTAAATACGAAAGAATAAATATCTCTGACCCTTATCATGCCCCCAGTATACTTTTCACGAATCTTGAAAAGGTTTAGTAGTTGTTGTAAATGTTTTAAAGTCTCCTCTCTCATGAATCATATTAAAAGAAATCACACAATGCTCTGTTCATTGCTGTAATCACAAGAACAGACATGCAAACAGCGCACTAGCAGACATAACGTGCATTGAGTTTTATCTGAAGGAAGACTGAAACGACTCTGCAGACAAACATTTTTTCGTTGTGTTTGCTTGTTGCTGTGTGAGCAACGGGAAGCTCCACAAATCCACGCCATAATACCTTGGTCTAACGCGTGTTTAATGAGAGTACAAACATTCAGAATCGTAATAAAAGCATGTAAAATAAATCAGATATAAAGTTTAGCGAACCTGTACCTGATATAAAGTGGTCGCTGCTGGTTCCCACCGCTCTGTTTACTTATGATCGCTTCCTGCTCGTTTTATGGCAGTTATCATCTCTGTCTTCGTTCAGGATCTTTGGGAATCCAGTAAAAATGATCTTCCCTTTGCTCGTCCTCGGCTGTTCTGGCATCCCAGAGCACAACAGCTATCCACCATATCTCTGAGAAATGTTTATAGGCGTTAAGCTGCAAGATCAGATCAGCTTTCCGGTACAGAACGGGAAGTGACCAGCCTACGTATTTTAAAATAGATTATTAATGTCAAATAAATAATGATAATTTTTTCACATATCGCGATTCTGCCTTCTTATACTACGATACGGGATCATGGCTCTGAGTATTGCAGTTTCGTTTTTCACATGCATATCGTTACAGCCCTATGAACAAGTGAAGCTGCCTCCTTTTAGTCCAGTCAGTAAGCTAGTCGGGTCATAATCCAGGTCTAGACTACCTGTAGGGTGCAGGACGGGCAGATATCAGCATCTTCACATCATGATCTCCAACAAAAGATACAATATACATTTCATCAGACAACCTTGGCAGTTTGTTGATATAGACAGAATTACACAGATCATTGCTTTTTGGTGGCTTTCTTCATAATTTGATGACATTTTTAACAAAATAGGATTGGGGATTCTCAGAACATGCATTGGATTGGTCATTGATTCACTTCAGGTGCACTGCCTTTTCTGCAGTCCAAGCCAAACCCTTCACCAATCACACACCCTCCACATCATTAATGTCTGTTACAGATGTTGATCAAGGATCCGCTGAAAGCATCACCTCACACCTCTAAACTCATTGACTGCCAGCCCTTTTATGAAACATAAAGTGCCTTGTGCCAGCATTTTTGGCCAATTTTAGTCATCTTTCATGATGCACAGAATATTTTATACTATGACTCTGAAAACACAGAATAGCTCGAATGAAAGAAGAGACTCTATTTCATCATGGGGGAAAAACATTTATCTGCACCTTGTTCCATTCTTGTTTTACATGAAGTAGAGCCTAGTTTTACCAAAAACGCCCCCTTTTTTTTTTTTTTTTTTTTAGTACTGATCGCTCTGCTCTCTGATCCCGACGTCTCGACCTCCTGCTTTGATCTCTTTGGCTTATGATGTGTTCCATTTGTAGTGGAAGTGTGAACAAGAACGCCCCAAAGTTGGTTTTCTGACTCGGAAAGTCGAACAACCCTCACCAACCCCGACTTGACCACAACGTCATAATTCAAGATGGCAGCTTCATGGATTAGCGCCATGTGGTGTTATACGTTACAGTCTACAGTAGTGTCAAAAGTCTTTCCCACATAGAATTACACAGGAGAACAAACACACCCTCTGCATCTTCTTTGTACCTAGTAATTATGTTTGAGGTGGACCTCATATTGCTGCATTAGTTCTCTGCATGCCGACAGACCAAGCACAACAAACTCGGGTGTGACGTCCTTCCCAGCTCTGACTTCCGATGTAAATGGAACGACCGAAAAGCTCCGATCCAATCGGGTATCAAAAAAATAATTAATTTTTTGGTGTCAAATACCAGTAACTAAGTGTCTGAACCATTGACTGTATATAAAGAGTGGATGGAACTATCGTGATGTCATCTGTTGGTTTGTGAACAACAGCAATGCAGCCCATACGGAAGTAACTTAAACTTAAACATTCTCAGACCATCATCGTTGCTCCTCTTCAGGATGTAATGACAGCAGAGACCTGTCAATCACACGGTAGCCACACCCCAAAGCTTCATGTGTTATTTTCACCATACATTTGACCATAATTCATTGAATCGACACGCTGATGTATTAAAACATTATTTAAACTATCCATTCAGACCAAAAAGTCAGATTTATAGTGTTTACAGAGGAAATACAGCAGGAGAGAAAATGGTCATTTTCCCATAGACGTCAACACAGATGGACTTCTTTTTGAAACAGACAGTATCGCCTCCTTCTGGCTGGTGGAGAGAATAAAGTTACTTCCATATGCGCTTCATTGAACAGATCCCGGTGTTTCCCAGTCATCAGAACCCCTTGTGAAGACGGATCTCCAACTCTGAAAGTCGGATTAATCTCACCAAAGCTGACGTAGAATTCACGCTGTCTGCTACTGACGTAAACAGTCGCTACATGTTTACATGTTTTGTTGTATGTCTGTAAGACTGGAAGAGCTGGGAGCACTAAACTTTGAGGTTACATTGATCTGAGCTCCAAGTTACAACTTCCAGTGAACACACCATAAGGCAAACTCTGACTCCTCAGGGTCCTAAAGAGGAACTGGTAGCAGCCTGTGCCTGTTGATCATCATCTGATTATTGTATGTCTACCATGATAAATCCCAAAGTACACAAAAATAATAACAATAACAATAATAATAAATTATTATTGATGAACCACAACAATATTATTATTAATACTAATACTAATAAATATTGATGATGACCATAATTAAAGCCCAAATTACACAAAAATAACTTATTGAAGTATTGAAAAAAGTATCGTTTTAGAACTGGTATCGAAAGAAAAGTATTGAAATTGGTATTGTATGAAAAAATTTTAAACAACAACCCAGTCCTAGTCTTTATGATAGTCACCAGTCCAGCTCAGTGGTTTCCTGTCTCTCCAGTCCATAGTGCCACTCTCTTCCTCAACGTGCTGGCCTGCTTGGCTTACTTCACAGCAGACTCTCAGTACGGCGTTGACTTTGGTCTGTCCATCCTCTGGTTCATCCTCTTCACACCCGTGTCCTTCATCTGTTGGTACAGGCCTGTCTACAAGGCCTTCAGGTAAACCGTCTTACTCACCTTCTGCTGCTGATGACATTGTCTTTAATTTGCATGGCTTACGGGACTGTATGGAAATGTTTTGTTGTACAAACAGTAGAAATAGTGAATCATGCAGATGAACTGGTTAGTACTTTTTTTAGTGCTGTTTTTCTTTTTTTTCACTTTGGTAGGATTTTGATTTTTTTGATTTTAAGGCACTTCACAATTCGATTCGATTACGATTCAGGGTGCTACGATTCGATTATTGAACGATTATCATGATATTAATGATTGTCACGATTATCACGACTTTGGATGCATCTTTTCCCTCCATTCATGATTTATTTTTTCGTCCTTTTGTGGCTACTTCGTACTTTAAAACGTGGTATATTTGTAAGTATCATTAATTAAAGTAGCCAAACAAATTTATGTCCATTAATTATTTTTTTTTTATATCAAATCACTTAATGGTCCATCAGGAACCATGGAAACATGCCCACACAACACAAAGTTGCTCTTAAGCTGCTCAATAAAAAGCTGCTCTTTTTCAACAAAATCAGCTGCCTTAACACTTGTGAATTTCAGTTTTTTCAATTAAATCATACCAGGGCATGTAAGTGCAACATAGAGGTAAATCATCTGCTTTCAGTCATCACTCTCGTTTGGAGGACATAACTTACCATTAGGTGCGCCATTACCGTGACATACGATTCTGTAGCAACTGAAGTCCATGCATCACATGTCAGAGCTGTCCTGCATGCTTTCTTCAGTGATTCCATCACTTTGGTCATGTTGTACAGATCGGGAACAGCTTTACAGGCAAAATACTTTAGCTTCGGGAGCTTGTACCTGGGCTCCAGCGTCTGCACCAAATGGTTCAAATGGTTTTGAACATTTATGAATCGTAATCGAATCGTCACGTCCCATCGCGATCAATCGATATATCGATTGATCGCGATGTATTAATCGATATATCGATTAATCGCGATGTATTAATCCATGTATTGGCACACCCCCACTCTGAACTCTGTCAAAACATTGTAAGAATTAAAATGCTATTAATGTATCAGAAACCGCTGTTTAAAAGTTCATACTGACTAATGTCCGTGTTCATTATTTATCAACTCAGGAAAATTATTTGTTTCCAGTGAGAGTTTATATTGTGGCTGTTGTTTAAGGTCGCTGCCACTGAAAGTATTTAGTTGTATTTGAATACTGTTCTGAATTCTTGTTTTACTTGATGTATTAAAAGTAATTATTCATTAAGAACTGATGAGCTGAAATGAAAGAGAAGTGGGCATTGTTGAGAGTAGCTGGCTAGTATTGATAAAAGCCTAAATCCTGAATTTTTGTTGTGCTCAACATAACATTAGGCAGTGAGTTGAACAATTGAAAAATTCAAATTCTTAGTAATAGCCCAAAGAAAGTAAAACAGTAAATAAATAAATATAAATAAATAAATCAATAAACTTTCAAAAATCAAGACAGCATCTAAGAAAAACTTGTGAAGGTTATTGAAAGGTTTTAGAGGGGAGTCACTGAGTAGGTCCAGTGAGAAAGTGGAGCATTAGAGGAGCTCTCCTCAGACTGCTGACTGTAAAGGTTTGAGAGATTATTATTATTTGGAAACACGAGTCTTTAATCAGAGGCTACACATTGTACTGCTCTCTTTACCCTTTCTCAGTCACTTATAGAATGATTATATTTTTGAATCTGATAGCAAACAAAGCTCTTGAATGGTAAATACGGTTAATAACATGTCCTGTGTGTCGTCCTCTTCTCCTCTCTAGGTCTGACAGCTCCTTCAGCTTCTTTTTCTTTTTCTTTGTGTTTTTCTTCCAAGTGGCAGTGTACATCATCCAGACCGTGGGGATCCCTAAGTGGGGAAATAGGTCAGTTTTTTGAACTGAACAATCATCTGCATGTCAGATGGAGTGTGTGCTTTGGGTAGATCTGTAGTAACTGTGTGTTGGTGTGTGTTCTCCTTCTCGCCCTCTATCTCCTCTCTTGCATCTCTTTGACAGATTCCTGCTGTCCTAACTAGTGTGGGTTGCTGCTTTGTAAGTGTGTGGAACTTTTCTCTTTGGGGGATTTTCCGGCATTCACATTTTCAGACTTCTCCATTGGTCACTGGGTCAGGTTACCATGTTGGTTCATTTCATTTTTACATTTCATGCATTTTTTTAATGCCAGAAAATGTGCTTATTTGTTGTTAACAGTACATGTTCACTGCAGAGAAAATCTCAGTTGACACATTTGTTTGTGTTTGTTTGTATGTTCTTGTTGTTGACAGCGGCTGGATCTCATCCATCAGCATGATCGGCAAAAACTTGCCCGTGGCCGTAGTGATGATGGTGGTTGCCGGCTTTTTCACCGTAAATGCTGTCCTGGCTGTCATCCTGCTGAAAATGGTATGTTATTCTAAAAGCTTGTATACACAAAAGGGAAAATTAAGTTATGTTTGCGTTTGTACAGTTTGCAGATAATATTAACCAGTCAAGTTAAATATACTTCTGGTGGCAGCAGAGGGTGCTGCTCTTACTGGTGCAATGTGCAATCAATGAAGTTTGGCCACCAGGCTGGTCAAATTTAGCCATGAAACCTCCAACACTAAATTAGCCACTCTTTCAGTTTCATTGTCCAACCCCTGGATGTGCTCTTGCTCTACATACCTGCAAAAAATCGAGGAAGATTTTTTTTTTTTTAATCTACATCGTATTCTGTATTGAAATAGACATAGTGATTTAGAATGAAGCATAATAGCTCATGAGGAAATGGCATTAAAATCTGCCCAAAATGACCTACTGTATCTTGCAATGTTACAGTATTGACTCTTTGAAAACTCCCTATCAAATTACGGTCACTGCTAAAGGTATGAAAAAAAACATTTCCTTCCATAGAAAGAGGTAAAAGCGAGAAAATCATTCCACCAGAGAGCAGCTTTGTATCAGAGTGACTTGAGTGAAATTCCTTTTTTTCTATCTCCAGGTCCACTCTAAGTACAGAAGGACAGGTGCCAGCTTCACCAAGGCCCAGCAGGAGTTCTCCAATGGAGTGCTGTCTAATCGAACTGTCCAGTCTACTGCAGCCAGTGCTGTCAGCTCCGCTGCCCGGGGAGCCTTTGGTAGGAATTAGACGGTTCCCCACATCCTTGGTACCTCCGGCTAGTCTCTGTCTGACTAACACAGCCACATCCCAGCATACTTCAATGTGTTAAGGGGATCAGAATTTGGTTATTTAGTGAAAAGGGCCAAAACCCAAGTAACTTCAGATGCTGTGTCTTCAAGCTAAAAGATCAGTCAAGTGTCTAATTTTCTATATTTAAACTTTTAAAGAGATTATCGCTGTATCTCAATTCACATACATTCTGTACTAGACTTACTATTTTGGGTGCACACAACTATGGCAAAATGCAGTGAACTATGGTGTGCTCATAACAGCACTGAAAAGGTTGTGTGGAACGCTGGACATGTCTTACTTCTCAATGGTCGCCATCTTGGCTGCTGCTGCTGAACCACCAAAAGTGTGAAAATGGCTGCATATTTTCTGGTTGCCACCGTCTGATGCATATGCCACTAAAATTAAGAAGTCATCGTTTCCAGTAAATGCACATCATCAGTGCTTGATACAACACTACCCTGTTAAAATCCACATGCTGTACAAGTATGTACATCGTGTACACAGTGTAATACATGGAAGTGTGCTAACAGAAGTATCTGAATTAAGACAGTATATAAAATGCAGAAGACGAGCAAGAGGTCTTATACAATGTAGTGACTTGCATATGTTATTGAACGCTTTACCGAAAGCAAATCAAAATTAATTCTGCAAAATATAGGAATGAGTCAGAAAATTGTTGTGTAGCGTAAAACAAGGCTGAGTGGGAGGCAGTGAGTGTGACAAAAATGAGTCAGCAACATCTGATAACAATATAACCTACTGGAATAAATATTTAACATGGTCGACCAAAGAAGAAAAACTGTCCATGGTGCACCACTGTACAGGACTGGAGTTTAGTAACAAAGGCTTTTAAATCTCTTCACTGTTAAATACGCTGGCAGAAAGTATGATGATTTCTCTAACACACTGGGGCCTCATCAATAAACACTGTGAAGAGTTGGGTTTATCTAAAAAGCATACTTGACATGAGAATGTTTCACCATCATTGAACTAGAAAAGCACTCAGAGAGCGCAGACCTCTGCCAAGGCAGTGACAGGGACTTTTTTATTTCAAGCTATCCCCATCGCTAAGGAGGTTATGTTTTCACCAGGGCTTGCCTATTTGTTTGTTTGTTTGTCGGTTTGCAAAGTAACTTAAAAAGTTATGGACGGTTTTTGACGAAATTTTTAGGACTGGCTGGAAGTGGCCTAACTTAAAACTGATTAATTTTTGGTGGTGCCGTTGAATTTGATCCGATCACCACCAAAAATTAATCAGTTTTAAGTTAGGCCACTTCTGACCAACCCTGAAAATTTCATCAAAATCTGTCGATAACTTTTTGAGTTATTTTGCAAACCAACAAACATACAAACAAATGAACCCCGGTGAGCTTTAAATGGTCTTGCATCATGCCTTATAAACTTTTTGATGCATGCAGTCCACTTTAAATTACTGGAAAATGAGCTGTATCCTGTTACTATCTTTCAGTACTGACAAGCACAGTTACTGTTCTGATTTTGCTCTACATGTAGTGTTTTCATGTCAATAATACTGTATAGGATGAGGATCAGGGAAGGTGATGGGATGAAGGTTTTTCTTTCTACTGTTTTAATTAGTTTATTGATTTAGATGAAGTGAGACAAAACGCTCCTCTTGGGCAAATAATGAAGACATGGTTTAACTGGGACATTTTTAATTTGTAATACAATTGTGTTTTCTATCATAGTATGGAACCTTGCTGTGATTAGAATGAAAGATGGTACAGGTTTATCAAGTCATATTTACTTGGAAGTATATTAATGAGCGGAAAGAACACAATATGTATCTCTTGATTATCCATGTTTAGTAATTATACTTTAGAAAAATGTTATGTGCTACTGAATAATCTCAGATAGTCTGTATTTTGTAGCTGCTTCCTACCTATTTTTATTAGGTATTTACTTGTGAATATATATTTATATGCGCTGTCCAGTTCTAATCGTTTTTACTGTAACACACTATCACTTTGTTGAGGTAATCTCAGTGCCTTTTAAAGGAGTACTCCACCCTTAAAATCACCACTTGTACATTGATTTCTCACCCTGTGTTACCTTGAACTCCTCTTGAAGAAAGACTTGCATGTCTACAAATGATAATTTTGTGGGTTAAGTATTCCTTTAAGCAGATGTAACCCACCATTGTTTGTGTGGGGATTTAAGCACAAGGCTGTTGTTTATTAGTGTTGTGTCTGGTTTTGTTTGTCTTAATGGAGCAATTTATTTAATAATGAAGCTTCCCTTTGATGTTCAGAATGTGCATTAAGGTGTGTTGTACAGATTGGTGTCTTATTTAAAACGTACAGTAGTTTACTGGGGGCCGGGGGTATTCGCTGGAAATCGGTTCTCAGCTTTAACATTCAATAAACTGTCTTTATTTTCCTCTTGAAAATTTGGGTCATGTTTATGTCATGTCATGTTGCCTGCTGAAATAATACACATTCATATCAAATGCTTTTGTCACATGGTGTAAAATAGGCTGCATGTAGACATGATATGTTATGTATATATAAATGTGTAGGTTGATAACACCATTATGTTCCCTGTGAATCAGTTATACACGTTTTATATTGATAATTTTCATTATTCAGAAATATGTTCAATGTGCAGAGATACAAAACAAATTTACTCCATAATCAGTACCGATGCTGCATATAATTGGACACCCCACCATTCAGTGGTTGTGATGTGTATGAAACGTAAATCTACTGTAGGCCTACTTCATGACAGTCTGAATTATATGTTGATTTACTGTGGTCTACAATTTTGCCCTTGAGGCTACCCAGTGAAGTTAGTTTTAAGTTGGAGATTAGGCAGACATTTGTATTGGGTAAAGGTTTCCAAGCAAGCCGCACCAACATTTGAAGTGCACCCGTATTGCAGTCTTTACAGTAAACACAGGGACAGAGAAGACGGCTACAGTGTGTACCGACTTCCTGTTTTCAAAATAAAAGTGTGGGATACTTTTAGTTTAAATCTGATGAAGAGCTATTGATCTAAAATGCTAATATTTACATATAAAGATTAATAAAAAAAATATTGAACATGATGCAACACTAGTAGGGCTACAATGACTTTGTTTTATTGTTGCTAAAAACAACAGAAAAGCAGCTCACCTGCTAGCTAAAAGCTAATTCATGCATGCCTCATAGGGTAAACACAAACCAAACTCATTAAATAAGATTTAAATTCACCTCAGCTTCATATTAAATGTGTCGCTAAGTGTTAAAAACATAAACCAATCCAACACATTTCAAAACTCACCCTGGTTTTTGGTCTGTTTCCTTGTTTTTCCCTGATTGTGTTTCATTCACACTTTAGCACCACCTGTTAGTGGACCAGGAGTGTAAGCGGTCAATGGTTAAAGTAAAAATAAAATTAAAAAAAAAATACACCAATAATAGGAAAAAAATCTATGTATACACTTAATTAATGAGGTACCTGCAATATCAATGAAGAAGAAGAATTCCTTTATTTAATCCCTCAGTGAGGGAAATTACATTTTCACTCTGTTAGTACATATTTTTTTTTCAGTTGCACATTACACACACAAGTTATGAAACAAACATGCACATGCATTGGAGGAGAGGTGTCAGAGGGGGCTGCCCCTTATCCAGGCACCCCGAGCAGTTGGGGGTTCGGTGCCTTGCTCAAGGGCACCTCGGCAGTGCCCAGGAAGAGGAACTGGCACCTCTCCAGCTACCAGTCCACTCTCCAGACTTGGTCCGATAATGAATAAAAATAAAAAATAATCCATGATAGCAAAAAAGGATATACACACAAAAAAACTAAACACATAATTGAAGTGTAAAAAGGGGAACTTAGAATGCGCTGTAATAAAACTTACTTTCCACTAGATGTAGCCATTCCCACACATTACTTTTTAAAAAGGCCAGCTCCACTTGGACTGTTCCAAAACCCCCCTCTAACGGTGGTATGTTCCGGCTTCCTAGTGTCTGGAGCAGCAGTTAAGGCGCGAGAGCGGAGAGTTAATAGATTTGTTAAGTTGTAAGAGTGCTTGATCAGGAAAATGGTGCTACCACGTTCATATTCAACACATGATGTGCGTCCATTGAAATGTGAGTATGTTTAATAGTGTATCGCTGCTATCTCTCATTTCTTAAGGTAAAGGTATATCCCTCTGATGTTAATTGGGACCAATTAAGATTGTAATATGATGCAGCTATGGTTTAGTTGGGATTAGCCTCTGCTTAATGTTGAATTTGTGCAACTTTCCATTATCATTCTCATGTTAAGCATGATCTGTGATTGGTTGCAACAGACATTTAACACACAATTATTAGTAGTCTTACATTCTGGAAGGAATAATCGAGTTAAACAATTTGTACATGTTTTCTCTTGTTCATTTCCCTTTCCAGAAACCACATATGCATGAACACACCCTAACATCCACTCGAAGAGAAATACATTAACACATTAATGCAAATGTGTCTGTCAAGCAGCAAGAAATAAAGGTTGTAACTGGAACCTGTGACTCTATCGTGAGTTGACCAGTCACACCAGTGGTGGTTGGATTATTCCCGGAACCCAAGTTTAAAGAGAAGCCTCAGTCAGCTGATCTATGTTCCATGAAGAGTGCCCTGCATTATCAATTAAAATGAATAAAAAACAGGATATGCACACATTTCTTTTTAAAACACTCATTTAACAAGGGCCCTACATTATCAATAAAATGTATGAATTAAAATAATTAATAATTATTGGAGCCACAGTGGTTTGTAGCAAATCATGATTGTTTTGGTTGTAATCACTGAGAAGATGGTGATGCACTCCAGCCTCACATTAAATTTGTCGCTGAGTGTCAAATAACATAACTTACCTTAACTTTCCATAACAGTGAAAGTGTATTCACCACAAGTAATGAGGGCCCTGCATTGTCAATATTATATTGATGTGTGAAATAAATTAATATATGTCATTTTAAGTGTTTTTTAAACAAAAAAGTGAAACATATTTCTGTACTTTAGTATGCAAGATGTTTTTATTTTTATTTAAAAACTAATAAAAACAAGAAAACATGATGAGATTCACTCAGTGTCACAGTGTAGATAAATTACCAGATAAACCAGAACAGAGAGAACATGCATGCAGTGATTGAGACAGTTTATTGGAGCCGTTGTTGCTCATAGTAATTCATGACTTCTTTGGTTGTGATCACTGACAGTACGGCTATTCCCAAAAAGCCCACTGATCAGGCCACAATGGAGATCATCATCATGTGATCTGTCCCTGTGAAGAGATAGAAGTCATTTAATTAACTTGTGAGGACACTGGGCTGTAGGTGAGAATTAAGGAAATGAAAAACACTGAAAAAAAAAAAAAAAGTGAGCTTCATCCGTTTGCAATAAGTAAACAATTTCAACTGAGTGAAAAAAATAACTCCCCCCCCAGTGAAAATTCAGTGAAAGATTACATCAACAAAAAAAAGACTGTCATTCGGGCATAAAAATTGTAACATACTAGGGCTGCAACTAACGATTATTCTAATTAGAGCTTAATAGGTTGATGTTTTTTCAGTTAATCGATTAGTTTGTTTTATAAAATGTCAGAACATGGTGAAAAATGTGGATCAGTGTTTAAAATATATTCAGTTATCATAGAGAAGGAAAGAAACTAGAAAATATTCACGTTTAAGAAAAAAATACTAGAACAATCAGACAGGTAATATAATAAATCAGTGAAAAAATGCCAGCAGAAATTTCCATTTATGTACAAATATAACAGTACAAACTGCACGTAAGTTATCAGGAGTTTGGGTTATGGTATAAATAAACATCAGCAGCATCAGGCTGACATTATGAAAGTACTGCAGTATTTATTTCCGGACATGAACTCACCGTCAGACAGCAGCTTTCCTGAAGTCGTCCTCTGGCTTTTCCCTACCACAGGTCCAGCAGAAAATACAGCAACTCCTTTCCCGTCTGTTTCTGTCTGACTGGCTGACATCCTGCTGCGCTGCACAAGGAGAGGTTGGTGATTTTCACTCCTGTCACATTTATTTAACAGCAGAGTTTGATCTGCCTTTCTGATAAAATCAATTTGATTATATTGATTTTTATTGGAGAGTCCTAAATGCATTGGCCTGTTTTTGGTTGAAAGTGGCTCAGTATGAACGAGTACTAGAACAGAATAGGTCTTTATTGTGGTTTATCAATGAAAGGCTGTTTAGCAGCAATAAAAACATCAAATAAACATTAAATAACACATACACCAGACTAAAAGAGGATGTAATAAGTAACAGACTGCTATTCTGTGGTAACTCCTATTTGTTGATCCTGTTGATCTCATATAATGACAAATAACGATTTAATTTGATTTGATAATAAAGTTTTGGAATGAACACCTACAGTACACACTATACATGGCAATGATTAGTTATTTGCGTTTTGCAAACAGCTGATTATTTTAGCTAAAATTAGACGAACTGTATGATTCTTCCTCATTATTTCACGACTAAACCTTATTTCAGAAAACATTTGGCTGGAGGGAGCTTCAGTGAAAAGAACTTATATTATTGTTTTTGTTTACTGAAGTGGAGGCATATTTTAAAAGCAACATCTCCAGCAGCTTCAGGGTGTATTAACCTGATGTAACAGATTTAATTAATTAATTTGTTTATTTATTTATTAATTTATTTATTTATAATATATGTTTTGATTTATTTATTTAAATATTTATTTACTCAATTATATATTTTTATTTATTTTTAATTTATTCTAATTTATTTAGAGGAAAATGGTTCAGGTTGAAAAATACATAAGATAATAATAATACATCAAATTCCTTGTGCATACTAACATATTTTTAATAAATCTGATTCAGAGACTTCATGTTAACAGCACGTCTTTAAGAGCTTGTATATTTCCCTGTTTGTGAAACGAATACATTAAATAGATCTTATACACTCCTGATCGAAATTTTAAGACAAATGGCAAGAATTTACATTTTGCACTGTTGGATCTTGAGAAGGTTCTAAATAGTGCTTGAAAATACAAAAAAGAAGAAATGGGAGTGAGACAAAAAAATGCAGTAAGCAATTTATTGCAAACAACCATTAAACTGAAATAGGCTGTTCATCAAAAGTTTAAGACCACAGATTTTAAAAGCCTAAATCTTTGTAAAAGTGGGGATTCAGTGTCATTTTCTGTCAGGTAGCCACACTGTCATGACCTACTGATGACAAAGGCAGCTGGGGCTGCATGTACTTGTTTGATCGGGTGGGTCCTCAGAACGCGCTGCAGATTTTCTGTGGAAAAATGATTTAATGGAGATCTTAATGTTTTTTTGACACTAAATTATGCTCACTGGAGGGTCTTTTTCTGACAGAAACATTTAAACATGTATTATTTCTGAGCTGACTGAGCATCGACAAACAGATCCTTTACTAAATAAACAAATAAACAAATATTTGAGCCAAACAGCCTCCTGTACAGGGGGCTGGTGTGTGTTAGGTTAGTTTAGGACAGGATAGCATCGGATAGAAAACTCCTATAAATAGTTGTACTTGGGTGGAATGAATAACCAGAGTGATAAATCAGTGAAACACAATTAGTTTTCCTCACTGGTACCTGACAAAGGTCAAATGGCACATATTGTGCCAAAATGTGCCAAAGTGGCACAACTGGTAGTTCGCCTGGACATACTAATATATTTTAAAAAATGTTCAGCTTCACCTTTTAACCATCTACTACTGGTACTTATCAGATGTTGCATTACCACTTCCTGTTTGAATTACAGGGGTTGGACAATGAAACAGAAACATTGGCCAATTTAGTGTTGGAAGTTTCATGGCTAAATTTGACCAGCCTGGTGGCCAAACTTCATTGATTGCACACTGCACCAGTAAGAGCAGAGTGTGAAGGTTCAATTAGCAGAGTAATAGCTGGTGCATCTATGACTAAGACAGCAAGTCTTTGTGCTGTATCAAAAGCCACGGTATCCAGGGTAATGTCAGCATAGCACCAAAAAGGAAAATCTTGGGTTGTGGACAATGTGACTCTGATGAGTCCACCTTTACTGTCTTTCCCACATTCGGGAGAGTTATGGTGTGGAAAAGCCCCAAAGAAGCTTTTCTGATCCACCCCCATGCTTCCATGGGGGTGGATCAGTGATGGTTTAGGCTGCAATGTCATGGCATTCCCTAGGCCCAATACTTGTGCTAGATGGGCACGTCACTGCCAAGGACTACTAAACCATTCTGGAGGACCATGTGCACCCAGTGGTTCAAACATGGGATGCACATTGAAGGAGCAGGGAAGACGCGAGCAAACCGATGCTGGGTTCACCACCTTGGTAATGTGGTACAGACTGATGAAACGTGGTGGCAGCTTCTTGGAGGTCTCATGCAGGGGGAGGTCACAGGTGGACAGCCACACTCTCTGGCCATCCTGATAGCGCTGGTCGTCTCCAGCGGTCCGCAGCCTTCTTCATTCGCGCCACATTGCGCTGCAGAACCCGACAAGTAACCTCCCACACCCGATGAGATCACCGAACCAGTGCATAGGCAGATGGAACTGAAACCTCCTCTCCAGATCGGGAAAAGCCGGGGGCTGGTACCCATATATGTTGTGGAAAGGGGAGATCTTGGTGGCCGCTGAGGGAAGGGAGTTGTATGCATACTCTACCCACGGAAGAAGGATGAGGGATTTTGAGTGATGAGGCAGCGCAGGCAAGTCCCCAGTACTTGATTTAGGCGCTCCCATCAGACTGAGTGTGATAGCCAGATGAAAGGCTCACAGTGGCTCTGATAAGTGTGTATAGCTCCCTCCAAAATCTTGACACGAATTGGAGTCATCGATCTGAAACTGTGTCAGTAGGAAAACCATAGATACTTAAGACACGACTGAACATGACTTTGGCTGTCTCTTTGGCAATTTTGGCAATAAAATGTGTCATCTTAGAAAACCTGTCTACCAGTGTAAGTGGCAGCTGAACTGTCAGTTTGGCTCAGTTATTGTTATGAAAGTGTTAAAGCTGCATCCCCGTAACCTGTGTGGTAGGCGGGAGTAGCGGCAGCACAGAAACCGAAAGTAAAATTCCCCTTGGATCAGCACAGTGTGTTGATGTTGCTTTGTATTTACTACTTGCATAGTTAATACAAAATACACAATGCATACTGTTACGTGAACGTATGTTGTATTTTGTTTAGTGCATCATTGTGAAATTCTGCTTGGCAAGGAAGTATCCACTCACGACTAATGCTTGATGTAATGAGAAGCTAGTCAAGTCTGAGGAGTTTTTGCACCCTTGGTGAGCGGAGCGAGGTATGTACGCTCAGACTGTGGGTTGTAAACACATTATTGTTGTTGTAAAATGCTACTTCTTATTATTCATAGCTCCTGGTGTTATTCTCTGGTGTTACGGAGGATTTGTGTGTCAATTTGAAGATTGGACAAATATTTTCTTACTTTGTGTGTCTGCATAAATATTTCAAGTTGTTTGAATCAGATTAATATGCTCTCTATACATGTGTATGCATAAATATTGCACCGTAAAATTTAAGAATTTGTTTACGCTGGTGGCATGTTACATTTGTGTTTATACCTTTTTTTTAATTTTACTTATAGTTTAACGGTGCTTGACTAGATGACTGATTAAAAAACAACTGCACCCGTTATGAAGACTCTCTGCTTTTATTGACGACGCCAAGGGCTGCTACAACCAGCGTGAGGATGGTGGTGTTTCCATTGGAGCTGGGAAGATCCGTGACAAAATCCAAGGCGATAGCAGCCCATGGCCAGCTGGGAATAGGAAGAGGCTGGAGGAAACCTGCCTGCGCTGCTGACTTGCTTTGGGCACACACTGGGCACGCCTCCACGTACTCCCTGACGACTTTCTCCATGGTCGGGCAGCCAACTGCTGACAAATGAAAAACAATGTCCTTTTAACATCGGGATGGCAAGTGAGGTGAGATGTATGAGCCCAATGTACCACCTGAGACCGCATCACCTCTGGCACAAACAGCCGGTTGGGAGGGCAGCGTGGTGGGTTCTCCCTATTAGCTTGTTTCACCTTGTTTATTATTTGCCAAGATACTGCTCCTACCACACAGTTATGTGGCAGAATGGGTTCAGGTACCTTGGCTGCAGGCTCAGGATCGTAAAACCGTGAGAGGGCATCAGTCTTGATGTTTTGATTGTAAGACAGGGAGAAATTAAAATGATTAAAAAACAAAGACCATCTGGCCTGACATGAATTTCAGTCTTTTTGCCGGCTGAATGTACTTTAAATTCTTGTGATCCCTCCAAACCAGGAATGGCTGCTGGGCCCCTCTCCAGCCAGTGACGCCACTCCTCTAGCGCCACCTTTACCACCAGTAACTCTTTGTTCCCAACGTCGTAGTTCATCTCAGCTTGGGATCGCTTCTTAGAAATGCACAGGGATGCAGCTTGTCGTCAGCCGCTGATCTCTGTGACAGCACTGCCCCTATCCCCACATCCGATGCATCCAGTGGGGAGGGAGGAGAACGGCCTGGTGATGCCTGCCTTGAGAAAGGCTTGAATGTAGGTGTCCATGGCTTCCCTTTCAGGGCCGGAAATGGAGTAGAGCCTCCCCTTTGACAAGGCCGCCCCCGCTCACAGTTCAATGACACAGTCATAGGGTCTGTGGGGAGGCAGAGATGTGGCCTTTGCCTTACTAAAGAATTGGCCCAAGTCATGATAACATGAGGGCACAGCAGATGAATCAACAACGTCATCTGGGGGAATCAGTCTTTGCCCCTACTCCGCTCACTGTGACCTGGTTGTTACTGCTCAAACATTGATTCATACATTCCTTTGACCATCCCTTCGCAAACCCCAATTTCCACTCAATGACAGCATTATTACAAATTGCTCTTTGTGGTAATCAATCATGAGCGTTACAGGTTCTGTGACATGAGATATTCTAAACAGCTTATTTCCATTCAAAGCATTGGCCTCTAGGGGACATGTCAGAGTCTCAGTCTTCAGACCCAGTTCCCGAAACACTACCCTATACATTAGGCTCTCATTCGCTTCTGAGTTAATAAGCACCTTTTGTGTCAATACCTTGTTCTCCTCTGAACACGTTACCTGCGTCAGCTGGCGCGAGGGACCTCCTAGCAGCTGGTGAGCTGGGTACCTCTGAGGGCAGGGCAGTCACTGAGATGGTGTCCGGGCTGCTCACAGTAAAAGCACAAACCCTGTTGCAGGCGCCATTGTCACTCATAGTCTGGCATAGTCTGCAACTGAGCGGTTGCCTTGAGTGAGTCTCTTAAGTGATCAGGCTGCCTGCCACCCAGGCCGGCTATAATCAAAAACTTTACGAAGCTCTGCAATAAACTGTTGTGGAGAAGAGCAGAGCGCTGAGTTCCGTGCCTACTCAGCAGTGGCCCAAGCTGCTGCTCTACCTGTCAGGTGTGATGTGATGAATGCTATAAGAGACTGTGGAGTGGGAAAGGCATTGTGGTTCATTTTGAAATGCAACTCACATTGAACCAGGAAAGGACTGCAAAGTTCCGATTCACCGGCATATTTCTCTGGGGGTGCAAGAAGAGGTGGCGTATGAACCACCACGGGTGGTGGTGCGGCAGGCAGGCTCTGACTAGGGACAGCAGGAGTTGGAGTAGCTGATGGCGGGTTATGGACGTCAGTCAGTAGATCACGCATACTGCGGGCTAACATGTCCACCTGGACTGACATGGGCTGACATGGGCTGCCTGAATTCCTCCTGTCGTGATGACAGTCTGGCAATGTCGTGGCTTAAAGCCGCAGCCTGCTCCTTCTGCTATGTGACTTTGTCACAGTGGGAAACGACTAAGTCCCTGAGCTAACTGGAGTGCAGCACATACCCTAAACCTAGTCAGAGTGAACAGTGTGAACTGCTGTGAGGAGACTGAACACTTTTTAAGTTTTGTACAAGCTTTGTTCAACTTCTCATCAAAGACCACTTCACGCTGGCAGATGATCAAGGCAGGGTTGCAGCCCAATGAAAATCAGAGAATTGAGACCTTGAAATCACTTCCTGATACGAGATGGTCAGCACACACCATTGCAACCAAAGCCCTGTGTCAGAATTACGCCGGGATCCAGCAGGCATTACTCACCATTGCTGATGATGAGCATCAGAATTGGAGTACAAGGGAGGAGGCCAGGGCACTGCACTGCAAAAGATGAATAAGCTTGAAACTGCATCAATGTGCAACATGTGGAATGCCATTCTTAAACGTTTCCAGGGTGTGAGTGCTGCACTACAAGCAGTGGAGTTGGACCTGTGCAATGCTGTGGATCTGGTTTGGTCATTGCATGAATATGTAGCTGGTCTTAGGGATTAGTTTGATAGCTTTGAGACAGCTGCAAAGAACATGTCTTCCACTGTGTCCAATGAGTACAAGGCTGACACCCAAAGAAGGAAAAAAAAAAGAGACAGGCTGACGAATCATCTGAGCCAGCGTGTGATCAGGCCGCAGGCGCTTCTATACCTCTGTGTACATCTACGTCATTGACCGTTTAGTGTCAGAACTGGGCAGAAGATATGAGTCATACTAGACTTGTGCGATATTACGATATATATCATAATGCGGTAAAAAAATGTCTACTGTACGATATAAGCTTCTGTTGTTTATATCGTAATTTTAACATGTAGATACTTAGCTCTGCTGCTACACAAACATAAACGTTACTGTGGTTGTGGTTTAGATACGCCGTGTAAAGTACAACTCAACGTCGGAATGACCGCTGGATAATCCAAATGTATCATGCAAGTTCAAAACGTATATTGTATGAAGCATAGACATACACATACACAATAGTATGATGGCTACTGTAACCGCAGCAACACTACTGCTTTGTGGTAGCATGTTTATGTCACCCGTAAGGACAGGTTTGCGGCAGTTCGGAAGCTCGGAAGTAAACAGAGATAAAGCAGCATGGAGGACATTGTGTTGCGTGTGAATGATTTATTATAGCTTAAAACACATCTTTATTACCAGCCAAACTTTATGATAAAATACAGTGCAAACATAGCCGAACTTCCGGTCGCTCTCAAAGTAAGCCTTCAGAATAAAAGCGTATAAGGGATTACGCCACAGAGGAGACGGAGGAGAGCGCAATGGAAAGTAAAAACACATCAGAAAAAAACAGCTATATTGGAATATATATCGTTATCGGGATATAAACTTGGCTATACCGGGATATAGAATTTTATCCATATCGCACAGCCCTAAGTCATACAGTGATGTTTATGAAAACTTTGGGTTTTTGAATGCGTTGCATTTGATTTCCCCCCAAGACCTCCGGTCAACTGCACTGAGTCTGATTTTGTGGAGGAGGTGGTACAGTTTAAAGAATTTGTACAGTGTTACACAGTGTTTCCCAGCACAGACATACACTATATTGCCAAAAGTATTCTCTCACCCATCCAAATAATCAGAATCAGGTGTTCCAATCACTTCCATGGCCACAGGTGTATAAAATCAAGCACCTAGGCATGCAGACTGCTTTTACAAATATTTGTGAAAGAATGGGTCGCTCTCAGGAGCTCAGTGACTTCCAGCGTAGAACTGTGATAGGATGCCACCTGTGCAACAAATCCAGTCGTGAAATTTCCTCACTCCTAAATATTCCACAGTCAACTGTCAGCTGTATTATAAGAACGTGGAAGAGTTTGGGAACAACAGCGACTCAGCCATGAAGTGGTAGATCACGTAAATTGACAGAGCGGGGTCAGCGGATGCTGAGGCGCATAGTGCGAAGAGGTCGCCAACTTTCTGCAGAGTTAATCACTACAGACCTCCAAACTTCATGTGGCCTTAAGATTAGATCAAGAACAGTGCACAGAGAGCTTCATGGAATGGGTTTCCATGACCCAGCAGCAGCATCCAAACCATACATCACCAAGTGCAATGCAAAGCGTCGGATGCAGTGGTGTAAAACACACCACCACTGGACTCTAGAGCACTGGAGACGTGTTCTTTGGAGTGATCACGCTTCTCCATCTGACAATCTGAAGGACGAGTCTGGGTTTGGCGGTTGCCAGGAGAACGATACTTGTTGGACCTCACAAATACACTTCTGGAAGAATGGTCAAAAATTCCCATAAACACACTCCTAAACCTTGTGGACAGCCTTTCCAGAAGAGTTGAAGCTGTTATAGCAGCAAAGGGTGGACCGACATCATGTTGAACTCATGTTGAACTGTGGATTAGGAATGGGATGTCACTTAAGTTCATATGCAAGTCAAGGCAGGTGAGCGAATACTTTTGGCAATATAGTGTAGCTTTACGGCTATTCCTGACCATGACCGTGACCAATGCAAGTGGGGAGCGGTCCTTCTCCAAACTGGGCTTGGTGAAAAACAGATTCAGATCAAGCATGCAGCAAGACAGAGTCAGTAACCTCACACTTATGTCCATTGAGCATGACATCCTTCATGATTTGTATTTCAAGGACATAATCAGGGCATTATCTGCAAAGAAGACCAGACAAAAGCAACTTCTAAACGGACAATGCTCTGCTTATTGCTAGCCTCTGCAGGTTTTCAGTTGTTGTGGACGGCTGCTAATTGTTTGAAGAAGAATGTGAAGAAGTATGATTAAATGTTTAGATATCGGTCAGTTTTATCTTGTGGAACCCAGCATTAAAGGCTATGTTACTATCCATGGTGCTGAGTGTGTGTGCAAGTGCGTGTGCGGGTGTGTGTCTGTGTGTGTATGTATGTGGGCTTGTGTGTTTATGCATTCACAGGGCCCACCAAAGCCAGAAGAAGCTCATTTTGCTCTGATGGTGTTGTTTTTCAAACTAGCCCGTCTCGGTTTTAAATAATCAGCATGTTCTTATGCATTATTATTATATAAAGTAACTTTTTGTGCTTATGTAGGTTAAATAATAGTATGCTGGTGTTTTCTGGCTAAAGAAGGAAAACTCACAGTTGTATGTTGTGAAAGAAACTGATGCATTTTGTGATGTAGATTGGGACGATGGAGTAGGGCCTACAAACCCTCTCAGCCCCAGGGCCTACCCTTAGGTTAAGATGGCCCTGCCAGTACCTCCTTGCTGTGAGGCGACAGCGCTAACCACTACACCACCATGCCGCCCGACTGATGATTATTATTATTATTATTATTATTATTATTACAAAAAGGGACTCCTCATATATGGGGAAAAAAAGTTATTTCATGAAGAGGTCATTGAAGAAAATGGCTGTAGAGGGTGTGATGACTTACTTTTCTTTTCCAAATAGTCATTTGTCAGTTTGACAAAAAGATGATCATAAAACAATTGTCAAAATAAGCAGTTGCCTTTATAAATCCGGCAGTGTTTGCCTCATGAGCATCATTAAATTAGTGAAACACTGCTGTAATAACATCCAGTCGTCCTGGAGGAGGGTTCCTGCAGGGGGAAGCACTCAGCAGGACAACTGCCTCAGGAGGGGAGCAAAAAACAGTCGCCGACGTCAATTATTGTAACAGTATGCTACTGTATAATTTTAAAGTAAACTACAATATTTGTTGGACTTTGAGTCCACCCATAAGTCATTGCATCACATCCGTATCTCATTTAGTACATTGTCAACGTAACAAAATTTAAAAATAAGAACAAAAGAGTTGTGATTTCATTCAAGATTGAAGGAAGAACAATAAGAAGAGGAGCAACTGATGAAGCCGAATTTCACCAGAACACAGCTCCTGTTCCTGAGGATCCCTTAACAATAAGGTAACTAAGGTAAGGTAGCTTTACCAGGTTAACTCATTTTATGATGAAGTCACTTTGCATTGACTCATATTTACAGATACTTGTATGTTAACCTGTGTGTTAGCATGATGCTAGACATCATCATGCTAGACTTTCGCTAACATTAACTGCCTGTTGAGAATAAATTCCTTCAATTAATGCACGAAGAAGAGCCGCATGTCGGGACTTTTTGACAGTAACACGGTATTTACTTTCCAGCTTAAGTCGTCTGATAGAGACACACCAAGAAATTTACAGTTTTTGACAATTTGCACCTCTTCATCATTTATAAAAATAGGTAAAAGAGATTTTTACTAAAATCTAAGACCATCTTACAGGTTTTAGAGGTGTTCAAGATCAAGTCATCACACTGTATCTGTTTAATTGAAAACATATATGTTTTATTATTTATAATTGTTTTTATTTATTATTATTTGACACCTCAACATTGTATTGTTTTTTTTTTATGGCTATATAACAATTCACCATGTGTCATTGTTTTTCAATTACTCACCCATTGTATCATGGGAGTTCCTGGTCCTAGTGGCTTGAATGTAGCACACATTTCACAAGTATTTTGTTCATCAAAGACTAAAAAAAAACCAAAATGAATTATACATACCAACTATCTATGTTGTTTTAGATTTGTATGCATAATTTGACATTACCAGATGCCTCTGGGATGTAACGAGCCAGGTCTCTCCTCTCCTGCTCTATTTTATTTTTTGGGATGTGCTGAAATTCTGTCAGGGATTACTGGGAAAGCCTCTATCAGGGCTTTTTCCATCTAAACAACATGAAATGAGGGTACTTACAACAATAATGAGGGCCATATAATAAATTACAGTCATGATGACTGGTAAATAAATTATTTCAATTCACACTCTAATTTGCCGACATTGGTTCACATCAATTCATCTTTTACAAGCAAATGTCATGGATCACATCATGAAAACAAATTGTTTTCGGCTTACATTGACAACAACGACACCACAGCTGTTTCCATCTTGTTAGACTGGAGGGACACAGCCCCGCCTTTCCATTTGACCTCCACCCATCCCGTTTTTCCATGGCACGTTCTTCTCATCACAAAGTACTCCCTGAATAAAGTTTACATTGATCGTACGCTTTAAATTCAGGTCCCTCGTGTCCAGATATTATCACATATATTAGCAACAACTTCATGGTGCAAATGATATCATTGTTGTATAAATAAACCTCAATACGACAGTTGTGAGGGCGTTAATACACTACCATTCATAAATCCGACCTGATACTGCTGCGCATTCCACTGATGTATCCATGGCAACAGCTTGTAGTGTTGATAATCCCAAAATGGCGGACGAGGAGAAAGCCATGGCGGTGAGTGCAAAAGCAAAGCGAGATGCCGTTTTCTTGGGTAAACAGTGCGTAGGGGTGAAGCGATAATGTGACACTCCCTGAGTGAACGTGACTTTTTTGCCGTGTGGACTTTGCAGCAACGCTAGTTATTTGAATGTTAGCTGCCTTGCTAACCGATTTTAAGTCCGAGCTAAGTTGATTAACCTGCAGCTAACGGTGACTTGCCTCACATTCCGTCTTTAATCTCACTTATTCAAGGGCAAATGACAAGCTACTACTTGAGAGCTAACAGCTAACTGTAGCTGCAGTAATGTCATTACAACAGAAATGCGTAGGTAACGTTACAGAGCAATTGTACGGTCGTTAGCCCACGCTTTATGGTGTAAACTTTGTTTAGATAGCGTCATTAATTGCCCAACAGGGAGGCTTTACCAGACACTAGTTGTGTTGTGGTTATAACGTCTAATGACGCGTTTAATGATGTGACGATTCACGGAGAACAAGTCAGTGCCGAAGAAATCCACAAGTGAATCAAATATGGAAACCTGCATCACTGGAAATCTGTGCCGTTGTCAAAGCCCAGTAATTCAATGCTAACTGGCTAGGCTAATGCTGCTGTCAACCCATATCCACCAGTATATGTGGTCAGACTGATACGCACTAATATTTGCAAATAAAACTGTGACGCTAATTAAAGACTTGTTGTGGATGGAGAGACTTTGTCCCAGTGTGATTTGATACAACATTAAATGATATCACCTCAGACAAAAATAGTTTATTCTCTTTTCAGCTTAAAAAATAACTCTTGACAAGCCATTGGATTATTTGAAATAGTGAATACTCCAAATTGTCTTTGTCTAAAACTATAAAATACATTAGTGTTTCCCACCACATTTATTTGTGGTGGTGGTGCAGCTTGACCTGAATTTTCAGTCTTTTTTAACAGGAAGAAACAGTTCAAGAACTTTTTGGGTGGAGGAAATCTGTTTTGGTGAAGCCAGTGTACCCGCTGTTCATGAACCACTGCATTTTGGTTTGTTACTTATGTATTTCTTTATGTTGTATTTCATATATTTCAGCTCCCTGTTGCAACAGAAGTGAAGAAACGTCAGGCACCTAAAGGTAAAGCAAGACAGCAATAATAAATATATTAAATATTTTTCTTGTTAATTACCTCTGCCAAGGAGGTTGTTTTCACCAGGGTTGTTTGTTTATTTATTTGTTGGTTTGCAAAATGACTCAAAAAGTTATGGATGGACTTTGACAAAATTTTCAGGATTGGTCATAAGTGGCCTAACTTAAAATTTTTGGTGGTGATCGGATCCGATTCAAGGTGATCAAGGTCAAATGAAAGGTCACGCCATAGTATTGTATGGGATATTTTGCGTATTTCTGAACGCTCCAGGGTGTAAAATTTTCAGCCAATCACTTAATTTGGTATATAACCTAATATAGGAATCCAGAAGTCACCAATGTCAAATATGCCTTTTTGACCTTAACTTCATGTAGGAAGAAGCTAGAGCAATGCAACTGATCTCAAAATATCCGGAAAAGAATTCTCAATTTATAATATTCGACATTCTCATAGTCGCATATTAATACTTTCTATGATAATCACGATAAACTGCACATAGAGGACAAATACACGGCTCAGAAATCAGTCTACTGGTGTTTTTTTTTTTTATTCCAATGAAATAGAGAATAAATAAAAAGTACATGATATTAATGTCAATACAATGTGAAAGGTGGGTTTCAAGGTGCGTCAAAATCAACACATTCACTCTTAGGCATTGTGGGCTTGCAGGAGTATATGCTCTCTCAGAATGCTGCCTTGGTGGAGGTCTGCACTCTCTGAGTGCTATTCTAGTTTATTTTTATGACACCCATTATTTCTGACTAACTGGTAAAGAATGCGGGTGGCATGGTGGTGTAGTGGTTAGCACTGTCGCCTCACAGCAAGAAAGTACCGGGTTCGATTCCCGGCCCGGGGCCTTTCTGTGTGGAGTTTGCATGTTCTCCCTGTGTCTGCGTGGGTTCTCTCCGGGTACTCCGGCTTCCTCCCACCATCCAAAAGCATGCATGTGGATTAGGTTAATTGGTTAATTTAAATTGACCATAGATGTGAGTGTGAGTGGTTGTCTGTCTCTATGCGCACTGCGATGAGGTGGTGTACCCTGCCTACCTAAAACAGCTGGAATAGACTCCAGCCCCCCTGCGTCCCTGTGAGGATAAGCGGTAGAAAGTGGATGGATGGTAAAGGATGCTGACAGTGAGTGGGTCTGGAGCTGATCATCCTGCAGAGGTCGCCCTTACCCTTCCAGTTTCTGCTCCGCACCAAAATGGAAGAAGCTGTTTTTTAGTGTGCTGCTGAGCCTGTTTCACACATTTCTCTGTGTGGAAAATGTTTGTTGATCATATATTATATAAGGATATTCTGTCATTATAATTACGCTTAATGTCCCCTTATGCTCTTGCTCAGGTTTGAGCTTTTTGCTTTTTCTTTGTTTTATAATATTTAGTATTTATCATCAGCACTGCTGAGAATGCAGGTCCGAAGAGAGCAATTAAGTGCATGCTATGATATCGTATATCCATGCAATGATCTTTCATATGGCATGCAAGCTCTGTGGCATAATTTAAGAGACAAATGAAATAAAAATCCTAAGCACATTAATGTAAGGTTAGATAACTGAATAATAAAAGAGTGATTGGATTTTAATTGGTTAATATAATGTAAATGTACAGTCCTGTAAAAGTACTACAAGCTCCATGATGAAGTCAAAAAACTAACATTTTTAATTTTCCTTATGACTTGAACATGAACTTGAAAATATTTAAAAGTACAATATTTGGTATAACCATAGAGATGTCCAATAGAACATAGTTTAAAATGTGAGCATAAAATATATAAAGCTGTAAAACATGTCACACACCAGGGGGTGTTGTATGTTGTATTAGGATTGAAAAGTCCCTTGAGGAGAATTCACAATTTTGGGCTAATACTAGTTATTTAATAGTCATGAAATATAATTAGGGCTATATATTGCATACATAAATGAATTCTGTTATACACAATGTGCAGTACATTATGTTTTTAAATACATTTTGTATAGTGCAGGTACTTCTTTCTTAATGGGTAGGCTAACATCCAAACATTAGCATGCCCATGTTTCTTTTAAACCAGCAAACCAAAAACACTTCCAGTGGCTAGAGGTCATTTCACCTGTTTCCAGTTCAGCATGTTTCCATTTTATATAATTCTGGTGTTAGCAAGTGTAGCTGCCTTGATTTCTGTTAAATTCCTGGGGAGAATAGTTGTCAGCAGATGAACATGAGACAATTTCTCGACAAGACTGAGGGGTTTTTGAAGTTTCGTGTTGAAACTTCCACACAAAAAAAATCATCATATTTTTATTACGTTCTCCCCATGTGTCCTTTGATCTCAGCATGTCTTTCCTCTGCTCTTATCCCCTTTTGCTTGAAGCACATGGAAGCCAAATTTGTCTTAGCATTAGCCAGCTCAAATATATCAATGAGTGTATTCCTCCATGTTCGGGATGAAGTTTTTCACAGGACTGTATTTAGGGGATCTCATGCTGTGCTCGTCTTCTTAGCTCCTTTCCATGCTTCTTTCATGCAGTAGTTACAGGAAATACATGTCGCACATGTATCCCATCTTTCCACCAAAATATGGCCCAGTTTGTGTGTGTGGACTCAGGGAGGACCACAGGGCCCCATCTGAAATCCAGAGACAAGAATATTATTGCTGTCTCAGCAGGAAGAAAGTGGATTAGGGTGCTACAAATAGGGCCATTCTGAATCTTGACAGGGCACGTTTCACACTCAGCGATGGAGAGGATTTCTCTGAAGTTACTGGAAGGGGCTCCAGTTCTACCAGCAAACCAACAGAGCACTGCTTGAAGCAGTGACAGATAAAAACAGAAGGGGGCTTTGGGTAGGCCTAATTCTCATTGTAGTTACACAGGCAGTTTGTTAATGATATCCTCCCCCCATGTCAATGACAGACTCAAAGCTTAGCACTTCATCCCACATTACTTTGAATCCTATTTTTAGCCTCAGAGGAAGGTAGTAGGTGTAAGATAACAGGATTACCAGAATCAAACTTGCTCGAATTGGAATTACGTTTACGTTCTTGTGAAATGAAATGTTGTACTCCACTGGGAAGAAGACTTGGATCATTGTGCTGGGGTTCTCGAGGTTACCTAACCTTTTCTAAAGCTGGCTTTGTATTGTGCTGCTCATTCCTCCAACCTCCCTCTTTCAGTTCATCTCTATACCTGCTCTGTTCTCTGTTGTGAGCACCTGTCTTGCGAGATACATTGTTGCCCTGGCAACGGGGAGACTATCTCAACCTGTTGAGAAGAAAAAAGCAGTGTTTGTAACGAAAAACTTGCTTACAAGGTGACATTTACAGCGTGTCTGGTGAATTGATTATACCGGTAGTCTGGGATTTTTGGTTAAAGTGATAACATCTACGTCACTGTCAAATCAAAGGCTCGTTGGTGACTGCAGAGAGGAAGGTGCTTGCATGATTATTTGTTCAACTGTCAAATTAAAAGAAAGACTGTATAAATTTAAAAAAAAAGAATAAACATAACTCCTGATCATCTGTGCTGTCTGTTTGTGAATACAAACTCAGATTTCCAGTGTGCTTGGAATTATCTTGAAGTTAGCCTGTGGATTTAGGTTGACATGTTACATTTGAGACTTACTAATGACTGCAAAAGGAGGGAGCTTTCAGGATTAATCATTCAGCCATCAAATAAATAATCGTCATCTGAACAGTGAAGGATAATGAGCTTAAAAGTTTCATTCAAGATTCATTTTTTTTACCTTATACAGTAGATCTTTCATCATATTATGTGCTTCCCTCCAGTTCCAGAGCTTCTCATTGTGGAGAGAAGAAACTGGCTAATCCACCAGCACTACATCCGTAAAGACTATGATACCTGTAAGGTAAAGTATCTTTGTTCCTCCATTCTCCCTGTGGCTTAGTACGTCATTGACCCATGTCTGTGTTCAGCGTTGGTCTGATTGACCTTTCAAAAAATAATGAAGATAATGAATGCCCGGCATGTACAGGGTTCTGTCAAACATTGTACTTTATTATGGGCTAATTCCCTGCATTGACCCTTGTATTCCCGCATGAAACACCTAAGTATTTAATGAATAAATGCCTGTACTTGTAAGATATATTACTGGAATCCTCCTCCTCACTTTATTCAGTGAGAGATGCACTCCTCACTCTCAGGTTCCTGCTTTAATTATACTGCACTAACAAGCACATAGAGTATGGGTGTCCCAAAGCACACCTGTTACTCACATATGCAGCAGTGCAATGTGCAAAAAGAGCTGACTGAGGCAGCCTATAGATCAGAGTGTGTGGTGACTCTGAAACAGCTGAGCCAATCACAGAGATGCACGTCATGTCAATAGCAAACTAAAGAAGAATCAGTTTCTTCAGAAAATCATACTGTAGAATGGTGCAGAGCAGAGCCACAAATCTGCAGCCACAGATTACGAGTATTTGTTTTAAGACTAATTTTAAGAATATAATTGGTACAATCATGATAGAAACTACATTAAAAAGTGGTTGTTGTGAAGAAATAATAACAATAATGGCAGAAATGTAAATTATTACTGTCATGTCAGGCAACTTCAGCGTCTCATTGGAAGTTCCTTTCTAGTTGTTTGGTCTGGTTGCCACGGTGATAAGCAGAGTTTGAATCACGTGGGCACCGTAGATGACAGCTGTAAGTTATATCAGGGCCACATCACATGCACCGGGGAAGGAGAGAGGTGAGTTGGGTAGCTGGAGTTTTTGTTGACCATTTTCATCCTGTTTGATTGCTTGTATTACGTTCGCCAACAGTGTGCACATTTTCAATCTGCAAGTGTAATCGGTAAGCTGCTGTGGCCGCTTTGTTTTCATTAAATAAGCCTCTCAAGCGACTTTAAGGAAACTGGGATGCCACAATAATACATTTAACTATGAGAATGATCCATCTTGACAGCTTCCAAATCCCTCAATGTTTTCTCCCAAGCTGTGATCTCCCGGTGAGTTTGTGCCTGGTTGCGCTCTAAGGTGAAAGGTAAAAAACACAAAAGGCGGAGCTGTTTTTACCTGGTTGTCCCCTCACAGGGTCTGTAGTTTCAAGATGGCGACGCAACATGGCAACCTGCACTGGCTATGCCAACGCAATGTATCAATAAATGGCAGATATAAAGACTGTCAGAACACTGCAGTTTTTTTTGTGGAGGTAATTACTCATGAATGAGGTAATACTTTTAAATGATAAAAACTAGAATGTTAATAGACAACTTGAAACACCACACAGTGGGGCTTTAAAAGCAGATTTTTTTCAAGCACAAGAATGAGCCATTCATTTTAGCTTCCACTTGAAAATAATATCCAACTGAGTTGTAGAACTTGTCTCCCGTTCTGTGTCCATGCAGGCAATCATCAAAGAACAGCTGCAGGAGACTAATGGGATGTGTGAATATGCCATTTATGTTCAAGGTGAGCTTTTATAGCAAGTCTTCCCTTTCACAGAGTTAACATGTATGCTGTTAATGAATTAAGAAGCTCTTTGGTTGTTGCCACCCAAACTTTCCAATACATCATTTTGTTTCCAAAAATCTGGTCTTTGGACCCCATGCTGTGCCTTTTGATTAATTTATGTGTTTTATTTCCTCATGTAGATGAGGAACCCCTCATTTTGTGTTTAATTTCTTGCCACAGCACTAATCATGCGCCTTGAGGGCAAGATCCAACAGTCCCTGGAGCTGTTTCAGAGCTGCGCCATCCTTAATCCCAGCAGCGCTGACAATCTCAAGCAAGTGGCCAGATCACTGTGAGTCTACTGCCCTCAGGCCTGGAGTGCAGCAACCCTTCTCTATTATCTAACATGACAGATATAGGAGAGAACTATATAGTGATAACAGCCCAGACTGTAGGGGAAAGTGAAGCTACCTCCTGTGACTATTTCTCACTGTTGGAGGATTGGAACAATAACCATTCATCCAACAGTGATTACTTCATTTGTCATATGGATTATTGTTATTACATATTATTAGTTATTGTTATTTTTTCTGTAGATTCCTCCTGGGGAAGCACAAAGCTGCTATTGAATTCTATCATGAAGCTGCAAGGCTCAACGAGAAAGACTGGGTAAAAGAACAGTGCAGAGTTTGTGCTTTGTATAACAGTTTGTGTTTAGTGAGCCTAGCATTTTTCCCTCTATAAAGACAGCATGATGTTCTCTCCACAAATTCCCTCTTCATTTAGAATGGGAAATGTCAAGACTCAAAGTATTTTCATGCAACAATAAAAACAAGTCCAAGGCTTTTTTAGCCCATACAATTGTATTTAAGTGCCAGACAATACCATTGATCACACACATTAGTGTGCTCTGGAAAGTGTCCCCTCTCAACTGTCAGTAATACTCATGAACTTAAAACAGCAAACATGGCTATTGTTAGTATTCACAGCTGGCAGTATGTAGACAGGTAGGAAGCCAATCATTTTATTTAGGCCACATGAAATGATTGAACCTGCAACAGCCACAGGTACCAGATATTTTTTTTTTTTTTTTTGGTGAGAGCATTTGATTTATTGATTGCAGCCGACATGTAATGACAATTGCAACAAATATAACTTTTTGAAGGAGATTACCCTCCTCTCACTTTAAATAGCTTTTATGATTTGAAATTGAATTGAGCTCAGCCTTTATTTAGTCCTGCTATGCCCATGTATAATCTGACATTTTCTCACCCCAGGAGATCATTCATAATCTGGGATTGTGCTATTTCTTCATCAAAGACTTCAAAAATGTGAGTATTCAGATTTTTCTGACATCATCCAGGACAGATTGGACTCTTTCCCAGGTGATTTGATCACTTTGATCTTCTGTCTCTGTCAGGCTGAAGAGCATCTAAACAGGGCTCTCCAGATAAATAAACACGACAAAACTTTTATGATGCTCGGGAAGGTTCATTTATTGGCTGGAGACACCGACAAGGCCATCGAAGTGTATAAGACGGCAGTGGAGTAAGTAAAGCTCAAATGTCCATAATGTTAAAGACACTGAGAAGACATTTAAAAATGCTATTGAATAATAATCTTTCTAGTTAAATGGTATTATGGACTGTCACTATGGTTCTGTATATATTTTAAATTTTCTAGACATATGTATACAGCAGTCCTTACATGTGTTACATTTCAAGTTCAAATCTTTTGTTAATAATCACTTAATACTTACATCTCTGTGTTTTCTTCACGATAACACTGACACTAAAAGAGATAATAGCCATAAAATGTGCTGTTTCAGAGGGTTTTTCCTGTTCCCTGTTGATTTATCTTTGGATTTTTAATGAGTGACCCTCCATCAGTCTCGCACAAAGCTCCAGTTTTGCCACATTTTAACCTGGAGTCCTTTTCACTTAAGGATAAATTCTCTTCATTTACACTTCTGTTCACATGTTGAATATTTAAACATTAGGCTGTGGTGTATATGAGGAAACAACACCAGTGTCTATAGTAATAGAGCTAATTATGGCTACCTCCTGTTGGGGTTAAGTGAATTAATCAAGTGCCCCAATACCAGTGTTGCTTTTAATGAGACCTACCACTGTGAGACCTGTTTTAATGCAGATCTGTCTCTTCTCTACCAATTTTCGTTTCGAGCCACATCATCCCCCCCGGGTCATAATTAATACACCACAATTATGCTGAATCAAGCCCTGATTGAATCAGCAGATTCCTTGAATATCAACTATGTTTGCATAATAATAAGTGCAGGCATTACATGTGATTACAAGCATAGATAAAGTGACATTTTTCCTTCTACTTGTCTCCTTCTCAATTTAGATTCTCCTCAGAAAATACTGAACTCCTGACTACTCTTGGCTTGCTCTTTTTACAGGTAGGTAGGTTTTTTTAACAAACTTTTTCAGTGAAATTATATTTATACAAGCAACAAGCTCCAGGAGAGAAGAGTGACATTTGTTGTAGGTGTCAGAAACATCTAAAAAGAGCAGATGTATAATTTTCTGTGTTCATGTTTTGACAGCTTGGGAAATACCAAAAAGCATTTGAGCACCTTGGAAATGCCCTCACTTTTGACCCCAACAATTATAAGGTATGTGGGTATTTGAGCATGCTTAACGTTAATGTTTAGGTATAAACATAGTTCGGTCACCTGAGGACAGTGCATTAGACTTCTTTTAAAGCAGTCCAGTTAAAATAAAAGGTCATTCTGTCAGGTGGTGCAGTCTGGCTTTCATCATGTGCACTTTTAAAGGGTACATCTTCCTCTAATATCTCTCTAATCATTGTTTTTATTCCCAGGCCATCCTGGCTGCAGGCAGCATGATGCAGACACATGGTGACTTTGATGTGGCCATGAACAAGTACAGAGTGGCAGCATGTGCTGTGCCTGAGAGCCCCCCTCTCTGGAACAACATTGGCATGTGCTTCTTTGGAAAAAAGAAATATGTTGCAGTGAGTAATACTGTTTATTGGTTCACTGGACTGTGTCAGTTTTGAACACAATGAAGGCAGAACTGCAAAGAGAGATTTACCACCACAAGTGGTGAATGTGTTACCATGGTAATCTACCTCTAAGTCAGCATTGAAATACTTGTTTTTTTGTTGATATGTGTGTACCACCGTTTATATCTTCATTACAAGCGGCCCCTTTCACGGAGCTGCCATGTTTTTCAGAACAGACAAACCAAACCGGCTCTAGATTGGCATAGTTTTTGTCAGCTACAGTTTCTCCTACACACTTGGTACACAGGAGAAAGCAATCTCCAACCTGTCGACTAGATGCCAGCAGATCGTACTCTTTGAGTACCATTGAGGTATTTTGACGTCATTTAAAATCCAACGTTTGAGTGCCAGTGACATAAAAATACATCAAAGTGGTTTTTCAGCAGTGGGTCACCAATCACAGTCTCCCGCAGCCCTTGAGTAATGTTGGGGCTTCTGGGAGATGTAGTCAGAGCATAAAGAAACAGTGTACGCCGCTGTGGTCAAAGCAGGAAGTGGAGACAATCGCGATTAGAGACCAAAACAAACAGAGTCTGGACAAAAAGTGGTATTTTTGGTGGCCTCTACTGCTGATAAAACAAGAATTGAACAAGGTAAAAGCAAAGGTTTTCTTTTATGATGAAATAGAGACTCTCTTCTTTTATTTGAGCAATTCAGTGTTTTCAGAATCGTTGTACAAAATATTCTGTGGGTCTTGAAAAATGCCTCAAAATGGGTAAAAACGCTGACACAAGGCACTTCCGTTTTCTAAAATGGCCGGCACTCAAAGAGTTAATAGTGGTCAAAAACTCCATGAGGAATCTTTATGTAAAATGTTTGTTATTACTTTTTTAAGTAAAAGAATTCCATAAAGACAACCAGAAGAAACTGTCTTCAAACTGACAAAATAAAACAGCCACATCAGGGCTCGTCTGTATTTATTTACAGTTGTACAACAACTGTAGACTCGGCCTTTCATCTTAACATGGTAAACACAGCTGACACATTTTACACTGTATCTATATAATTATATAGCTATGTAACAGTGAAGTATTAAAACTCCACTGCTGTGTTTCTATATATTTCTACATATTTCTACATATTCTATATGTTTCTAAGGTTCTTCTCAGAATCATACATTATTAAGATACTTGCATATACTTGACTTCTCTCCCCCAACTTTGTTTCTCCCACAGGCCATCAGCTGCCTGAAGCGGGCCCACTACTTGTCTCCCTTTGACTGGAAAGTGTTGTACAACCTGGGTTTGGTACACCTGACCATGCAGCAGTACGCCTCTGCCTTCCACTTCCTCAGCGCAGCCATCAACCTGAACCCACATATGGGGGAACTTTACATGTTGTTGGCAGGTACAGTACTGAGTCAGAGAGACAAAGAAATAAGTCAGGATTGTATTGTGTCTTTAAAGAGTAAATTTGTGATAAATTCTGCTGTGAATTTGATGTATGTAGAGTGCACTTTACAAAAGGTATAGTGGGTACCTTAAATAGATTACTGAATCATAGCACAACAGCCTTCCTTCATTTGACTATATTTTAGTTCAAGTTTAAATCTGTCTAATACATTCTCAACAGTGGCTCTGACTAACTTGGAGGATGTAGAGAATGCGACCAGAGCGTATGAACAAGCAGTGACAATTGATGAGTGAGTGTGTCCCACCTCCCACCTTAAACGTACTGTGTGTCCTAATTTGAGTCTGTAGATTAATCATGTAATTTCCTCCTCGGTGATCAATTATCTATAGATGCAACCCCCTGGTCAACTTGAACTTTGCCATCTTCCTCTATAATCATGGTGATAAGAAGGCTACTCTGGATCAGTACCAGGAGATGGAGAGAAAAGTCAACTTGCTTCGAGACAGCAGTTGCAACTTTGAATTTGATCCTGAGGTACTTCCTGCTGATGTCACATAGTCACTTTTTGAAATAGCAAATAGAACTTGTATCACAAACATAAACAATTGACAGACGTAACACATACAGTGTAGAGACATACTCTATAGACATACATACATGCATGTAATTACATGTCAACTACTATCCTGTATGTAATTTTAATTCAACAAGATGAGGTTTTCAAGATGATCAAAGTACATTATCAAACACTTGTTTAGATAAGTGAAACTCTGAAAACTCCTTTTGAATCCTGTAATTTAGTTTTGTTTACATTACATTATTTTCAGGAAATGATAATTATGAAAGTCAGAGCAAAAAGTTCAAGTAGAAATAATCAGAACTTGGGATTCAGAGTTATAATTATTCTCTGATATAACTAATATTTTCTGATCTTTTCTTGTACTTCCTGCTGTAGGAGGATTTTTTTTTTATTTAAACTGTTGTTACATTAGTTACAGTGTTTCTAAGTCTTGGCCTACTTGTCACTAACAGTTAATGGACATGGCTCAGAAGATGGGGGCTGCCCTGCAGGTGACAGAGGGTCTGGTGTGGACAAAACCAAGCAAGGACTCCAAATCAAAACCAAACTCTGCAGCAGCCACCAAAGCTCCTGGTGCTCCCCTTGGCACAAACCAAGCTTTGGGCCAAGCCATGTCTTCTGCTGCGAGTTACAACAAGAACCTTCAGCTCCCAACAGGTACAAGTCACCCATATGGATTGTAAAAGGTTCATCTTCTGTTGCCTTGGTGTAGCTTCCAGTTTGGGCATTTCAATATGTGACAGAGCCACTCTGTCGAGTGTCGAGGTGAAACAAGATTCTGCTCTGAGTCTGATGAGACCACACAAGGCTGAATGTCTCTGTTAAATTTGTTTGTTTGTGAGGTGAACACATAAAATAGTTTATATCTGAAAAGTCCAGTGTTACACCCTCAGTGCAGACAATGACAAATCCCACAGCCTCCACCTCTCCCTGTTAAACTAAAGCCTAATTTTTCTTTTTAAATGGAAACCTGAAAATATGTCTTTTATTCACTGCCTCTTGTCTGCTGCACTACTATAGCAGATAGAATATGTGAAATATTTGCCAAGGCAAATGGAATATGTTTGAGAAAAGAAGCTAACCTCTAGCCTTTATGTATTGTTGGTAACAAAAGAAATCATGTGTTATGTAAAAATTATATACTGTTAAGGTAATAAATTCAAGGCTACTCTGAAATGATCGTTTTTGGCTCATATCTCTCAAATGTCAGTGGACTGGAGTGTTTTTCTTCAGGAGAGCCTCTGGGCTGTTTTCTACTGTTTTTTTTAGCTGTTAACACCCTTAAGACTGGCTTCATTTCTAAACACAGTTTCTATTGGCCTCACATCCACCTGCTTAAAGCTGGTGTGGTGCTAGTTCACCAGTAATGCATGCTGAGTATGAATGTGGAGTGAATGGGAGCAAAATACTCTAAGTGCAGTAAGGCTGCTTCTTAATTTAGAGTCTGAATCAGGTTCCATATTGTTGAATATAATATATGAATATGATACAGCTGAAGGTGTTTGTGCACAAGCTGGATAATGCTAGATATTCATGCTAACTATTTATAGTTAGACAACAAAAACAGAAAGTGCCTTGTGCCAGCGTTTTGTTTTTTTTTTGTTTTGTTTTGTTTTGTTTTTGTTTTCTCTCCCTCATTTTGAGTCATATTTCTAGACCTACAGAATGAATGGGTGAATGGGGCATGTAGTGTAAAGCGCTACATGGTAGGTAGACTGGAAAAGTGCTATACAAATGCAACACCTCAAGTTCAAATGAAAGAAGAGACACTCTATTTCACCATGAAAAAAAATGTTTGTTTTTACCTTGCTCTATTCTTGTTTTATCAGTGGTAGAGGCCACTCCCACCCTCTCTCTAAACAAGATCGTCTCCACTTCCTGCTTTGATCTCTGTGGCGTATACTGTCTCTTTATGTCTACAAATCCCAGAAGCCCCAAAATTACTCACAGGCTTTGCGAGACTGTGATCGGCGACCCACACTTTGACGGCGAAATACGTCAATGGCACTCAAAGAGTTAATGATCCCCACAAACAATTTCATTCATTTCATTTTGTTTAGATTGTTGGGAACTCAGTTAAAGTTGTTTCCTGTGCAACCTTGGCATCAGCTCTTATGCTATTGTTCTTTTCAGGAGTTTCTAAAGGCCCCTCCATGCCCCTTGAGCCAGAACCTGATGTGGAGAAAGCCCCCAGCCCACCCACTGATCCGCCGGGTTCCCCAGAACCTGAGGAGTCCGAAAACCCTAAACCCAAAACCTCCAAGAGGAAATCTAAAGTGGAGGAATGAGTAAGCTTGGTAGCTGCAGTCTTACCGGACATCTTTGTCGTAAGGTCACCCTCATGTTATGGAGGAAAATGAAGGTTCTTAAAGAGCAGGCAGGCTACTAGTGGTTTTCTAGGTGATTGTAGTGAGGCGTGAAGCCTTGAGTTGTAGGCCTCTGGTTTAGGTCCATGCTGCATAGACATTTCATGTCCTCCACAATAATTTACTTTTCACTGTAAAGGTCAACAGCAACGTGCTCTTGTGTCAAACCATTTATGTACAGGAATATTGAATGTCAGTGCAACCACTTGCTTGGAAAACCAAAATATTTCTTGTAAATCTATGTAGATGTGGTGCACATGTCAAAACCAGTTCCTATTGGATGCTGATGTTTTAAGAATTCATTCGTTAAAATGGTAACATGGGTATTTGTGCAGTGTTTACGTTTGGATGAGCTTAGCAATAAGGTTAATTGATGACATTTTCTTGTCCTGAAATATATGAATGCTGTGACAATCACTGCTACAAACAGAGGACAGAAAGAGAGGTTTATGAATAGTTACAAAATTGTTTGTTTGTATGATAAGGCTCTTTTTGAGGGTTGACTGTAAATAGTGACACATGCTTTTACATGTGGATAAATGTTCTATTTATAGATAGTAATGTATTTAATATTAAATAAATAAGAGACTTAAAAATAGCTATCGCTCCAGTCTGTAATTTGTTTTATACTGTGTTTTCTAATGTTATTTAATTCAGTTAACCCCACCAACACCATCAAGGGAGACATTATTGTCGAAGTGCTTTTGGAGTCAATCCATTATCTAATATGCAATAACTACAATAATAACATATTTCCATCCTTTGTACTAAAGTTGAAACAGTCAGCAGTTTAGCTGATGGTCTACAGTGGGGTATCTGTTTCTAAAATGTAATAGTAATTGCATATTGATAGTGTTTGTGTGTGGTTTCTAATATCTGCATTCATAAGTATTCATCATAAAAATATGTTTTCAGTAAAGGTGAGCATTCTCATCTACAGGGAATAAACTGGTTTTAGACCTTGTAAATTATTTGAACTGAAGGTCACGTACAAACTGAAATTATTTATGCAATTTAATTAGTATATGGATGTACATATTACATATTGTACATATTAACCAAACATATGTATGAATACCTGTCCCCTGGCATTCAATCAATCATCTAACGCTTATCCTCATAGGGTCATGGGGGGGCTGGAGCCTATCCCAGCTGTCTTAGTGTGAAAGGCAGGGTACACCCTGGACAAGTCTCCAGTTCATCAGAGGACACATAGAGACAGACAACCACTCACACTCACATTCACACCAACAGTCAATTTAAATTAGACAATTAACCTAATCCCCATTATGTGTGTGTATGTGTGTGTATATACGGATATATGTGTATATATATCCATACATACACTATGTAAGTATTCGCTTACCTACCTTGACTCACATTACCTTGACTGAACTTTAGTGACATTCCATTCCTAATCCATAGAGTTCAATATGACGTCGTTCCACCCTTTACAGCTATAACAGCTTCAACTCTTCTGGGAAGGCTGTCCACAAGGTTTAGGAGTGTGTTTATGGGAATTTTTGACCATTCTTCCAGAAGCATATTTGTGAGGTCACACACTGATGTAGGATGAGAAGGCCTGGCTCTCAGTCTCTGCTCTAATTCATCCCAAAGGTGTTCTATTGGGTTGAGGTCAGGACTCTGTGCAGGCCAGTCAAGTTCATCCACACCAGACTCTGTCATCCATGTCTTTATGGACCTTGCTTTGTGCACTGGTGCACAGTCATGTTGGAAGAGGAAGGGACCAGCTCAAAACTGTTCCCACAAAGTTTGGAGCATGGAATTGTCCAAAATGTCTTGGTATGCTGAAGCATTCAGAATTCCTTTCACTGGAACTAAGGGGCCAAGCCCAGCTCCTGAAAAACAACCCCACACCATAATCCCCCCTCCACCAAACTTTACACTTGGCACAATGCAGTCCGACAAGTATCGTTCTCCTGGCAACCACCAAACCCAGACTCGTCCATCAGATTACCAGATGGAGAAGTGTGATTCGTCACTCCAGAGAACACGTCTCCACAGCTCTACAGTCCAGTGGCGGCGTGCTTCACACCACTGCATCCGACACTTTGCATTGCACTTGGTGATGTATGGCTTGGATGCAGCTGCTCGGCCATGGAAACCCATTCCATGAAGCTCTCTGTGCACTGTTCTTGAGCTAATCTGAAGACCACATGAAGTTTGGAGGTCTGTAGCGATTGACTCTGCAGAAAGTTGGCGACCTCTTCGCTCCGTCAGTTTACGTGGTCTACCACTTCGTGGCTGAGTTGCTGTCGTTCCCAAACACTTCCACGTTCTTATAATACAGCTGACAGTTGACTGTGGAATATTTTGGAGTGAGGAAATTTCACGACTGGATTTGTTGCACAGGTGGCATCCTATCACAGTTACACACTGGAATTCATTGAGCTCCTGAGAGCGACCCATTCTTTCACAAATGATTGTAAAAGCAGTCTGCATGCCTAGGTGCTTGATTTTATACACCTGTGGCCATGGAAGTGATTGGAACACCTGATTCTGATTATTTGGATTATTTGGATACTTTTGGCAATATATATATGTGTATATACAGTCATGGAAAAAATTATTAGACCACCCTTGTTTTCTTCAATTTCTTGTTAATTTTAATGCCTGGCTCAACTAAAGGTACATTTGTTTGGACAATTATAATGATAACAACAAAAATAGCTCATGAGAGTTTAATTTAAGAACTAAGGATTATTCATTTTCCATGGTTTTCTTGATAATAACCAAAATTACTTAAATTCTTACATCAACAGCTATGGCATTGTACCGCCAAAAACACTACTTTTAAGCATTCCATGTTTTCTTTTCTGTTTGCTTTAAACACATGATACACGCAAGAGTTAATACTTGATTGCATAACCATTGTTTTTGATGACTGCAGCCATGCGTCTTGGCATGCTCTCCACCAGCTTCTGACATTGTTCTGCTGTCACAGCAGCCCATTCCTGTTGGACAAATTCAAACAAATTTTCTTTGTTTTTGGGCTGGTTCTCCATTTTGAGTTTGATGATTTTCCACAGGTTTTCAATTGGATTAAGATCTGGTGATTGAGCAGGCCAAGGCATGGTGCGAATGTTGTGGTTCTCCATCCAGGCTTTAACTGACCTTGCCGTGTGGCAAGGGGCATTGTCTTGTTGGAAAATCCAGTCATTCGAGGCAGGAAAGAGTTTTCCAGCTGATGGAAGAAGACTGTTTTCAAGGGTAGTCCTGTACTTGACCTGGTTCATTCGGCCTTCACACAATTGCATTTGCCCTGTTCCACTCAGACTGAAACAACCCCAGATCATGACTGATCCACCCCCATGTTTTACTGTAGGGGCAAGACAGTCTGGGTTGTAAGCTTCTCCAGGCTTCCTCCTAACCAGTAAGTTGGCTGGAGTGGGCATCAATTGAAAATTGGATTCATCACTGAAGAGAACCTTAGCCCAATCATCAACAGTCCAATCCTTGTGGTCTCGAGCAAAGAGTAACCGGGCCTTCCTCTGCCTTTCATTGATGAAGGGCTTCTTGCGTGCTCTGTGTGACTTCAACCCAGCTTCAACAAGTCGGTTTCAAACTGTCCTTGCCGAGCAAGTCACATTTCTCGACAGTGCCCACTCATTTTTAAGGTCCCTGGAGGTCTGACGACGATTCCTGACACAGGAACGGATGAGTGCACGGTCATCTCGTGGGGTAGAAAGACGTTTCCTGCCACGGCCAGGTAGCAATTTGGTAGTGCCATGTTCAGCTTGTTTTTTTTTGTTGTAATGAACGGCTGTCTTGGAGATCTTCAGTTTTTTCGCTACCTGTCTCTCACTCATGCCAATTTCCAGCAGTGCCAAGATGGCTGCCTTTGTTGCTTCACATAATTCTTTTGTTTTAGGCATTATGTGAGAGCTGACAACTTCTGAGTTGTGCTACGGCTTGAATGTAAGCAGGAAACCACTCTAGGCCTTTGCATGTGCAGTGCTGCTTGTGACATGAAATGGCCTCTTATATACCCTGGGAATCAATTAAGCTTAAGAATGTCAAATAGGACATAAAGTATTATGTGACCAGCTGCATTTTTTGTTGTGTTCATTGTATTATACGTTTAGTGGTACCAGATATTAGAATGAACAAGAAATTGAAGAAAACAAGGGTGGTCTAATAATTTTTTCCATGACTGTATATACTATATATATATATATATATATACAAAACATTTGAATTAGAATCTGAGTGGTGATAAAATAATATTAATATTAACCCATGTATGTATGCACTTGTTCATGGTGTGCACTGTTTAGAATAGAACTTGTCATTTAACTATGAAAGGCAGTTTAGCAGCTCTTCGAGACATTTAGCAGCATGAGACACAAAATGAAATAGACAATATATGGCATATAAAAATAGAAAAGAAATAGAATTCAGGGGTATTCATGACAGTATTAGAACATGACAGTTGTTTATAGTTATTTACATAGTTATTTATAGTGCGCACACACTGAGACTGAACTCAGATGGTGCTGGTACCTGATTAGTGACATGTATTTGAAACATTTCTTCAACAGCATTAAGTTCCTTAAAATACCATGATAGTGTACTGCACATACTCATCAACAGCAGCTGTGTCCAGTTTTGTTTGTTGTTAATAGGAAGTAGTCTGTAATGTCATGGTTTTTTTTTTAATTTAATTTTAACGACTCGTGGATAAGACTTATGGATGACTATGTTTTGATTTGTTTTTTGTTTGTTTTTATCATTCTGCAAAAACACAATTCCCATATGGGTCAGTAAAGATTGAACTGAACAATTTCACAATACATTTATTGGCATCATTTATCTCCTCAAAGTGAACTCCACAACTTCAGATGCAAATAATTCCCCTCCACTGAAGAGGAATCAGTTATGAAGCAGACATTGTTTTTATCGTTTTCATGGTTTAGACATCACATTTACAGACTTTTCCTTTTTATGTTTTTGATGTTTCCATTCCACTGAGTTAATTTGATGCCATAAGCCTATTAAACATACAACCTTATATAAGGTTAATGATATTATCTGAATCATGTGATCACTGATATAGATAGTACTGTCTTCATGTTACTATTATGAAGGAGAATAGCATTTACATGTGATGTGATGTGATCTCCAAAAGACCATAGTTTTTCCATTAGGTCCTTGTTAAACTGTGCATGCCTGAACTGCCTGTGGTTGTAACTTTTACAGGCCAGATGACGGCCTGTAATTTATTGCTGCTGCTGCTACTGCACTTATTTTTCAGTGCAGCTGAGGAACATTGGTTTTCCATTTCTCGTCCTTTTGCAAGTCAAATCGCCTGTGGAAGCATCTCAGTCCCTCATGGACGTTTCATTTAAAGATCTGTGGCTCCAGGCTTAGTTGTGCTACTTTGTGTCATTAGTGGGGTTTTAATTCAGAATTTGAACACAGTTATATTGCACGGCCTCAATAAATTTAGGATTTTTCTTTTTGAAAGCTCTGTTTTTTTGTTCACACAGGACACATTTTCAGAAGTCCATCCTGGTCTCTGCAGTATTGCCTTTGTCCATGGACGACATATTAAGCAGTGTTCCAACATGTATAAAAAAAAACAATAACGCAGTCATTAAGTTACGTAAATTAATAGTTATTCTTAAATTTCCAGTTTTTATTGCAGTTTATAATGTTTCATTGCAGCACATGGCTGATGAGGCCTTACTTGGACAAAGAAAAAGGCATTTTTTGTCTCTCTTATTTGAAATCCAGTGATACAGGATATGGTGGTTTGATATTTGGGGATTTTGGCTGTCTGGATTTTGGATAAGTTGTGCTGTTAACCTTCACCCCTTTTTCCTACTTTGCAGTTCTACCATATAAACCTTTTAACTCTGATATCACATAAAACTACAGCAATGCTGTCTGCTCCTGCTCCATGCACTGTCTCCCTGCTTGTCTGTCTGGTTTAAATAGTTCCCCAGATAATCATAAGTTCTCGAGTAATAGTCCTCCCATCTTTACTTGTGCTCTTCACTTACCTCAGGTACACATCATTTGTGTCCAGTTTCCTATGAACTTAGTGCAGTCTCTCTTGCTTGACACACCAGATGTGTCCTAGTTCCATTCTACATAATAATTGTATCGTATAATCCGTATAGTATATTGTTTTTCCTTCAGCTATATAGTTTACTCTTTTATACTACCAGCAAAGTATTAATAATTAATATTTGCACTGTGCAAATCAAACTTGAAATAATGCCACTGCCAATTAAACATAACTTAGAGACAATGAAATGTTTTTCCAAAATTCAATAGTTATTTTTATGTTTTCTGAGGCACTGTTGGAGCTTTTTCCAGCTGTGAGCAGCTCTTTCATTTCCTTTGTGCATTTCTTTGTGGGAGAAATGAGTCTATCAACAGTCCCCCCCAAAACTCTGGTGCTTGTTAATAGCTTTTGAATATGCTTTATTTTTAGCCTCCGCCATTTTGGTCCTGACTGAAATATCTCAACAAATTAATTGGGCACAGACACCTACCAACTGTGGTGATTAATTCCTAGTAATACCACCAAGTTCACATTTGTGTTTTTTAGTGAAATGTCTTTCACTAAAACTGGTTATTTGCCCCTCTCAGGACATTTTAGGTAAGATTCCAGTAACTAAACCCTAATGACAGTTCAGTCTGCCTCACCTGTAGCCTAAGATGTGTTTAGTGCTAATTGTTACCTGGCTAATTTTTTCTGTTTCTCATTTCTGACTTTGTGTCTCCTCACTCCTTGATCCTCCAGCTTATAGCCCACAGTATATATACTGTGGGCTATATCACTTTATTATGCCATATATAATGTCACTATTTATAGTATGGTCCTTTTCATCCGCAGTGCATTGCACAATACTAGTTACAGTATAAAGGCTGTAATGTGTGTTGTGAAAATAGATCCAACATCGTTTCATACTTGTCACTTTATGCCACATTGTGAATTGATCTAGTAAAAGTAAATATAGTCACTGTTGTGCTCATCTGATGGAGATCATAAACAGGCTTGAACACAGAGTTAAAGAAGCAGGCATGCAAGTTGGAAAGCAATAAAACATTGTAAGCATTGGTGGTTTTGCTCTGTTGTTGGGTTAGATAAAATACAGACAAAAATATAGTATATATATATATATATATATACTAGGCCTTCTATCTTCGTATTGCATTTCCTACAATTGAACTGTAATTTTTCTTTGCACATTGTACCATGTACTTTGATTTGAAAAAAGTGCTATATAAATAAAGATATATATATATATATATATATATATATATATATATATATATATTCTATATATATATATTCTATATATATATAAAATATCTAAATCTAAAATCAGAGGTTTTGGAGTAACTAACCTAACACTGTATGCATATATATATATATATATATATATATATATATATATATATATATATATATATATATATATATATATATATATATATATCGTTATTTCTATATATATATATTCTATATATATATAAAATATCTAAATCTAAATAACGATATATATATATATATATATATATATATATGCATACAGTGTTAGGTTAGTTACTCCAAAAACCTCTGGATTATTCTATAACTTCACTTGCCAAATAATTTGCACAAATGCATATTCTAATGAAAAGAGGACAAACAAAAGCTCTCTCTTTTGTGCTTTTTAATATCACAAAGATGGCAGCCAAACTGTGAACATCAGTCAGTGTAGTGTGTCATCAGTGTAAAAAGTACTGGCAGTATGGTTGTGTTTGCAGCAGTGCAGAGTTGTTTCTGGCCACTTTACTGTCACATTCTTGTCCTTTCCCACAACAAATCCAAAGTATTGAGCATATTTCCACCCCTCAAAAGATTTCTTAACATCATGAAGAATGTTGAGCAAACAGGGACAAAAAGGGATGTTTGATTTGTTTTCTTGTCTTCCCATTATGCATATGCACCCGACACTGTCCCTTCCTATTTACCCATGTCAATATCCAGAGATTAACTTTTCTGTATCTCTGAGGCTTTCTTTATTTTATTCATTTAGGACCACTCACTGTAACCTTCAGTCTTTTTTTCACAGTAACTGGATTTTGTGCCTGAGTGGAGAAAGTAGCAGAGACATCAATCTGTTTTTATCAAGGAAACACATAAAGGGTCGTAATCAAAACCCGTTAGCACAGCAAATCAGGACTTTATTTGCTACACCCCACTTCTGCTCTGCAAATTCATGATCGATAGCTGATTAAACTGAGTGAATCAAGGGTGTTCGGGTCTTTGGACTTCATGAAAAGCACTTTTTGATTAGTGTCCAAATTGAGGTGGTTGTTATTCCTTGCAGTGCGACATGTTTATGGTGTGGCCTGAATTGCTTTGCCTTCTCTAGATGCATGCATCACGTCTGTGATCAGGGACAGCAAACAGTTACGGTAAGAAAAGAATTTCCCAGCAGAGTGCTACTTTTTTCTTCTCTACGTCATACTGGAGGAAATCCGGCAGGCTGTAAAGAACCTGGAAGAGTCAGAGCCAACAAGTGAAATAAGGCCTCAGTGACTCAATGTCTTTAGAAACAATTTATTGTTTACAGTCATGCTGGATAGGAGGTGTGCAAAATATTTCTGTCTCTGTCAAATACTACGTTGGTGCTGCACTTCAAATTGTGTGAGCACAGCCTGGAGATCTGACCTGATTTTACTCTTATATCAGCTTCAAAGGAATGATCAGCCAAAATAGTAAATAACTCTGATACTGCATGTATTGCTGTTCAGTTAAAAACAGTGCAGACAGCCTGCAAAGTCTCCACCATCAATGGCATCTAACTGTAGGTGGGATTTTATTTCTGATCATCTTTGGACTATATTGCCTGTATGCAATGCCACTGTAGTGTTTATGAAATATCTACATGCTTGTTTTTTGGGAAGTCAGCAGTTTGAGCAATATTTTGCCGGAGATATGTTTATGTTGCTTTCATGTTGAGAAGATGATACCAAGTTCATATCTCTTAGCTAAGACTGGAAATAGGGGCAACCAGCCTGCTTAATCGGCACCTCCAAAGCGGCACAGAGTGAACAGATCTGCCACCCTAGACTCAACACCACGTACAGAAAAATAGAGGTGTCGCACACAAATTCAGTTTTTCCACAATAATGCTAGAACATGTTCTTTTGGTGCTTGTTGGCAGACTGGACCCTGGAGCCGTTGAAATCTCTTCAAGAAAACAAATAAACACATTTCCCAACACTACCCCTCCAGCCATCAACCTCCAGAAAAACAGCCATGTTGTTCTTTTACAAACTACAGTGATGACGTCTTCTTGTCTACCTCTCAACAAATGAAATATAATTTTATTTCATAAAATGTTGATTTGGCAAATGAATGACTGTAGTGAAGTGTGCAGTACATAGTGTTAGCGACAATTAAACATGTATTCAGTGGTAATTTAAAGGAACACGCCACCATACTGAACTATATTCTTCCCTGATCTTAGACGAGTTGATACATACCTCTCTCGTCTTTGTGTATTCACTCAATCACTTTGGCACACAGCGCTATTTTGTTAGCATTTAGCATAGCCCAGTACTTTCATTAGCATCCAAACAGAGGTGAAGTTAGAAGCGACCAAGCACTTCCACGTTTTCCCTCTTTATATAAGGTTACATGAGTAGTTATGTGACCCAAGTATGGTTGCACAAAATAAAACGTGGCGATTTTCTAAGTGGATAAAAAGGAGAACTATAATGTATGGCGGAATTACACTTGGGAGCAATTTGGCGTCGGCGCAGTAATATCACCACTCCTGAATGGGCAAAGGGCAAGAGAGTAATGATACTAATGAAAACGTGGAAGTGCTTGGTCGCTGGTTACAACTGATAACGTTGCCCTTACCGACATCAGTGTTAGCGACGAGTACCTGACTGAGCTGAAGAGATGTTCCCATTCTTGCATTCAGCACCTTTTCATGTTGGTTGTGCTGGAATTGTTAATTTGTAGGACATTTAGCTCTTTAGCTACTCTGAGGTTAAAAAATGACTTAGACTTGACATTGTCTTGCTGCTTACCCTCCAGTGGTTGCCTTTTTATAATTCCACTTGGTCTGACACAAACCAGTGTTTGGGATTTGCAGCAGCAATAGATGGATTAGAACAGAACAGAGAGACGAGCTTCAAATCCAGTGTGTCTTTGAGCTGCTGTTTCATGTGTTGAATCTGCCTAGCTCTACTACACTCATGCCATATTTCACGATGACACAAATAACGCTGATTATATGATGCTATAAAATCTTAGTTGGTGTTTAAACATGTAATTTAGGTAGTGCAATGGTGCATATAATGTATTTTACCTTTGATCACTGGGTTTTTCATGAGGAACTGAAGGAGTGAGGCTTTGCATTTTAATACAGCCACTTGATTACGGACTATGGTTGTTGCTGTTGTTGTTTTTCAGCAGATACTGTTTACTCTGTGCTCTGCCTCCCAAAATTCTTCCCTCCGCCCCTCTCCTGGAGACAACTCAAAGACCCCCTGCTGGCAGCTCAGCGGAGCAGCTTTATCTGGGTACTCGCTCTCCCATCTCTCCTCAAGCCTTGTCTCATTGTGTCACCCCAATGTGTCAGCCACAGGCTGCAAGTCACAGTCACAAGCTGCAACCCAGGGATGAGAGAGCCATTCATTAGAGCATCACCAACAGCCCTCACTGTTTCATTTCACATCGCTCCATATGCATACAAATTAATACCAATAAAGGAAGTGGATGTTCTGTTGATAATGGTTAAGAGAATTTTCAGTTATATCTTCAAAGGGTTAATTTGAAAAATGTTGTGTGCATGTAAAACTGAGAGTAACATATCCTCCAATATGTACCATATGTGCACTAACTGTAAGAAATGCAACAAGCCCAAGCCAGAGAATCACATCGACTTTTGCTTTCAATGTCACCTCAGCTTTAAATTTTCATACAAACGTCTGTTTAGATCTTTGTTTCTGATGTGAATACAGAATCCAGCTGCTCTGAGGGAAAGTTGTCCCCTTTGGTTGTTTTACAGGCTGCTTGGAAGTTTGTCTTTGAAGCGAGTTTAGGGATATCTAAGATTACAAAGCTATAACAAAGACAGAGTCCAGGGAACCTGCCATAGATGGGGTTTGCCAAATCAAAAATAAACTTTACTTGAAAGAAAAGAATTAGTTTTGACTTTGTCGATGTCAAACTTAAAGACAGAAGGTGCTCTAAATAATCCTCTGATAGCTCCCTGAAAAAGCACAACACCTTCAAATGTATGAAGGCTGCCTTTTTTTTAACCTTTCATGCAAATACAATATCAAAACATACAGTAGGTGTCTGTACTGAGTAGCAACCACAAACTGCAATTCAAAATGCATTTTGTGTTTGGAGGGAACTCCAAACATTGCAGATCTGTACTTCATAAACTGGCATCGCATTGACTCAAAGTAGGATTTTACAGTATATCTGATACTTTGAGAGGCAACAAGTTGATTTTTTTTTGGAGCATTAAGCCAAAACCAAGCATGACTATTCAAAAAAGAGTGAGGAAGCACTTTTTTTTCAAAAATGTGGAACATATCAAATCATATTTCAGTTATTTATTTACTGGGGAGCCATTTTTTGTGGTGTGTGCCTTATTAGAAATATTTGAAATGTGAGCGATATCCCTGGTCAGTTTTTCCACATTATAACACACTCTAATGTGATTTTCCACTCGAAGAAGCTGAACCAGACTCCCTTTGCAATAGTAGACATTTAAGCTTTATGTTAAATTACGAGCATACAGGATGAACTCGGCCATCTGAATTATGTTTTACTATCTGAGAAAGAAACGGCTTCCTCTCGTAAGCTGGTTGTAGAATAAAATACTGTCCTTTAACTGAATGAAGCTGATTTGCTGAGTCATATAAAATGAGTTGACCATATATCACTGACTCACCCCTTCCTTCCTCAACCTACATCCCATTTCTGTACATGTATTTCCCCAGATTTTTATCAGACATCAACCACTCACACTCTCCCACTTTGTTGTTTTCACACCTCTCTCACCGGCAGCCTGGGAGAATTAATTTTACTCATGTAAGCAAAATACTGTCACTGCAGTAATCCAGTAAGAAAGGCTTATTTATTTCATTCCTCTCTGGCAGTATTGATCTGTGGAGCTATCCGAGCCCTGTGGGAGACTCTATTCCAGGCAAAGTCCATGCAGGCAGGTCGGCAGGACTGCTGCTGCGTAAACCAACATCTCAGCCATTCTGTGAGCCCATATACCCCAATCCTCCTCTGTGAGCACATTTAGAATAGATTTAAATCCCTCCTGTCAAGGATGTTTTACTGCTGTATTTTGATAGCTGGGTCAAAGACTTTAAACAGTGAACTGTTGTTTTCTCACCATGATAGGTAGTCAGAGCCCATCATACAGTGTTGACTGATTCAGTGTGTTCAAAAGGTGAAGGAAGAATTCAGTTGATATGGCAGGACAATGACAGTGATCACAAAAGTGACTTTTAAATCAGACACAGGTTAAAACAAGTGCAGCAAACAGTGAATATTATTTTATCTTGGCTTTGACAAAAGTCAACAGCCATGCTAGCGGCTTTGTGAGGCTGCACTTCACGGATAAGCAGACTGAAAACAGTCCTGCGTTAAAACAGTGCGTTCCAGGCAGTCCACTCTGAGAACCAGATGAATGTGTTTAAAGGCTTATCAGATATGAAAACATAACAAATCACCGACAGGATTTCTCTGGCTCTCAACTATTTTATCTTTTGTTGCAACAGTTGCAAGGTAGAATTATGGCGTCCAAAGTAATCTATCAGGGGTATTTCTTGCACGTATGGGATATAAAGGCCTGTGGCATGATGTTGTGCTGCATAGTAGTAGTGCTTTTTTTTCTACATTTTTTGCTAGAGCTGAGTTCACACTGACACCAGCAGTTTTTGGAGCAGTTTTTGGAGCTCTGGAACAAAAACCCTTCAGGGCAAATATATGTTAGCTGCTCTCGAGCAATACACTGTATATGAACTGTACAGCCATTGAGAGCACAGGACATGGGCTGAGGAAACTGAAGCCTGGTAGAGGTGTCGCATGTAGGAACTTTAGATATTATTTACTTTATGTGTTGCATTTGCAGCACGAACCAAAGTTGTTGTTGTACATTGGGTATGAGATGTTTGCATGAACAAATATAATTCAAAGATGTGAGAAAACAAGCTTTCACTTGAAATTATTTGCAAACTGCGCCTTTGTCACTTTCATGTAGTGTGTTTTTGTAACAAAATGTCGTTTGGAGACTTGATCACCTCCCAGTTAAAGATGTTGTCATGAAACGACAAATCACAACAAGTCAAAGACTTCTAAATGCTAACATGTTGACGTTAAGTAGGTGGTGGTGATCCACAACTATAACTATAACTAGAATTACTGTAACTATCTTAATTTATTATGTCAACATTTGCCGCAATGTAAAGAATTATTTCTATGTTTTTCATATCAATTGACCTGCAAATGCAGAAAAAATCTTGAGTAAAGTTAGTAATCTAAAGTAAGTTGGAATGATGGATCAAAGTAGCAGCTCTTCAAAGGTTGACCACTCATCTTAGGAAAATCATAGAACGTGAATCGGTGATAAGAGACTGAATGTCCTCGGCTGCAAGATCAGTGAGACTTCCACTTACAGAGTGAAAGTAAAATCAAAGGCTGAAGTGGCTTCAGTTAAATTTCAGGCTGAAGACATGCAGAACTCTGGAGTAAGGTTCAAATAAGCAGCTTTATTGCAGCTTATCACAACAGGAGACAACATCTCAAAGAGTAAAGCAGGATTTCGTCTGGATAGCGCATCAAAACAACCTTCGGTGACTTATAGGTTTCAATCTGAGCACATCAAGAGAAAATTCACTTAGAGCAGCAGGGTTACATTTAAAATGTGTTTGAACACAAGAGGAGGGTCTCCTACATGGCCACCAGTCTATGGAAATGGCTGATAAACAGAGCTTGTAATCAGGATGTGGATGTGTTCACCGTTCCACAGCTTCAGTCAAGAGGGGAAACTCCAGGACAAAAAAAGAGGATGTTGAGTCATATAGACAGAAACCTCTGAAACAGTTAGATGAAGAAACAACTGGCTCATGGTGAGTATCGAACTGCTGCAGCAGTGATATGACTCAGACTGCCACACCTGCTGCAGGTGTTGCTTCTACTTTAATGTACTTTGATGTACATTAAACAAACATGGGATTTTCGAGCATCTCATTACAAAACAATGAACATTAACCTGTTGCCATGGCAGCCTCCTCACTTTGAGTTTCAGGTTTTCCTGTTAGGACTGGATCAAGACATGGAAAGAACCCTATTAACTCTTTGAGTGCCAACCGTTTTATAAAAAATAAGTGCCTTGTGCTGGCATTTTTGCCCATTTTGAATCATATTTCAAGACCCACAGAATATGTTGTACTAAGACTCTGAAACCACAGAGTAGCTCAAATGAAAGAAGAGACTCTCTATTTCATCATGAAAGAAAACATTTTATTATTCTCTAATCGCGATCGTCACCACTTCCTGAGTTGATCTCCGTGGTGTATACCGTCTCTTTATGCTCCAACTACATATCCTAGAAGCCCCAAAACTACTCACAGGCTGCGGGAGAACGCGATCGATGACCTCCTGCCGAAAAAAATGCTTTGATGTATTATTATTACATCGATGGCCCTCAAGCATTGGATTTTAAATGACGTCGAACTACGTCAATGGCACTCTAAGAGTTAAACTATGAAAGGCTGTACCTAACATGGACTTGACTAAAATAATCAGTTACCATAAATCATTTAAAAACTACTACTTGTAGCTACTTAATGCAGCAAACAAAAGGCGCTAAGATGAAATAATATGAATGACAAGATATTTCCAACATTTCCACAATATTTTGGGACGTAGCTGTAGGGTTTGTTCAGCAATCAAAAGCATGAGTGAGGTTGATGAGTACCAATGAGACTTTGTTCACTGTCAGCAATCCAGTTCAACACAAAGTTGATGGATGAGCTCAGTGCAGGCAAGCTGTCACTTTACAGACCTGGCTTTGTACATGGGAGCATTGTCATTGTTGGAACAGGAAATGGCCTTCACAAAAACTTCATTGTATACTGTAGAATTAAAATTACATTTGCAATTCAGATCATTAATATGGCCTCAAACAACTGTCTATGTATTATCTAGCTGAGCAGAGAATGAAGTCATTCTCCCCATGTGTTTGTTTTGTAAATCTGTCCTGTGTGTGCTCCACTGCTCTGCACTGTGCTCACACACTTATTGCCGTTGATAATGAAGTCTTGATATGCAGTATTGGCATGTAAGTGTAACATTCACCCCTCCAGGTTAAAACTGTTGAACCAGCTCTGTCAGTGACTGGGTCGATGAGGCCTGGTTCGCTGTCTGTGATCCAGTGGATGGGTTATAGGTTAGCTCTGCGAAGTCCCTGAAATTTGAATTTACCTGGTTCAACAGTTTTAACCTGGAGGGGTGAAAACTGTTGAACCAGCTCTGTCAGTGACTGGGTCGATGAGGCCTGGTTCGCTGTCTGTGATCCAGTGGATGGGTTATAGGCTAGCTCTGCGAAGTCCCTGAATTTTGAATTTACCACTTTTCAAGATGGTCATAAAATGAATGCATCCAAAACAGAAACAACATAGACAATCTGATGTTGTGGTTTTTATGGATTATTGTCAAAAACTTTACAGTAAATTCTTACCATTCTGTCCAATTGGAGCACACCATTTGTTTGTGCAGGGTGAGGCCAGATGCAGTATGTAATCTGAACTCACCTTCCTTGATCACCACTCAGAGCAAGGGGCTCCTGGTGACTTCTGCTTGGGAGGTTTTAATCTGGTGACTGCGATGGTGGGTCACATCAAGTCTTCCTCTATGATTTTTTGTTCATGAATACAACAACTGATAAGGTTTTTAGAGAGCACAATAAAAGAGTTACACAGCCTTGGGCCAAGGGTGAGGTCCTGTGAATAACTGAAAGTCCTGACAGTCTGGTTCAGCCTGTCCCTGGGATAATCGCTGGCTGACGTCATGGTTGGGTGTCATGACACTCTTCTGAGATACAGACTGTGTGATGGTAACACAGGTTTAAAGATCCATTGTCTTGTCTTGCACATTCACATGCTTATTTGGACATTGAAACCGTTTGTGCTTGTTGTAATTACACACACTCTGGATCAGACACCAACTGATCAAAATTTAAGTTACACAACCTTAAAACCACTGAGAACTCACTGTGGTTCTGTGTGACAAAGTTTTGCTTGCTTTTTGAAGTCCAGGTGGTGACTGACTGACTGACAGATGTTTTCCCCTCAGGGCTTTCTGGAGCTGGATGAGCTCACAGCTGAGACTGTTAAGTACAAACCCTCAGACTTGAATCATTCCATATTCCTGGCTTCCTCAGATCCGGTTCACCAGATTTGTTCATATACCAGAGTCAATATTAAACTACTATTAGAGACGGTGCTTGTTAGTGTGTTAGCTTGTTGATGCTGTTCCTGGCTTCCGTGGTTTGGTGAAACTCGCTGTTACAACATTTATTTCTGCTAGTCCATCACTCAGTCTTACACACTGTTCCTTTAATAATTCTTTTGCATATTGATTTAGATACTTATCATCAGCATTTCACTGTTTATTTCTGCTACAGTCATTTTAAAACTTACAAGATGCTGTGAAAATAATCCAGCATACGTTAATGTAGCAACAACAATTATCACATTAAGAAAAGTTGTTGATGTCATAATTTAGTAGCTTTATCTATGGTTTAATATTGAACCTTCTTTGATCAGTTTATCCAAAATGGCTGTCTCTATGCAATCCTTTGTAATCCTTTGAAAAACAAAATATTGGTCAAAACTTAAAGCACTACTGATGTTATGGTATCTTTTTTATTTCCATCCTTTTGGATGGAATTTTTGACAATTTACGCATTTTTTTGGAGTAAGAATATTGTTGGAGACCCAGGACCACATGGGGCCTTGGTAACAAAGCAGAATCAATTAAGTCCACCCAGAAGAATTTGTTTGCCTTTTGAAATATTTTTGGGGAAAATGGCGACCATAAAGAAACTAGGAGAGGAATTGGAAGAAATCAGGGAGCAACTTGCCACTATGACAGAGAACATTAACAAAGTGTTAACTCAACAAGCCACCCTTATAGGTTTAGTAATAGAGGTTAAGGAGCTGAAGACTTCAATCAACAATTGAAACAAGGAGATTGATGACAGGCTTGAACGTTTGGAACAGAGGGTTGATGATTTGGAGTAGTACTCTCGTGCAGATGACCTTATCATCAGTGGGTTGGCCACTAAACATCACAGCTATGATAGAGCTGCAGCCACAACTGGTGATCATCTTGGGGAGGACGTTGCACCACCTGAAGAACTGTGCACTCTCGAGCAACAAGTGGTCCAATTCATGAACAGTAAGAACATTTCCTTAGAAAGTAAGCAAATTTCAGCCTGTCATATTCTCCCATGTAAGGACAGAACAAACCCACCTGCTATTGTTGTCCAGTTTGTCAATCGAAAGAACAAGGTTGAATTGTTGAGACAGTCCAAAGAGCTAAAGGGTACTGGAGTGTATATCAATGAACACCTGACAAAGAAAAAAGCTGAAATAGCCTATGATGCATTTTTGTTTACATTTATAGAATTATACAAGAAGCATTTCCCTATTAGAAATTGCCGGGTGAAGGACAAATATAAGGGAAAACCATGGATGACTAAGAGTTTGCAAAAAGCATGTAAAAATAAAAATTTACTATATAAGAAATATTTGCAAACATTTTATAAGAATACCCTCATTTCTAATATGAGAAGAAAAAGGAGTACTATAATACATTATTAGAGGGTAGTAAAAATAATATTCAAAAGACGTGGAAAGCTATCAATCATATTATCCAGAACAGAAGTAATAAAATAGATACACAAATATTTTGTGAGTGTTGGCAGTAATTTGGCCAGAAAAATTCCAAAGTGTGATGACAAAGTAAAAATGTTTGATAGTCTCATTAAGAATAATAACAACTCTATGTTCCTTTGTGGGATTAACGAGAGTGATATCGTTGAAATTAAGAGGTGTAGCTTATTCTTGGTTGAAAAGCTATTTAGAAAATAGACAACAGTGTGTTCAAGTCAATAACATTGTTTCACAATTTAGGATGGTCACCTGTGGTGTACCACAGGGATCTATGATTGGTCCAAAACTTTTTTTGCTTCATAATAATGATATCTGTAAGGTCACTGATCTGTTGAAAGTTATTGTTTTCGCAGATGATGCAAACATGTATTGCTCTGGTAATAACTTACAGGAACTATTGTTTTCTATTGAAAGAGTTAAAATTTCCTAAAACTTGGTTTAATGTCAATAGATTGTCACTTCATATTAAAAAAAACAAAATTTATGGTTTTCAGAAATTGAAAAGAAATTGACAAGGACATCAAATTAAAAATATGTGATGTGGAAGTTGAATGAGATCAAATTTTTAGGGGTGGTTATTGACCACAAATTAAAATGGAAACAACACGTTCAGTTTATCAATGGAAAGATTTCTAAGTCAATAGCAATTCTGTATAAATCAAGAAATTATTAAATTATAAGGCTTTATATATTATTTACTGCTCACTTATACTTCCTTATATATCATACTGTGCTGAAGTCTGGGGATCAACATATAAAACAACAGTTAATGCAATAATTATCTTACAAAAACGAGCTATACAACTTATTAATAAGGCTGATGACTATGACCATACTGATCCACTATTTATGAAATCACATGTTATGAAATTTAATAGTATATTATAAAACAATGCAAATAATGTATAGAGCTAAATCAAATCTACTCCCAGTTACTATACAAAGTTTTTTTTCAATATAAGAGACAAAATATAATTTAAGAGATGCCTGCAAATTCATCGCACCAAAGGCTAAAGAGGAGATTAAAAGGAAACGTTAATCTGTGTTCGCGGTTTCATTATGGAATGAAGCTAAAATTAAGTTAAGAAAGTGTAGAACATTACTGATTTGGATGGTTTGTAAAGAAATTTTTGAGGGTTACAAATGTTCATGATCATGTAAAGGTTTTGTGTTCTTTTCTATTTATATTTGTTATTTTCTATGGACTCTGTTATTCTACTTGGACTTAGATTTGAAAAATGTTGATAGGTAGCTTAATTTGTTATATATAGGACAGGCTTAAATATAAGCATTATGCTTCAATCTGTGCCTTTTCAGTCACTGTTTTTGAATGTGTTTGCAATGGAAATATTTATTTTAGATTGTGTTAGTGACTGAATAAAAAATATTGTCAGGAAGGTAACGGTTCACAAATTGCTTTATTTCCACTCACACATCCTGTCAGCGTGTCCTTCACTCCGTCTGAAAGGCCTCATGCTCAAACTACACCAAAAAAATGTGTTTATTTTCATATTTGTGTATATCCCCAGTCTATTTCATGCCAAATTCTCCTTTTTCTTTTTGTCCCTCCACTGCAGCTCAGTAAAAACATGCAGGAACAACAAAAGGGTATAAGTTGGCACCAAAACCATTATATCTCTGCAAGATAACTGCTCCATTAGATTAATTTACTATGCTGATATCTAATATTAGCATTAGCATTAGTATGTACTGGAGGAACAAACTCTTTCAGTGTTTATAAACCATGTGAGACTTGGACACATATGAGCAATGTGTGCCTCCAGCGATATCCTATAGAATTAAATGGCCTTCATAAACATAATAAGTGTGAAAATGTCAATGATTGTCCCTCTGTATTGATGCATGCATGCTTTTGTAAAAGTACAAATATGCACCAACAGCTGAGTTTGTCATGTCATTCAAATGGCTCATACATCAACCCTGACCTGGGTTTAATTGCCCCCTGAGCAGCCGTTTCATTGTTTTAAATGCCTCTCCACCATGGCATGGCAGCACAATAACTTCTTACTGCGAGGCTTTTTAAGACAACCCAGTAACAAATGCCGCTGGTGGTGCTAGAATTGCTTTCTTGAGACAAGCTGAACAACCAAGCATAGCATTATGCTTCTTCACGGAATCGATCCCTCCAAAAGGATCTTACTTGAATTAGGCCTCTCGCTCTGAAACTGTTTCTAAGCACTAAAATGGTCCAATGTTTATTCATCGGCCTGGGCTGTTTATCTGGAAGATAGGAATCAATGGGTGAAAGAGAATGGGTCTATTTGATACTCTTAATTTTCTTAATTGCTTATCTAGTCAAGCAAATTCAGAGAAATCAAAAAATCCTTTAAACTATTATTTCATCCCCACACCTCATTTACTCCTTATTAGTCCTCAGTAAATATTGGCTCGTTCCTCTTTTCCTTCTCCTCCTCCTTCCTCTTCTTCTTCTTGTATACGTTTACATCTGCCATAATTACATTATTTTATACTAGGAGTTGATCAAGTCATTATGCGTCACATTTTCAGCTAGTTTGGGTTTCCAGCCACATATTGTCTTTTTCTTTTTATTTGTAGCAGGCAGCTGTTTTCAACAAGCAAAGCCCTTCAGAGGAGTACTTCAAATCTTTCTTCAAATATGCTTTGAAAGAAGTGAATAAATGAATTTATTAACATATCGCATGAATGTTTACTGACTTTACTGAGTCATTTATTTTCTTACAATGTTTGCCCTTGTAATAAAACATTGGTTCGAAGCGACATGATTAAAGTTTATTATGGTTGTGTTTGCTTAAGGTTTGTGAACGTTATAAGAACGCAGCACTTTAGTCCCTGGAAAGAAACATTATCATCAAACATAATCCAGACTGAAGTTCCCTAAAAAATGTAACTGGCAAGTTAAATAAGTGTAAATATCATTTATAGGACAAAAGGTGCATAACGTCATTGCTGTGTTCACTTTCTTGTTTCTGTAATTCCCCAAATGCCCAAACACAGTAATAATAACCATTATATAGCTCCTTTTGTTCATAGTTCTTCACAATGACAATCCAAGTAATACTTAACATCATCGGAGTCTAGTATTTAATGGTAAAAAGGTCACGTGTTTTCGTTACTGATGTAAGTGTGATGAAGTTCTAGCAGCCAAAAATGAACTTGGTGTACTGAGGTCAGATATTTCAGTGGAAGTGCTGCAGTGAGTTTCTAAAGCCAGACCCCCCGGTGTGTATTTTCTCTCTGCCAGCCTCCAGCAGCTAGCAGAGATGAGCTGTCTGAGAAGAGAGGCCAATGAGACGCCTCTCCTCACATCGCCCCCTAATCCGGCAGCAGCAACATCCCCCCCCCCAACCACCACCAGCACCAGCACCACCCCCCACCCCCTTCGGACGGTCCTTCCAATATATTCCACATCCCATTTCACCTCCGACTAATTGGAAACCTGGAGTCACTCTCTGTGCTTTTTTTCTGTCATGATTTTTTTTTTACATTTCCTTTGTTCTTCCTCTCCCCCTCAGTGTCTGCCATCTCCTCTTTTCTCTGTCATCTCAATATGAGAGACAGACAGTAAACTAACCCCTCAGTTGTCTGTGCAGCAGAGAAATGAGAGCATAACCTGTGAAACCAAGCACGCCCTTTATATTGGTTCATCTGCATGCAAGAGGGGGCTGAGAGACTGGAAGCCTCATTGGAACAGATGACCTCAGGTTTATGTTTCATACATCATTATCACGAAGCCAATCTCACTCTGCCTTTTTAAATGCATGGGTCTAGTGCACACACACACACAAAAACACACTTCATCACAATCTTCATTTCTCTTTCCCTCTCTCTCTCTCTTTCTCTCTCTCTCTCTCTCTCACACACACACACACACACACACACACAAACAGAGGGGAGGAAGGACAATGTGCCCAATGAGGGTTTTAGTCTTCATGGGGACTGGTGGTTGTGCACTTAGACTAACAGCAATTACCTGATGTGCAGTAGAGACCATGTGGAGAGAGTCCTGGGGAAATCCATCAAAATGCAGTAAACCCAGTGGGCCTGTAATGAACTGGTGCTCTCCCAGCTCCTGTGCTGCACATCACATCAGTGTCTGGAGCCATGTATTAGTCATGACGAATGAAGGCTGAGGCCAGGCTTGTGTGTATGTTTAAGAATAGGTAGTGCAGAAAGTCCTTTTAGATGAGATGGAGGTTTCTCTTTTTACAGTTTAGTCGTGGTCAGTTGTTGTTTTAAAACCCCACCAATGGTTTAGATTAGTTCACTGATAATTAGGGCTGTCAAATGATTAATTCATTTTAATCATGAATAGGCTAATTGCAGAATTTCAATATATCTTTGCTGTACATTTGAATTTTTAGCATTTTGCATCTCACAGCAGTTTTCAAACTTATATTAAACAGTGCATCACCAATATACAGTGAGAATCAAAATTGAACTTGAATTTTAGATTTATTTTAAATTCAATTCAACTGGAACTTTGCTTATTTTGTGATATAATTTTTTTTTGAAAAATTGCACTGGCAAACAGTGATACATGTGCAGAAGTGCAGGCATAAAATGTACAACATGACAAAGTACTGCATAGCACCATTATATTTGAGTTATCGCCAAAGCAGTGCTTTGCCTGTGCCTGTTAGCATCCCTCTGATTAGCAGCACTAGCATGCTCAGCTTGTAGGTGCTAGCTCAAACCTGAAGTACTTAAGTGATATTTCAGTTTTACACAAGGTGAATACTGCATTTGATGAGTTTTTTTTTTTTTTAAATTAAAACAAACAGATTCAAAAATATATCTCATGACATCCCATTTTCCTGAGGGGGTTATTGTGTTTCCATGGACAAGTAGTCTCCTCCACTAATCTGTCACATGGCTTTAATGGATTTCTATTTGAGATATAATTATCTGTTTAAGCTGCCGGTCAAAATCGTGTCAGACATTGAGATGCCCTTAAGGTAAGAAAACTCAATATTCTCTGAGCAAAACAGAAGACTCAGGTGATGTCACTTGAACTTGAGCTTGTTGGAAGCTCATTGTTGTGATATTTCAGATGTTGCTGAAAGTCACATATTGTAGTTCAAAACTGTTGCATTAATCAACAAGAATAAATAAGCCCGTCATGAGGTGGTGCTATACCTTCAAACATCATCAACATGCTTTTATTTTAAAATATATCACTCTACTGTCGGATATGAGCTCATCGCTAATCAGAACAGAAAGGATGTTTAAACTCAGAAAAGAAAGAAGCCATTAAAACATTAATAAAGCTCTGGCCTCACTGTGTGTTTTTGTACGTTCCTTTAAAATGTATTTTTAATGAACCAGGATTATTAAAACATTGCAGCTAATGTCTAGTTTGCATATTGCATTTTATTGTTTGATATACTTTCGTGTATAATTTATATGAATATTTATATTGCTTCATTTAATATGGCTGAACATGCACCCACTTTAAAATGATCCTCTAACACAGATATTTTCAAAGTCTGACATTTTAGAAGTATGTTAAATTAGCTATTAGCTGTTTGATCGCAGTTTTGTTTTCTAATTGGATGTACAGTACTGGCATCAGAAATGATGATAATTATAGAGAAGTGGCATTCACACTGAATGTAAAAATATGTTTATCAGGTGGTATGTGTGTTCCTCTTCTCTGAGTGCTCTCTCGCTCTCTCTCTCTCTCTCTCTCTCCTCAGGTTGGCCTCGCTGGCATTTTCCACACGCTGACAGAAGTGAGAAAAAAAAGTATTAGCTTTATTAACATCATACAGTATTTTATTTTGGTAGACTCTACTGCTGTCTCTTTGTGAAAATCTTCCCTGTTTATATCTTGTTTCTCAGAATTTCTTGTTTATGACTCTGCCTGTATATTTGAGGTTGATGCGCTTTAATTTCAGTTTAGAGAGGATTACGGACATGTGACCTGCAAACTAACTCAGAAGGAAAACATGTACAGTACTCATTTACTGAACAAGATAAAGGTGACGATCCAAATCTTTTTAATTTTAGTATGGACTGCAGCTGCTCCCACAAGTATGTTTCATGCAATATGCATTCAATTTTGACATTATACTACGACGTCATAACATTTCATTTTGAGCTTTAACACTCTGCGTACTGCAAAATGAGAACGGACACAGAAGGGCAATCTAGTATTTTTGGTATACTGCATTTAACATGCTATTTCTTGGGACATGCTTAATTGTTTTCTGGATTTCTAAATAGTATGGTAGTGTAGGTAAATGCTTTATTTATAACTACTCCTTGGTAATTATTTAACACACAACATATAGCTGAGGTATGGGAATGTCAGCAAGTTTTTGATCATAAATCACAGTACTGGAAAAATTTAAATGTTGACCTGATGGTGTTAGAGACAAAATAATGGCACCACCAAAACCCATGTTATTCAGCCACAGGGGAACATGAATATCTGTGCTAAATTTCATGGCAGTCCATCCAAAAATGGCTGAGATACTTCAGTCAAGTGGTGGACTGGTAGACAGACCAGTGTCTTCACCCATAGAGCCATGGCTGCCTGCCTAAAAATATATGACCTCCAACTTACTTTTGCAAGTGGAATTATGTTCCAATTACATGTGAATCAGACAGGAATTTAGATAATGTACTTAATCCCACATTTCTGTGACAGGCAAAGAAAATGAATAAACCCTCATGAAAGTCAAGTACATGAAGAGGAGTCAAATGTAAGAGCGTTCCTCATCATTTCATCACTTCTTCCTCAGAGTGATTTTAATTTGCTCTCTGAAACTAGCATTTGATCTAAGAAGCATGATTTAAATTTCACCCAGACATAATGATCAGCAGCATGGAGGTTGGTTTGCTGCTGGCCGAAGCGAAACCGCGAAGCACGATAATTCATTGTTGAATGGACACATGGCCAAAACTGCATGTGTCCAGGATCCTCGGGTACCTGCAGGGTATGAGTGCTGGACGGGGGGAGGCTGAGCAGGATGCTGGATTGAAAGGTGATGACACTTGGCTGCAGCAAGCAGGGATTCAACGGCTGCTGCTGCTAAACACATAAATATACATATAAGCCAGGCTTTTAGGGGCTTGGTGGGACGTGGAAGGGGAGGACAGATGGAGCGAGGACATGACCGGCGTCTACAGGGACAGCTGCGTACCTCCCCTCTCCTCACCGCCTCACACCTGTTACACATCATGTCCACTACAGCACACACAGCACGTCACCAAGCACTCTGAGGATTAACAAACACAACCTAACAAGCACACACATTTTCAAGTAAAATTAAATATTCTTAAATGGAGGAGCTGTCCAAACATTCTTCATTATTCCCATTTGTTCCTCAAAAAAATAATTGTTGTAGCTTTAAACTGCATGTTATTGATTTGGCACTGAGTGTGGACCACGATCACTGGGACGATCAGGATATTAATTAAAAGCACCAAATTACAATGAATGCCCTGAAATAACAAATTCAGTTCAGTGAGAAAGCCCTTTATCTATGCATGAATTCTCCACTGAGTAATTTCATTTTTTAATTTTAGCTCTGTCCAGTATTCTTTATCTCTTTGTGTCTTCAAATTAATTTATGAAATCGAAAAGGAAATGACATTCATGTTGGTCTTGTTATAGATCCCCCACATTGTTATTAGTGTAGTGTGCAACAAAGAAGTGTCAGTGGATTATTCTTTGAAAATCTCATCATGTCCAACAGAGAAACTTATGTTTATATTTGTTTTATACAGTATTTATAGATTTATATGTTTTATATTCATATTGATATATTATTCATATACTGAGCAGAATCAGTATATCAATACAATATAAAACGAATTCTGCTAAAGTCAAGAAAGAACTACAACATTGGTGGTAAATGAATGAATGAATGAAATCAGATTGCTTGTTATAAACCCTACATACATTCAGCTGGTTGGTGGATTTTGTTGCCACTAACAGAGTCAGACTCGAGGTCTCCCCAATCCCGGTCACACATTTTTGAACCAAAAATATGTTGCAGAAATATGTGTCCGATCAGCCTCATATCACACTTGCAGAAACAAACATTGACACTACAGTATCTAGGTTTATGCAAAAGCAGCAGTATTTAACATTTTGGGGATCTGTCAACAGAAATGGAATATAATATTCATCACAAGTACATATATCCATATAATCACCTGAAACTGTTGTTTTTTTGTGTGAAAAGTTATCACAAATGTTGTACAATGTTGTGACTCATGTTACCACAACCACTCCACACCAGGTCAGAAAAACCATCATTGTTTGTGTTAAAATGATAATTTACAGATACCATAAATGAACGACACACATCCAGTGCTTGTTTGACCCTTCCACCTTTATTGGACTTGTTTTGCTTGTTATACTCATTTTTATAACACTGAACCTTCTGTGCTCGTTTGATATACTACGTCATTTGCTCTGCCCAAATGCTAAATGTTGATGTATCTAAGAGTTGTTGAAATGTAACTGGCTGTTGGTTATAGCTACATATTCAACATGTATGAAAGTGGTATCTTCTCATCTAACGAATAATATCCCAAATTCTTAAACTGTCAGCCCTATTTTTTGCTCTCAACATATTCATCATTTTGTTAATACGTGTGCTGCTTATCAAGGTAACCAAACTGTTGATGTTTGACTTGACAGGTTTTCAGAAGGACAAACCATCAGGGGAGGAGGGTTTGTTCTGTATTGATGGAGGAAAAGCAGCTTGTCCTTGAAAAGCTGGCTTTCATTAGAGTCTATTCGCGACTGGTGTAAACACAAGTCCGGAAGCTAAACACTTAAAGGTAGAGAGCAACGAGAGGTCGGGTCAGAGAGGTCAAGTGAGAGAAGGAGTCTTGCAGTCTTTTGTTCTATCATAGATATGGTGCACACCATGAAAGCGTTCACCTTCATGTGAGGTTAAGAAGCTTTAAAAGATTAAAGAACTCAGTGTTTCATCAAAAGGTGAGACAAAAAAAATCAGGCATAAAAGTGCTACAGAGACCAAAATCAATAATCTGGCTGATGTTGAAAGCTCACCTCTCTTTGCTTGTGTCTTCACTTTAACAGGATGAAAGGATTTCTTTCCCACGGTTCATGACTCGGAGCTCCAGGCCCAAACAGATGACCATGCAGGCCTTGTTGCTGTGATGATGTCAGTAGTTTAACCATGTCTCCATTACCTTACATAGTGCTGCAGAGAAAGAAAATATTTCCTCTGCTGTCCAGGTCAAAGCCGACACATGGGTGAGTCAGAAGGAGCCCGTTGAGAGTTGTAAATTATGGAGTTCAAAAAGTTATTTTCATAAAACATAATGCCTATTTGGAATGTGTGTTCACACATTAAAGAATAACTGCAATGTGAGTGTGTCAAATAGAAATCACACAGATGCAGACAATGTTTGATGTGCTGTAGTTGGAAACGCTTCAGTGTGATGAAATGAAAGATGGATGACTTGTGTTTAGTCGCTTCAGGTTCAGGGTCCTGTTGTTGCGCATGGTGGCTCACTGTCAGGCTGTTATGAGTCACAGTGACACCTGAATGGAACAAACCCACCACTGATGTTGTTAGTGACACCTTTTGCCTTAACAACTCAAGTTGTCTGCTGTGAGAAATGGTCTGTAATTCCATAATTCTGTAATATATCAGAAATATGTATATTTCAGTTGTATGTGTTTGTAGAAAATAAGTCATCTCCTCCAGTCTGGTGCCAGATAATTCTGTCCATGCACATGTGAAATATCACCCTTTCCTTGTGTTTCAGGGACTGTCTGGCTACTTGACACCAAAACAGTCTTCTTTGAGCACATTTTCACACATTTTGGATAACAGCATGAACAAAAACAACACAAACACAACATTTTTGTTTTTCTTGTTCTTGAGAAAACAGTGGAGGAAAATAATTACACCCATGGCCTCTCTGAAAACAAGATGTATTTTAATTAACTTAATTCATTACTGCATAGATGAGAAAGCTGTTGATCTGGCAACACATTATGGAGTGTGTCTTATGTGTGTCTCTATGAATGTTGTATATTTCTGCTGCTGTTTCTTTGCACTGCTCATGAGTGATACCCTTTTCTTTGCCACAGTGTCAAACTGATTCCCCAGGAGACTGCAGCAGAATGAAGCTCCTCCAGTTAACGTTGCCAGCTGCCCTGAGGCAAGTTTAACCTGAGAGGAGAGATGCACCTGTACAACATTAAGCTGGGATTGCGGCGCTCAAGCTCACTAAATCTCTGTCCACTCAACAGGTATTAAACCCCAAGCAGTGAAGCGCAACACTGGGTGCTGCAAACATATCCTCCTCCCTGCTGATGAGCTTTCTCTTCTCCGTCCCCCCTGCCAGAGTTGTAAGTTGTCATGCAAAGAAAACTGGTGGCGCAGTTAGTCAGCCTGCAAAACCTTTCAAGGGAAGTCTGTATCTGAGTTGTCAACGTCTCTCAACATCTCAGTTTCTTCTGCATAAATCATCTGAGCATGTTTTTAAACCCCCTTCCTCCTCACTCGTAAACATCACTTTGTTTGTATGAGAGGAACATACGTATTTAGCTGAACAAGGCATGGTGTGATTGTGAAAGAGCGAGCGAAATCTATCCACCAGAGAATATTGTATACCCTGTGCACTGAATGGTTTTGATTATGAAACAATCTGTTACTCACGTTGCACGGTTCATGGCAAAACCCTGCAAACATCCTGCTATATATCAAACAAACCTCTGAATCTGCTTGGCCAGTCACAGATGTCCAAATTGCTCTTTCATCCTGTTTATCTGGAAATGTATCTCTGATTTACTCTGGTGGCTAAATTATAGGCACATATGTTTAGATCCACAAGCTGTGATTGATTATTTTGCTAAGCTTTTTGCCCCTGAGGCAATTTCAGGAATATAGAAATGTTGTGCTGCAGCACAATCACATGCATTTATTTCTTATGTATTTATTCTGAAATCTTTAAGTTTAATTGTCTCTGCAGAAGCTTGATTTTTCATATAAATAAATAAATAAAATACACTGCACAGTACACTAACATGTGTTTGTTCCCTTTATTTCTTTTGTTTGCTGTGCATCTTTCATTGGTATAGAAACAGTGTTTAGCCATTAGGATGCTGGGTAGTAGATGGTGATTTATGGTGTGTTTTGGTCTTGATGAAAGGAGGTCAAACCCACAAGGGTCACATTCTTCTTCTTTTGTCTGTGGCTCTTTATCTCTAATCACCTTTCTTCCCATCCACGCATGCACATATTTATCTACTCTGTGGCCTTGTCAGTTATTCACACATCAGCGAGGCAAGAAATGGAAGCTGATGAAATCATCTGTTGTCAGTAAATACAGTTTTTGTTTGACGTTTTCTCGATAAGAAAAAAGATGGCTTGACTGACTACTTGAAAAATCAAAGAGTTGAAAACATGAAAACATTTGAGAACATAATGTGCTCAACATTGAAAGCCATACATACTGGAAGCCAGCATTTTATTTAATAGTCCAGAAATACCTTCAAACACATCGTTTCCCACATTTTTGAGCACAAAAATCCTCACATAGATGGAACGGGAACAGAGCAAGATGCTCACTCTGATGCACCTCACATTTGTATTTAGTGTGGCTCTCCTCAGTGCAGCTCATTACAGCCCATATAGTGGAGTGAAAGGTTTGAAGAGGCAGCCAGCAACACTACCTCCCATGCAGCTTTGCTGAGGGGCATTTCCCTTCCCAGGGCAAAGGCTTTGTAATCTGAGCTTGACAGGTACATTGATGGACATTTGTGTGTGTGTGTGTGTGTGTGTGTGTGTGTGTGTGTGTGTTCATGCGTGTGTGCATGCATTTGTGTGTAGAAGGTGTTTGCTGCATACCAAAAATCTCAGAATACAATTCTTGCCTCAGAGATTAAAGTTGGAACAGACGAGTCCAACCATATGTAATACCTTTCTCGATATGATTGGTATTCAGAGCAATAATATGGCATCAAACAACTATTGTCTTTGTACTGGCTGACGACTGACTACAGACTGATTAATGAACACTGACTGACTACTAACGACTAAGTACTGACTGATTACTGACTACAGACTGACTAATGACTACTGACTGACTACTAACGACTAAGTACTGACTGATTACTGACTACAGACTGACTAATGACTACTGACTGACTACTAACTACTAAGTACTGACTGACTACTAACTACAGACTGATTAATGACTACTGACTGACTACTAACGACTAAGTACTGACTGACTACTAACTACAGACTGATTAATGACTGCTGACGGACTACTAATTACTAAGTACTGACTGATTACTAACTACAGACTGATTAATGACTGCTGACGGACTACTAACTACTAAGTACTGACTGATTACTAACTACAGACTGATTAATAACTGCTGACGGACTACTAACTACTAAGTACTGACTGACTACCACTGACTGACGACTGACTGACGCTGACCGACTGCTAACTACTCAGTACAGACTGACCACTGACTAATGACTGAATCACGACTGTTTACTGACTGACTACTGACTGACTGACTACTGACTGAAGAGTGACAACTGACTGACTGACTAGTGACTGACTTCTGACTGAATGACTACTGACTGACGGAAGACTGACTGACAGACTACTGACTACTTACTGACTGAAGAGTGACGACTGACTGACTGACTACTGACTGACTGATGACTGACTGACTACTGACTGACTGATGACTGACTGACTACTGACTGATGGAAGACTGACTGACTGAATGACTACTGACTGACTGATGACAGAAGGCTGACGGGAGACTGACTGACAACTGACAGACTGGCTACTGACTGATGGAAAACTGACGGAAGGCTGACGGAAGACTGACTGACTACTGACAGACTGGCTACTGACTGACTACTGACTGACTGATGACTGACTGACTGACTGACTGACTGATTGATTGATTGACTAATGACTGACTGAGTGATGACTGATTGATGACTGACTGTCTGATTGACTACTGACTGACTGACTGGCTGACTGACTGACTGATGACTGACTCACTACTGATTGACTACTGAGTGATTGACTACTGACTGACTGACTACTGACTGATGACTGACTGATGACTGCTGACTGACTGACTACTGACTGATGACTGACTGATGACTGACTGACTACTGATGACCGACTGACTATCAGTGTCATTGCAGACGCTGTAGCTGTTGTTTTGATGTCTTCTTCTATCCCAGCTCTTTATTTTTTGAGCTTTTTATTCTGCCTAATTGATTGTGCCTGGGGTTCTATAAAAGTTGCAAACAGGTTTGGAGAAAGACAACAAACCCTACCTGGTGGACTCTTCTAATAGTACAGGGGTTGGACAATGAAACTGAAACACTGGCCAATTTAGTGTTGGAAGTTTCATGGCTAAATTTGACCAGCCTGGTGGCCAAACTTCATTGATTGCACATTGCACCAGTAAGAGCAGAGTGTGAAGGTTCAATTAGCAGAGTAAAAGCACAGTTTTGCTTAAAATATTGCAATGCACACAACATTATGGGTGACATATCAGAGTTCAAAATAGGACAACTTGTTGGTGCACGTCTTGATGGGGCATCTGTGACCAAGACAGCAAGTCTTTATGATGTATCAAAAGCCACGGTATCCAGGATAATGTCAGCATACCACCAAGAAGGATGAACCACATCCAACAGGAGTAACTGTGGATGCAAGAGGAAGCTGTCTGAAAGGTCTGCACAGTCACCAGATCTAAATATTATTGAGCCACTTTGGGGTGTTTTGGAGGAGCGAGTCAGGAAATGTTTTCTTTTACCAGCATGACGTAGTGACCTGGCCACTATTCTGCAAGAAGAATGGCTCAGAAGCCCTCTGGCCACTGTGCAGGACTTGTATCTGTCATTCCCAAGACAAATTGATGCTGTATTGGCCGCAAAAGGAGGCCTTACACCATGCTAATGAATTGTTGTGGTCTAAAACCAGGTGTTTCAGTTTCATTGTCCAACCCCTGTATGTTCTCAGTCATTTTATTTTATCCTCACAATTGGATTTTGATATAGTTTTTCATACAATGAATAGCTTTGTCGTTCAGTCAAAATTCATCAAGTAATTGAAATACGTCCAGAACTTAGCAGTGGAGTCTTATTGGGGCAGAAACAGAAACACAACATTAACCTAATCTCAAAAATTGTGCTGAAAAATGAATTCTAATTCTAATATAAGAAGTGTGTTATTCGTTTATTTTATCTCAGCAGTATAATCTCTCTACTTTGATATCCTTATATTATCTTTATAATAATAAAGATAACATATAATATCCTTTTATAATATCCTTAACTGGTGTATCAGCTGATATAATTATGATTACAGATGCCTCACAGGGGCACTATGCAGTTATACAAAAAAGACACATATAGTGAGTGACACTTATAATTGATTGTATACAGTACTGTTACAGTAAGAAATTATTAAAAGTGCATAATACAGTTTCAATTTTTTCGATAAAGTAACATTGATACAGTAGAATACATATATATATATATATATATATATATATATATATATATATATATATATATATATATAGTCTTATGTAAAATATAATAGTGAATCAATCATAATGGAAAGAATATAATATGCTATGTGTTTTGAATTTATGTATGATGAACAGAGTACCATAGAAAAAAAATACAGTTGTCATATGGACATAAATAAGTAATTTCTGATGTGTCACATCAGCAGCAGGTGATCTTTTAATAAACAATTGCCAGCATGAAGATGTATAGCTGCAGCAATTAGCTGATGAGCGATGACAGAGCTAATAGAATCACAGAGGGGTGTTGATTCAGTGTAGTGCTCACTGCTGTTAACACGAGAGGGCCAAATGCATGATACCTTACATTAGTGTTTAGTAGTGTAGGAAGACATCCATCTATCTGAAGCAGCCACCTGTTTGCCGTCAAGCTCAAAAGGGGAGGCAGCACCATTACAAGCAGCAGTGGCGAGTCCCTCAGGGCTCTCCTCTTGGACCTCTTCATTTCTGTCAGCGTCTTGACATGTTGCAGGCAGAAAAACTGGACATTTTTGGAGACTTTCCTGTGCTGCATTTAGACTGCTCATTAATCATTCTCCGCCTATTGCACAGACGCCTTCACCATTGCCAGTGTGCAATTTGTCGGAAACGTATCTGCAGCTTGCACGTCTCCACAGGTTGTAGCAGCAGGGAGGCGTAAGTGCAGAAAAAAACAGAGGATAGAAAGGAAGAGGATCCAAAAATAACCTGCCAGAAATTAGGTGATCTGAAGCTGTTCACATGAATGATGGATGGAGTTATAATGTGCTTCTAATGACCAGCTTTTATGAGCCAGTTGAGGCTTTGTTCTCTCAAACTCAAATGACTTGAAATGGATGAAGACATCAGAAAAGTGGCATTCAGAACAGAGTGGATCCTCATTTCATCCCTGGCTCTTTGACATGAGAAAGCAAGAGAAAGGCACACTTAAATGTGCTTGACTGTGAAATCAGTGTAAAGCAGGTGCCAGGCACTGCTTATAGGAACTGTATTTCTGATATGGATGTGTCAATCGTATTATTGATTGAGAGCCAGGTAATCCATCTGACGTGGAGATTACTGGATCAGTGCAGCACCTGCTCCGGGCTGATTCCCACATATAAAATGGTTGTGTTAATCCGTATAGGTGGAGGCAGTCCTTCAGACTGAAGCAAGGACAGGGAGTGCTGCAGCCTGGAGAAAGGTACTGAGAGGCTGTCTGAGCTGGAGCTGCTTCCCTTTCGCTCATATGGGTGTTTTTTTCTTCGTCTTTTTTTGGTGAATTGGGGTTTGGAAGCAGAAGAGGAAGGAGGGCAGGAGGGTTGTGTGGCTTTCAGTCAGTCACATGGGGTAATTTAAGCCAGATTTAGGTGAGCTGTAGTCAAGGTCATGGCAAATGGTGGTGGCAAAGAGGTGCTGGGAGAAGTACAGGTCAGTAATGTAGGCCTGGGAAAGGAAGTCATTGTGACAAATTCACCATAGATGCTGTGGTGAAATATTACAGCTTTCCCAGAACCCTCTCTGTTGCTTTTACCATTTTGAGCAACATAATAAAAACACTGCACACTGACTAGATCAAGATATAAAGTAACCATGAGAGACAGTGGATAATGTTTGTTCTACCACTTTAAACAGCTAGAACAAACACCAGCCTTCATTAGTGCACAGCCATTACTTCCAGCAATGTCATTCATGAGATCCGGAGTCAAATCTCTCAGGTTACTCTGCTACTGTCAAATGTCATGTTTTACAACCACTGGGTTTTATTATGGGCCCTGTGGCTTCTATACAATGGGCCTCACTGTGGAATGTGCCATAACACCCTCCCTGCTTGCATGTATGCATGCACTCAAATACAGCCGTAGTGACGCGTTGTGTAATGGAGACAGTTATATCGGGGGCAATGCTCTTTGGCAGCATGGACACACCACTATGAGTGTACGTTGTTATTGGAAAAAGCAGAGAACTGAGCGGGGTCATGGCTGCTGCGTAGCACCTCATCAGTCAGCCCAGCAGCCCAGAGGAGGGATTGTTTAAATTTGGCTTTGTGCCTCGTCTTGAGTTACGTCCAGATGGTCGATGAGAAGTCAAGAGACTGGTCCTCGTTCGGTCGAGCGCTTGGCCACTCGCGGCTTCCAATTTTGAAACAGCCAGTCATTTCACATGACATCCTATAAGCGTGTCCTTAAAAGAAAGTTGGGGGAAAAATATCACCACTGATGCTCATAAATTCACTGTGATTTTTCAAGTTCACTGCACAAGGTCACAAAAATGTGCTCTGGCTTATTTCATCAGAACTTATGTTGTGTCTTGCTCCAGATGGCTTTTTATACCACATGGAAAGTGGTTTCACCTGCTCAGCAATCAGACACTGGCTCCATATGTAAGTAGTCATTGAAAACAACCTGACATGTTGCTGCTCATGTGTTATATCACTACACATCCACTGATTGTTTCCATATGCTTTTTAGTTTGGAGACTTGAAACAGGACAAACTGCACAAACACAAAAAGCAAAGCTGAAGCATATCATTCAAACAGATAGGAAAGTGAAACAAGCTTAACATTTACGCAAGGAACAATAGGAGGGAATAAATCTCCTGAAGGACAAATATTCAGAAACATCTGGAGAGGCAAAGAGAGCTAGTCACACAGCTTGGATGGTCATATGCTTGTGGGGCACATAAAACAGAGGCTTAGAGAGATGCAGTGGTTTTCAGAAAATGTACTATATTCATGTCTGTAAAATAAACATGGACTGTAAGTGCTCAAGAGTCATTGATTTGACTGGGACAGACCTGCCAGAAGGAATGAGAAACTAACTGAACATCAAGATGGGTTTTTAAGTTTGGATTTAAAGGCCTTGATAAAGTCAAACTGTCTGAGGGGTCGCTCATCATGTACAGTAAGAGCTATCATAATGGATAATGACACAAATCTGCTGCTCTTTGGTGCTCTTTTTTTAGCCAAGCTGTCAACGCTGTAGTCAAGTCCAACTTGACAGAGTCCAAGTTAAGTTATAGTGATTAGGAAATTATGATGGACAGAAATAATTTAGAACCTAACAACTGATCCAAAAACAACAGCCAGGAACAAAATGACCAGTTGCCACTAGCCAGAGTTCATGTACAAAGTCTTGATTACTACATCACTGGCCTCTTTTACCTTTTTGTTTTGTTTTTATGATCCACTCATGTACAAGAGTTCTTCTTCTTTGGTACACTATAATATTGCAAAGAGCATAAAGTGTTTGCTTGTGCACTGATCAGATAACTCAGGGATACTTAACATGATTTGTCACTTTTGCACAATGGCAGGAGGTCATGGACATTCAGGGCTGAATCAGGAACACTGATACTACTCAGACTACAGACAGAAACTCGAAAACTTCTGATACCAAAATCTTGTCTTACAGATTCTATTATACATCTGAATGCATGAGGGCAACCTGTTGAACAACTTAATGAGGTAATAATGTGTGTAACGTGATTTTCAGCCCATAAGTGGTCAAGAAATAATACTGTATTTAGTTTTAGTATCATTATTGTGTGTCTTCTTTGCACCATTATGTTGCATTAATGCACACAAGAGGTGTACAAAGGGCCACACTGCTATCTGGCATGGTGGAGAGCTGTGCATAGAGATATGAGGTCAATGAGCCTCCAGGATATAGCAGGTGGGAAGGGAGTCTGGAGAACCAGATGACAGTGATGACGATGATGATAATAATGGTGTAGATGATGATGAGAGGAAGGAGTGTGACCTGGAGGAGTGTTGTGCTGGAAGAGAGACATAATGAGGAGACAGAGAGGGAGGTAGAACAACAGAGAGAGCAGATCTCAGAGGAAGGAATCTGCAGATGAGAGTGAGACAGAGTGAGACAGAGCTGACGGCTGAGGAGAATAGAGCCAGTCAAGAAAAGAAGAGCAACAGACCTGAACGACTGCGATCAGATCCTCTATAATACTACATAAGTGATATTATGTTTGTGTCAGGTGAGAGCTGCTATAACACTGTCAAACTTGCACATACCATTAATGTCAACATACAAGCCAATCATGACTGCAAAAAATAATGTCTACTACACTTTTCTTGCCCTCTAGCTGGAGAGCAAACATTATCTTTTCAAATATTTAGATTCTGAAAACTTGGAAAAGAAAAAGAAACAAACTGATGTGAGATCAATGCATAATAATGTATTATTGCATTTTGTTTTAATCTACAATCTGCATTTTGGTTCTGTCCATCAGTGCACATCTTGCATAATTCACTGTTAGTACAAAACAAACTCTTTGCTCCCAAACACTAAATTTAGTATGATGAAGCAAAATGCCACAGCATTTCATCTGACTGCTCTTAAGTCCTGAAATCTGTATACTTTTGTCAAGTATTTAACTATAAAACTTTGAAAACTTTAGATTGGGTCAAAGTACAGTGGCTTCTTGTAAAATATCAGCTAAAAACTGCTTTGACATGTTCTAGTTCATACTGTATGTGGTATGATTTTGGGACAGAGCATGCAAATGTCTCCACATGAAGAGATTTAAACCAGGAATGAGGCTGACTTCTTCAGACAACTTGACAATCTGAGCTGTAATATTGTAATATCACATCATTCATAAACCCTGGACCATAGTCATCAACTCATCTGCAGACTCCTATCATGAAAACGGCACACCAAAGCTGCACGAGCTCCATTCACACAGTGACAAGATATTTAACTGATCTCACAGAGTCCCATTCATCATCACGGCTGTCTTTAGTGGAGAGGAGGACATTTCCCCTTCCACTTCTGTCTGGAAGATGAACAGCTCCACTGGCTCAGCTCCGGCTCGCTCTCTCTCGTTTTATCTCCCTCTGTGCTCTCAGTGTCTCTGTGCTGTTGGAGGACACCAAGCTGTTGGGTTTTAGCTTGAAGTGCCTGTATTGTTGCAGTGGGATTAATGCTGATGGCCAGTGTGATGTTCATATCTAGATTAAAGAAATATTGTTACACTTCTATTTTTAAAAGTAACCCTTTTAATCCATTAAAGTGAGCAGCATTCTTTGAAACATGTGAATAATCACACCACATATTTCATGCAAAAGAAGATGACATGCATGCGCCTAAAACATGTTTTGCTCTTAAAAAGCTTTTGTGTAATCCATGTTACTTGCTTCTTCATAGTGTAATCTGGCCACAGTGGATGAAAACAGCAAAAAGCAGCAGAGTAAAATCAGAAAAGCCATGGTTGTCTTGTCTGGTTGACTAATGTTCCCATTTTTGTGGCTAAATCAGAATAACTGTGTTCAAGGTTCAGCCAGATCCTGTATAAAATAAAACTCTATTAGAAACCACATTTTGGACAGCATATCGACAGAACCTCATGCAGTCTTGTTTCATTCAATTTGACCAAGATCATTCCACACTTTTCTCACATTCAGACTTGATCTTTATAATTCACTTTATTTGGTCATAGCAGGTGAAGAGCAAAAAAAACATGACTAGTTACTAGCTTGTCACTTACACCTATGTAAAAGTCACTCAGACATGTGAAAACCCCAATATCTATAAACAAATACCTCATTCAGTCTGATTTATTTGTCCTCATTGCTTAAGGTTATTTGAGAATATAGCAGCAAACTACTATTTGCAGTGTAAAGATGTAGAGCTGTGCTGTCTACCTGAGCAGGTAACTCTCTCTCTCTCTCTCTCGTCTGCTCTTCACTGTCCTGACCGACAGAGTCATCAGGGAGGCCCAGCGTCCTCCCTCATCTTCATCTCCAGCCTATACAGGAATACACTCATCTGGCACCAACTTAAGAGCCAAGTAGTTTTAATTTTATTCTCTTTGTAACATTTATGTTTTTAAAAAATGCTACAATCATAGTAAATGCAAAACAAAGTGTAAACAAGAGATAAATGTAGATGGAAATGTGTGACCTTACCTCTTTGCATAAAGATCTAAGTCGCTGAATGTAAGTATGAAGTAGGATATATTTTCAATTAAATGAATCACTATGGTAATAAAAGTCTCATGCACTGGATTTTTGTTAGTAGCCTTAATTAGCACCATTGGATCAGCGGGTGTGATTCCCTCTTAAACAAATCAATTTTCAGTTTTGCTTAAAAAAACGATTGAGGTCGGAGAAGAAGGCGACACATTCGTAATTGCTAAATAGCTCAGGCTCTTGATTGATGGCCGCTGAGGATGCAGAACAGGGCGAGGCTTCTGCAACTTCACTCTGCTGTGAGCTTGACCTTTCTTTTTCCTCTCAATACTGGCAATGATTCATCGGCCTGATGCATGCTGATGAGTGCTGAGCCCACAGTAATGCTGACTGATTGATGAATGAGAGTCATGGCGTGATGCGTGTCTGTCATATTATATTTTGAGCTGCAAAGTGCCTGATGATGCTGCAGCTGTAAGTCAGGAGATGATTAATTAAGATGACTGGATGCTTATTTAACACACAATTGTTTTATATTCTGCATGATGAGATGATGACTCCAGCGTCTCTTTCCTTTTGATTAAACACTCTAGACGTCTGTTTTCACATAGACCTGTGTGTGTCATGGGAATGGGAGGGCTTCATTCCAGTGGTCACTGCTGGTTTGTGTGTTTGAGTTGCACGTTCGTTCATTGTGTGATTGTTTGTTAGACAATCGTGTCCTATAATAGGACAGACATACACCACTGCTTCTCACAGGGTGCGGGGTCTCTCCCACGCCAACCCCCCCCCTCCCCATCCCACCTGGCATCACTGTCAGAGGCATGGCTCTGTGCCTTGGCATGCAACATGCCATCTCCCTGGCACTTCGTCTGGTTGCAGTACTGGGGGATGGGACTACACCAACTGGGGCTCCTCCAATCATTGTGGCGTCCACTCATCGGATGCCTGGAGGGGGGCTTTTCCACCTGTTCAATAGGAGTGCACCTCCAGTGGCCTCCATATGCCACCCAGATTCACACTATCCACGTCTTTATTAGAAGCATCTTTGGCAAAGTCATACTGATATTTTGATTAAAAAAAAACTCAAGTATCATGTTAATCTTCATATTGAGCCATTTGCACAACAAACTAAAGCTAATATATGCATTTTTTATACAATCTGTCAGGTATTAATTTAGAGTGTTGTGGACCTCCAAAACAGGAGGTGCACATGGGTTTTAACGATTTTATTAATAAACGCTTGCATTTATTAAGGCACAGAGAGGTTCTTGATGGGGAAGATGGTGCAGGCAGGTGAGGTATCCAGGAGGAACACACTGGCTTCTCTACTGTAACTTGTCGAAACGTCCTTCATTCAGCATCTATTCTCTGTATCATATAATGTCTACCTGAGCAGAGAATGAAGTTGCTGTCCCTCTGTGTGTGTTGTAATCAGAGCTGCTCTGTGCTTTGTTGATGTGTCATATTTCATTTCAACACAGAGAGAGATAGTATATATCAATAAAAACATTTCATGTTTAAATGATTGCCCTAATAATCACAAATAATAAATTTTCAGATGGTTTATAAACATTTTGTTGTAGAACAGCAGGTTAAGAAATGAGAGCTAGGCAGCTTTTTGTCCAGGAGAAAAGTGATTCATATTTACTCACAACCACTGTCATTAATAAACATTTTAAAATGAAAAAATACAACATAAAATATACACAAAACAGGAAGTGTTTCCAAAAAATGAACTCCACGTTTGCTTTGCAAATTGGAACACTGCTCGCTTTTTGTCAATGCAGTTTGATTTTCCAGTTTCCCTTGACATGTTTAATAATTTGCAGCTTTCAAGCTGTGCAGCAGCAATTTTGGCTCAAACGATTCAGACTCTTTAGAGCTCTGTTAGTTCGCTCATGTTGCTTTGAAAGCTCAAATAGCCAAATGCTGATTGCCAGACTCCCTTTATAGCTGACATGTGCAGAAAACACCATGAGCACAGGAACGGCTATGACATTCATTGCATTCATGTTCCTGTTTGACTGCAAAATTAAGTTTAGGGGATTTAATCATATCATATGTAATTTTGGTGATTTTGAAATCTCTGCTGCATGGTGTATATTTATAGTAACACAATCTTACATACTGCATATTCAAATGAATAGTATGGTTTTTATGGCATTGTGTGGTCGTGGCTGTCAGTGCTTTTGACACCAATGACAGATTCAGCACTATCATACATTTTGGAACAGTCGTCCCTGACATTATAAAAGATCACTCTGGCACACTGAAATATTCTCTTTGTGCTTCACTTGTCTGCTGTCTCTCATGGTGTTTATGACTCTCACTGAAAGTCACTTCAATAATTGAACATTATCTTATTATTAAGATATCTTATTACCATTAATAGAGCATGAATTAGGAAAACTGATCTTAAAAATACATATGCTTTTGATAACAGTTCTCCTTAAACTGCTGGATTGAATAATAAAAAAAAAAAAAGATCTTCCGTTCTGATCACATTAATATGTAACAGAAGGAATAGCGACATTCCTAAATGATCTCAATACATCAGAGATATGCGTTTTCCAATAAGTGACTCTAGTCTCCAGCTCTATAAGCCAAGTACACTGTCCTGAGGTTATGAATGGCTTAATTGGCACTAGCGCCGAAAGTGTTACACAAAATGTCAGCACATGGAAGAGACAGGCTACTGGAACAAATTCTCCAGTGTGGTCACAATGTCGGGAGAGAGCTCTCATTAGACGCTCTGTGAGTTCAGAGAACAGTACGTGTTGATTTCCTGTCAACGTCGACATGTAATTACATTCAACTCATTGTCATCGTGGAGGAAGAACAAAGAGGAGCCCAATGAAGTATTCAGAGCTTTCATTGAACTAAAAGCAGCAATACCACAATGAAAAATACTCCAGTACAGATACAGGGCTTGTAAACTGTAAGTTGAAACAACTGGGCAGAGACGCTCAGTGATATGATTGAAAGTCTATTAGCCAGTAAAAGGTACTGGATTATCAGTACTGATGCATGGATGGGTTTTCACTGATAGTCTGTTCTGCATGGAACATTTTTCTGTCACACAGTCTCCCTTTGTTTGGGAGGTGACTGTAATTGAATTACTGTAGTTTTGCATGGATAAGATTGAATCACATGCTGTAAATTCCTGCATTGAAGCATTCACAGAGCAGCCAGCCAGTTCTCCCCACAGATACACTGCTCGCTGTTACACGATTAAAATACCCTCCTCCAGAAATCTCGCCAACTGCTTCTCTTGACAACCATTTTTTTTCAACTTAATTCAGCCATGTGAAGCCGACCAGCCTTATTTTCTTGTCTGATCACGTTGCTCATTCATGTTGTAATCTGTTTGATTTGGTAGAACCACCTTCCCTGCTGCTCTGGAGAAGGTTTACTCAGTTGCTTTCTACGACCACATGTACATGTTGACACATCTAATTTTGGGGATTCATGTTATTATACTGAATTAACAATGCTGATGTAATTTTATTTGGCATTCCTTTACCGTCTGATTGTACCAGTGACTTAATATTCTCTTGACATAACTTTGAGTAAGAATATATTTCTGCTGTATTTCACCTTCAAAGTCAGCAACCGCTCAATCTCCTGGGAGCATTTTGTCACACCACACAGCACAAACTCCACGATTTATACAGCAGCTGGTGCAGTAAATGTGCTGTAATTGCACAGTCACACATGGATCCGGGTGTGCTCGTAGTATCGCACCAAATCTATTCATCTACAGCCTATGTGATAATGATGCTCGCTTTAGCGCCACACCACCGCCTCCTGCTTTTGCATGTTATTTAAGGGTATTATTATGCCTGCATACAGTATAAGCATCTGTCCCCCCAGTGCACTGCTCGTTGATTGGAGGAAAAGCTTTTGTGTTGTGATCTGATTGGGCCTCAGCAGCGATATCCGCAGTAATGACCCGTGCTGGGAGGTGTTGCAGGAGCAGATTTGGAGGCGCTATCCTGTTAACAAGGAGCCTGCTGAGACAAGCTGTGAGCAACACCGCTTGGAGATGTGTGATTTCAAGCAAGGCCTGCCTGTGCCAGACAGCTGGTGATCTGCATCTTCTTTATTGTTATTGCATATGACAATGAAGAGAAACTATAGTGCTCTAGCTGAAAGAAAATACTAGGAAAAGCAGATGTTCTTTGTTTTCGTGGATTTGTAGATCTTTTAAAAATGAAGCTAAATTGCTAGATTCAAGAGAACATAGTACAGTAAATTTCGACTTATCATTTGCCATAGCAGGAAGGAGCTTAACACACACTGACTCATCCATTATCCTCATTGATTTCTCTGTCTACATATGATTTGACCCCTTTATCCTCATCACTCCTGATCTTTATCTGCCAAGTCCAGTTAGAATAGAAATATAGGCCAATTAACCCCTGATTTAGGCCTCATTATTTTTGTTTACGGACGCACGCTGACCCCAGGTTCAGTCACGTGTTAACACAAATAGCTAATCATCCAATCACCTGGCTGCAACTGAAACCATTCAGGCATGTAGACATGATCAAAAGAACTGGCTGAAGTTCAAATTTTAAGTGATTTGTGGCATGGTTGTTGGTGCCAGACAGGCTGGTCTAAGTATTTCAGAAACTGCAGATTCACCGGGATTTTCACTACAACCATCGAGGGTTCACAGAGAATGGTCCAGAAAAGAGGAAATATCCAGTGAGCGGCAGTTGTGTGGATGAAAATGCCTTGTTGATGTGAGAGATCACAGGAGAATGGACAGACTGTTTGGAGATGATAGAAAAGCAACAGTAACTCAAATAACCACTGGTTACAAACAAGGAATGCAGAATATCATCTGTGAATGAAGGACAAGCTGAACCTTGAAGAAGATGGACTACAGCAGCAGAAGAGCACACCTGGAGACACTCCTGTCAGCTACGAACAGGAAACTGAGGCTACAGTTCACACAGGATCACCACAACTGGACCACAGAAGATGGAGAAATGTTGCATGGTCTGATGAGTCTCCATTTCAGCTGAACATTCAGACGGTAGAGTCAGAATTTGGAGTAAACACCATGAAAGCATGGCTCCATCCTGTGTGGTTCAAAGGTTCAGGCTGCTGCTGGTGTAATGGTGATATTTTCTTGGCTCACTTTGGGCCCCTTAGTACCAACTGAGCATTGTTTAAACGCTGCAGCCTGCCTGAGTATTGTCACTGACCATATCCATCCCTTTATGACCACAGTGGACCATCATATGATGGCTGCTTCCTGCAGGATAATGCTCCATGTTACAAAGCTCAGATCATCTCAAACTGGTTTCTTGAACATCACAGTGAGTTTACTTGACTCCAGTGATCTCCACAGTCACCAGATCTCAATCCAATAGACCCTTTGGGATGTGGAGGAACGGAGATTCTCATCATAGATGAGCAGCTGACAAACCTGCAGCAACTGAGTGATGCTATCATGTTAATATGGACCAAAATCTGTGAGGAATGTTTCCAACACCTTGATGAAGGTATGACATTAAGAATAAAGGCTTTCTGAAGGAAAAAGGAGGTCCAACCTCTTACTAGCAAGATGTACCCAAGTGAAGTGGCCGGTGAGTGTATATTTCATATCCATTCCTAGTTCCTGTAAATATGGAGAACAATGCTGAAAAAACACATTGATATGACGGACATGGTCACATAGGTCACATAGGTCTCAACAACAACAGTGCAGCCATATTCACACCAAGTCAAGACAACAGTGTAACATTTATGTATGCAAACCTGACCATTGTCTACTGTTCAGTACATGCAAATGATCATGCTTTAGTTCTGTGACTGATACCTAAACGGGAAAAAACAAACATTGTTTCCATAGGAAAACAAAGAAAGAGCTATCCATCACTGCTGAAAACAACCCTGGCTACCCCTGTGCTCTGTAGGCTCCATGCAGAGTAATTCTTAGGGGGCTGTATTCCAGACATAATGAGAAAGAAACATCAGGGTAAACAAATCGACTTTTTTTTGTTGCAGGCTGGCCTAATTACAGGGCAGGAATAAATAACTTTTGGAGAGGAGACAGGCACGCTAGTGCTAGTGTAATGCATTGTAATGGGCCATGGGGAGTTAATGCACCATTTTTCTGCCTGACATGTTCCTGTGGTATGTTCAGTTCATAGTGAGCATCTCTGATCGTACAGAAGTTTAGCTGCTGAGGCACATTGTTCTGCAGCCTCCTGCAGTAATTTACGTCTCATATTTCCTAATGTATATCCTAAATGTGGCATCACATTACATTACAGTGATTTGGAACATATTTTCAAGATTCACTTAAAAGGCAGAACACAGAGAGGATAATAATGAGGTTTAACATTAGTTTTGGTGGAATCTTATATATGACTGAATGATGGGATGGATTACTTTAACTTTAAGAAAAATATGTCCCTGGACACCCTTAGGTAGGGGATCACACAAAGCCTCACTACAGACAGATGTGCTGTGGAAATACCACGGCAGAGCAAAATATCTGGGTGTGTCTGGGGCTGTCTGGCCAAGTGTCACAAAGTGCTGGAACCATTGAATAATATCTTCACTTTTCTGCATTTCTGGAATAAAAAGTCAGGAGAGCATGTCATGAGAGACAGCTGGGCTGGGCTTTTTCGGGTTCAGTGTATTTGAGTTTCTTTTTTTAGAGCACTCACCTAACCTGGTCACACCTCTTCTGCTTTAACTGTGTGCTTTTCAACATCCGGTGTGGGGACCCACACTTGTTGCTTTCACTCAAAGGTCAATATATGCACATATATTATTATTATTAGAGTCACACTCTTTACTCAAAGTTCATGTTATTAACATTTTTGACCTATAGCAACGCGATCAAAGCTCAGACATAATACACCCCCTTTAATCCCCTCAGCAACTGGATCAGGTGTTCCCTTTAAATCCTATTGAATTTATGGAGGGTATTCCTTAAATTAAACATCATTTTAAATATAGAACACATGATAGGAATTCACTGAAGTTTAATTATTAACAGAGGGCGATAACTATCTTTCCAGCAAATGCATTGGACTTGTTAGCTGCTTTTTATTTTATTTTTTTGGCAATATTATAGATAATGATTTAGTGATAGACTCCTTAAATTACCTTTGTGTTTACTGACATTTTAATTCTTAGCAGATAACAAATTATCTGATATGTTGTTCTGGTTCTATTACATGAGTAATGTGCCAAAGAGCTGTCACATCTTCAGATTTAAGGTTCATTCTTGACCTCGGAAGCATCAGTTATAAAATGGTGTTGGAAGCCAAAAAGCTTTCAACACCTCTCCTGGACGTCCTCCATTGATAGAGCTGCTCGGTTGTCATGGAGATGATTTGTTGTCACATGGTCAAAATGCCATTCTTGGTTCATGTGACAGCCGGCATTCAGATCTGAGCTTTATTTAATCAGCTTTGTGATGACATTATTATCAGCTGTTTTCTGTCTCATGGTGTTTTGCTAAACTTATCTTCAGTCTTTGCCTGCTTCACACATGTAATTCACAAAACCAAGAGTGATCAAAGATACCACAGACATCAAGGCATAATTTGGTACTCTCTCTCTCTCTCTCTCTCTCTCTCTCTCTCTCTTTGAGCATTCGTGCACTTCATGACAGATGAGGTGGACCGTGGGGGTGAGGGGTAAATCCCAAAACTGAATATTACCCTCACTGTAATCATTTCAATCTGTTCTGCCAGAACAGATTGTGGTATTTTGCTTCCCTGTTGGAGTGCTGTATATATCTCCTCCCTCCCTCTCTTATTTCCCCCTCTCCCTCTCCCCTTTTCCCATTATTGCAATATGGCACTCTCCATTTCATTGTCAGTCTGGGCAGCGCTGCTGTAGCATAGACTCGTTACATTGTGCCTAAAGCTCGCTGACCACCTCCCTTGTGAGGGATTATGATCATCCATCATGGATAAAACATTACATTACATCTATGTGGCCACTGGTTCTTGCTTAGGCTGGAAAATAGGGGAAATATAAGCAAAGAAAATATGTTTGTAAAATTGCCCGCCGACTATCAAAATGAAATGCTGAAGCAAACCTCTACCCCTGTTTGTCAGATCAAATTGAATGCATTTTCCTGGACTTAGTGAGAATGGAGCATGTAGAATTGGTGCTGCTTCTTGTTTTGTGTTTTCCGGTGATCCCTGTGCCCTGTTTAAGGAGTTTCAGTCCCTGCTGATTGAAAGAGCCCCTTTAAGTGGCCGTGGCAATTCCAACAACAACAGTCGACCTCCTCTGGCAGGAAGAAGGCCCTTAACCACAAGAGCTGGGTCTGTGTGTGTGTGGGGAGGGGGTGCAGGAGGGAGGCAGCTTGTGGTCGTACATCTTGGGAAGGCTGCATGTGTTGCCCAGACAGCCCCTTAAGTGACTTCACCTCATCTCAATGGTGCTCATTACGAGCGATAGAAAGCCATCCATTCAGGGCAGCGATATAAAACAAACCAACTCCATCTGGAGAGAGGACAAGAGGGTATCAACATGGGCTCACAAAATTGATTAGGTTGTGCACCATACTGTGAATAGTAGCGGGTTGTGCATCTCATCATTTTTACACACTTCACTCCTCGCTGTCACAATGACTGCAGCAGATTTAGAATTTGAATGTGTCAACAGGGTTCCCACAAGCTCTCTAAATATTTACTCATAAAAGTGACAAAAAAACTTGAGCGCCTCCACAGTTGCCCTCTTTAAACATATTTCAGTGGATATAACTCAAAGCGGGGCACCATGGCAAAACCCAGGCTGCATTGAGTATTCGTTTTGAAGCCTGTGTTTACACTGCTCGGTTTGGTAGCCTAGCGTCTCCAAGCAGCAGGCTCCTGCTGGGATGTTGAGGAAGACTCTGCCTTCACATGATGGAGTCTGACAGAGAGGACGGGGAGACGGACAGAAAACTTGAGGCTGCATTATCCTCCATTGTCAAATTCATTCAAAAAGCTAGTTTCAACCTATTTCACCTCTCTCCTATGTAATGCCTCCCTGTAAATGTCTTTTCTCTTGCGCTTGGATGCATGTATGAACAGTCCATATTTAGCGAATGAAGCAGAGATAAAAATCACTCATGCCCGTCTGTGAAATAAGCACAAAGGCAGACTTGCACCTATGAACTGTCTCAGGGTGAAGAGATATAGCCGACAAAGAGCTGTTGGGCTTAATGGCTTTAATTTGAATTTCTTTCCTTTCATTAGAAACCATTGGCATTTCAAGCACCTGTGCACTATTGTCAGTGACTAACCTTTAAAGAGAAGAGTGATGTGTCTTTCCTGAAGAGACAAAAGCCCAGAAACAAATACTGTCATACTGACACACTCTTTCCCTTTAGTCTGCTTGACAGTTCTCTCTGTTTTAAAACCAGCTAAACAAACTAATGAGTTTTTATTCATGGTCTGATGCCTGTAGACATGCGCACATTCATGTATGCTGGATGCTTTAAAGCAGCATCTTTCCATCAGTCGTATCTATACAACATGAGAGTTTCACACTACATACTGCACAATCAGTCTAGCTTTTAAGATCCCTGAAGACCTGCAGGAGATGGAGAAAATGTACGCCCAGCATGAGACACTATTTTAACTTTGATGTAGCTAAATCAACATTGCAAATGGGGTTGGGCAGTATTTGGTTTGATGCTCTAGTGTAGTGGTAGGATGTTTCATTTCCCTGTCCACTTGGAATATCCTGTCAATATTTTAATTTTCTTTTCCCCATATCTCCATAGCATATTGTGAATTTATAGTGCCTGTTTGTGGGTTAAAACTGACTTTTCTCCTTGACAGTTTTTTAAAACATGCACCTGCAGTTTGTCCACTTTGGAGCTCATGCTGCTTTGAAAACTCTAGTATCAAAATACCAGATCTCCAAGTTAAGCTGCACTTAAGTTGTTACACTGTTTCTGCATGAGTAAATTACATTCCTTTGTTTGTCTCTGTGCCATATGGTGAGCACATTTATAACTATGTACTGTGACATCTGACAAAAGTTATACACCCTATCAGTTATCATTAGGGTTAAGTTTCAGCGCAGCAGAAGAAGGAAATGACCATAACCACACAACCAGACAGACTTCTTCTTATGTTCTGTATATTGACAATATTTTGACCATGAAGGACATTTTCCAGTGTTTGCACACAAGACATCCCTGGTTAAGTAGTGACTTAAGCACTATGCCTCATATTTCATCATTTACAATATCCATATTCACATTCTGGCCCACATTTCCAATTCCCATTTTGATTAATATTTCATATCCTGTTTTATATTCACAGCATTTTTATTACTTACATTCTGTTACTACATTGTGCATACTTTTGCCATTTGCTCTTGGTTTTATTTTATCTTGATTATTTTCTGTATTGTGTAGCTTTGTGTGTGTTTTTTCTCCTTTTTATTTCCACTTTACACAGTCTACGGAAACAACAGTTAAAGGTACTGCACACATAAATGATTGAATCTTCCTAAACCTGGTTTAGATCAAGAGAGGATGTTTAACAGGGAAACCTGTATGTAACCACCACTAAGCAGACCTGTTTTAATCAAATTAGGTGCATTTCATGCTTCACTCAATTCACAGGCATTCAAAATGACCATGTGTCAAGAGAATCTGACAATAGATTTGGGTCCTTTGAGAGCAAATCTCCAGCCTGTGGTCAGTATCACAGAATAGTGATCAATCTAACAAAATCTACATTATTAAACTGAACTAACAAGAGCTCAGAATGTCATAGATCACAGTTTATATGGCCCCAAATCCACTCCTATGCCCTCTCCATCCTCATCCTCTCCATGACTTCTGACGTCAATCAAGCCGCTGGTTTCAGCAGGCTGTGAGCTGCGATATTTCAGCAGCACACTGAGAGGTAATTAGAACAATGATTGCCAGCACCCAGGAAAGGAGTGAAGAAGGGGGAAAGAAAGTGCTGACATGTGTGAGGTGAGCTGTGCCAGGCTCTGAAAATGTGCCCAGGCAAGCACATGTATGATGGGGGTGTCTGGGTGCACGCCGGCAGCTTCCTGCTGAAGTGAGTTACTGTATGTGCTGTGCAGAGGCAGACCGTGTGCTGCTGCCATCTTTAGCCTGGGGTCTGGGCCAGGTACGCAGCAGCTGTTTGTCTCTGTGGACAAATAAGCACCACACAAATACACACCCATGCATATCGATCAAATGTGTCAGATTAGAGGAAATATCACCGTTGTCTCAGGATTGAAATGTCATGCTTTTCTCTGGGCTAATAACTGTTTTACACACTCAGCCATAGATACAGACAATGAACCACACACACACACACACACTGTGACACATTAAGTCACCACTGTATTCACCATAAATGTCCTGTCTGCTCTGTTAATGGTCAGCTAACTGAACTTGCATTGTAATTAAGCATTGGACCTGCACTTTGGTGTTCAGTGGATAAGGTGATATTTCATTCAGTGTAAATAATCCTCAGGAAGCATGAACAAGACTGTCCATCCGGCTCTGCAAAAAGCTGAGCCCCATGCCTCTTAATCTGGTCCTAAATCAGATCAGGATCATGCTGGGATCACATTCAACTCAATGTCAGTATTGGTAATCCACACCAATCATTATTATTGGATAATGCTTGTGGTAATATGAAAGAGAAGGATGTTTATGATTAAATGTGGCATAAACTGATAAAATAGTTGTACAGTATGTCAGTGTATATGCAGACTGCCCTTTAATCTGCCCGCTCCACACACTGAAATAATAGCAACACCAGTCTTATACACACACACACACACACACACACACACACACACACACAGATACTAACTTAATGATGTCTGATGATAATATATCGTACATATGGCTTCTGCTTTTAAAAAGAAATATTTAGAAGTGTTTGAAATATTATACTCAACAGCTGCCTCAAGTGCAAGTTAATCCAGCGCCCTCTCCGTGCAGTAATCTTATGGCCATTTCCTCGACTGCATGGTTGCCATTACTTGATTCATGATGTGAATATCTCTTTAATGTTGGGGATTGGAGATTTGGTTTGACCTTGTTCTTTAATCTGGAAAAAATACATTCTCAAAATGCCGAGCAACTGGCTGTGGGAAAAAACACTGTTAAAGAATTAGGAGTGAGCTTGAGCCCAGCTGTGTGCATGCATATAATATAATTGGCCTGTGGATGTGAACTGACTTTACCAGGCAGGTCTGTTGTGGAATATATTGCTTCATTATAAAGAGCACTGTTGTAAAAAGCTGTGGGTTTCATGTAGGGTTGGAATAAATGTTATGGTATGTTATCAGCAGACTGGGGTTGTGTCTTGTACTTGAACAATTGCTGGCCATTACATTATAATGGAAGGTCATGTGAACCTAGCTATAAGCCAAAACCATGATAATCTGTCAGACTGTACTGTATGTTGTCCTTAGTGTGTTTTAAATAGACCATTATGAAAATACCATACATTTATGCAACAAATCGAAAGGATTTGGGATTTCTGCTGTGCAATCTTGCTGTGTAACAAAACGGTTGCAGTGAAAAATATACAATATATTACATTATTATCACATTATGGTTTGAAAACAAACAAAATAATGACTGTTTGGTGTTAACATAATTTGACCCTCAAACCTTTGCTACAAAATAGCAATATTTTTAAACTTTTTTTAATGAATGAAAGGATAAATTTTAGGAAGCAATGCCTTTCTGACAGGAATAAAATCGTTGATATGTAAAACTCATATCAAATACATATCTTACCTTATAGATCTTTAAATCATAGCCAATGTGTGTAGAAAAACTGAATCTTATATCATATACTGAACAAAAATATATGCAACACTTTAGTTTTTGCTCCCATTTTTCATGAGCTGAACTCAAAGATCTAAAATGTTTTCTATGAACACAAAGGACTTATCTCTCTTAACTATTGTTCATAATCTGTCTAAATCTGTTTTTGTGGGCACTTCTCCTTTTCCCAGATAATCCATCCACCTCACAGGTGTGGCATATCAAGATGCTGCCTAGATAACATAATTATTGCACAGGTGTGCCTTGGGCTGGCCACAATAAAAGGCCATATTTATCATATATGACCATTTAAGAGTTAAGATTAGTGTATCATCATGGGTAAATGATTTCTAAATAACCCTACAATAAAAAGATAACCCCTGTCAGAACCAGTGAAGTATGTTTTATCTTGTGGATCAAAAATGTTACTCCTTCCTTACAGCCCACAAGGAGGCATGGCAGTATGCACAGATGACACACTGAATCATGCATGCATTCATCCTGAGCTCTGTAGTGCTGTATCCTAGTTTCCTCGACATAAGGGCCAAGTTTACAACAAGGATACCAAGTTTACATGAACTGTTTTGGAGGATTTTTTTCAGACATCTGGTTCTTGACAGCAGCTAAAGAGTTACAGTAATCAGCGTTCACTGGAAGAATTTAGTTCACCCAAGGGATATGACTGTATTTGTAAGAGACTAAAAAGAGCTGAGAACTAATATGACAAAGGTAAAAAGAAATAAAATGGTTGGCCCAAGAGGTGAGCCTTGAGGCACTCCATGTTATCAGTGAAGCAGAAAGAAAGAGAAGAGTCATTAATTGAGAGAGAAAACGTTTGACAGATCAAATGAGAACAGGTCCAGCCACACAGATACCAAACAAGAAGAGGCTCTGCCATGCCCATGGGGGAAATGTTCATGATTAATATGTCATGGAATACTCAGACCAGTGGGGGGAGCTGTTCCATGTGTCTGACAGCGGCTTGGGATAGCACTTGTGGCCTGGTCACAAGTCGAAGAGGAATACAACGCTTTGCTTTGGTAATTCTGCTCCATTTATCTGGAGTCAAAACAAACAGTCAGTGTTCATATCCTACCAACAAATACAGAGCCTTCTACAGGATGGGAAGTGATGCCAATGTGATATTTTTCATCTTGTCTCCTATCCTAAAAACAAGGATATTTACTTGATCCCCTCCTTCATCCCCTGTCCTATAACAGTACACACCAATACCAGGGTTATTTTAAGCAACTTGATCTGAAACTTAAGGGACTTAATCCTATCGTCTGATTTCCAGCCACCATGTGACATCATCTTTTGGAGCCAAGATACAGATGTTGACCTCTGTGTGTGTTTTCTGTGAGCATGAATCTAAACACGAACTCGAAACACTAACCATCGTTAGGACGTATCATGTATGACGACAGCTGCAATGGGCATGAATGTTTCACTGCATCTCTCCTTGCTCTAGGTCTACTGTATTAGAGCTGTTTAATCACAGCAATAAGAGCCTGTGGTTCACCAGATTCACTGCTACTGAGTGAACGACCTCTGGTTATACAGGACTCTTGTGGCATGAATTAATATCATGTTTTAGGTCCCCTTGAAGACCATGACTCAGTTGCTGTGGGGGATAAACCCAACTAAATTCAGCTGAATGTAGTCTGACAACTTTTATGGCTCAGATTTGCAACACTATATGGTATTAAACAAAAACAAAAAAAGTAAAAAAATATATATAATAATTTAATTATTATGCAAGTTAATTTGCATGAGTAGGCTGCAGCCTTGTATTTTTATATACAGCATTAATATCTTATTACATAAAATTTACAAGGATATATGCCACTTTGAGCTGCAATCTTGGTTTGGTTTAAGGAGGAAGAATCACACCAAGTTACGACCTAAATCTTTTTCATTGTCAAAAGTCAGAATATTTGCCCTTCGCTTAGGTAGAAATGTTTTTTTGGGGAAGATTGGGATTCAGGAAAAGAAGGATCAGTGTTGCCATACCTTCTCGGTTTATTCATTTTGTTCTTATTTTTCAGATAAGATAGCTAGCCTTGTATGTTAATGTTAATGTTCGCTAATCCCCAGTGCAAACAAAGAATGGGAAGCTCAGACTGGTGGACCACACCAGACAAGACCCTGTGCTTCACCATTTTAAACAGGACTGAGGAATTTCAAACTGAATTCATTTGAGCCAGAACACTGGAACTCAAAGATGAGTCAGAAATTAATCAAGAACAACAAAGAACCACTAAAACACATTTCTGTTCAGGAATGACAGTGAATAATAATTTGGCATTTCAATCAAAAAAAATAAATAAATAAATTATGTGCTTTGATTTGAAAATTAATGGATGACAACAATAATATTTTAGCATTAAAGCCATCATTTGATGAAAGACCTTGCACATACTGGTAGATTAACCATCACAGAAACTATTCTGGTAATCACTAAAGTGGTGGGAAACACCTTACACTGGGTGGTAAATAGTGTCTCTTTTCTTACATAACTTTATTTATGTGTCTATTTTATTTTTTATTTTTGACTATCTTTTTTTTTTTTACATTTATCACATTTGACAAAGCACCATGTGGAGCAGTGCTCTTAATTTCGTTGTATGCACTGTCATATAATGACAATAAAGGCTTTTGATTTTGATTTGATAGGCTTCATACAATATATTATTATAATTTTGGCCTTGAGTCTTAATGATTTGAGCAAAATATTTGGTCACTCACTCACTAAACTCACTAAATATTCTTCTTATTCTTAATAGGTTTGGTGCTAATTAATAAACCTGTCCCAAACAGTTTTTTAAATGTATTATGTGCATGTATTAGTTTTTTTTCTTTTTTTTTTTATTATTATTATTGTGAAAAGATATTGATTGAGTTGGCGCATGGTGTTGTCTCTGGATTGGAAAGCCACACCGTAGTTTCGCTTTCTCCACAGCTTTCCGTGGATCCAGCCCTCCTGACTCCACACCCTGTTTTCCGGGGAGCTCGTGCAGATCCAGCCCTTCAGCACGCTGCTCTCTTACGTCCCGTCCGTGAGCAGTGAGCTGGCTGCGGCGGAGATTTCTCCTTGTGGCCGGGTCCCACCGTCCCTCCAACTCAGCTCTATTCTGGTCTTTTTCCCAGTCTTGGCACACATCCTTCAGCGCAGTCTGCGCCTTGGTGCTCCGCGGTCCTCAAATCTTTTTGTCCCTGCTCTGCGCCTCCGTGGCAATGGATTGATTTCAGTGTTTTTCTCCGACCTCTGCCTCGACCAAGTTGAGAAAACAGTCGGTGAGACCTGCGGCTCTCTCTCTCTCTCTCTTCCAGCTACATGTTTCATCCGGACACTTTTTAAAGTACCTGGCTCCGGATGTTTCTGCACCTTTTCGGACTTTGAACTTTTTTCTTCCGTTTGTGCATTTGCAGGAGGTGGCCGGGGATTTTAAGGATTTCTTTTTCTTATTTTTTTCTCTTTTTTTTTCCTAAGAAAAGCTCCTCCGAGGTTCCTGAAGCCTGCAAAGATTTTTTTGTGAAAAGTGATGGCCGAGCGGGGAGCTCTGTCGCTCCTCTCTCTCCTCTGTCTCACCTTCCTCCACACGGAAACCACCGCGGCCAAGCATGTCGACAAAGGTGAGTGAATGTCTCCAAGTCTGCTGTGTGTGTTTTATACCCTGGAGAAACTTACCCACATCATATCACGAGTTGTAAAATAAAAAAGAGTCGGAAAGCGACACGGAGCTAGGTAGCTAACAGTGCTGTGTTTACGTCAGCCACTCATTCACCGTTTACTCAACTTTAAAAGTGGGCTACTTTTCCACAACACTGTGAAAACACGGGAACATTACTGATCCCAGAGCAGCCCTGTTTGAAGCAGTGAAGCAACACTCCGTCCTTTTGTCTGCTGCTGCTGAGGCTAAAGTGCCCACAGGTTCCTCTGTTTGTCTCTCCTCTGATTCACAGACATGCTGCTGGCTTGTCTTCAGGTTTTGTGTGTTTTTGTCTGAAAGGCTGGATAACATGTTGTGTTTGTTGGCTTGAGATCATCCAGATTGTGTTTGGCTCACAGAAATGCAAAGGATGGCAGGAATCAGAGTCATTAGTGCTCTCTGTCAGGTAATAAGCTGGCATCATCAGTCCAGCAGACATCTCATTACCTGGGCGTCAATACATGTTTAGCTGATGGATAAACAGACCTCATTTCATTTGCTACTGTTAATTGTTTTCAAAGCTCTATAGTGTCTGCCTTAGTCCAACTGGTGGTTTTGTGTCATAACACATCTCACCATCAGAGTTTTTCCTGTGATATTAGACGTATCATTGATTGGAGTCTGTATGTTTCAGCATCACGCCACAGTCTGTCTTCAAGCCACGAGTGCCTGAGATAAATTGGAGAGCCATGAGGAAAAAGATGTTTCCAGCAGTGAGCTTCAGCCCATATCACATAGCCCATCGTGACAGAGTCACATCTTTATCATTTAAGCTGTTAGACGCTATCACACACATCAGCATGCGGTCTGGAAAATTATCAGTGTAACAGGCTCTTGTGTAACATGTCCCAGTTTCTGCCCATCCTTCTCTGGATATACAATAGAGTTGTAAAAAGGCACTCCATGTGTTTTTTTTTTTTTAACATGTTTGTTTATTTGAAAAAGCATGAATGTGCATAGAAGATAGGCCTGGGAGTGACAGGCCTGTGCTAGCTGTTGGGCTCTGTAACGTGTGGAGCCTGATGAAAGACCCTCTCCTGCATGAAAAGAGCTCTGCAGTGGTGGAAGGGGAGATAGAGAGAGGAAGAAAGCCCCTCCTTGGCTTTGCTGGAGATCAGTACAAAAGAGAGAGATGGGGGTAGGGTGAAACAGGACGACTGTCTGGAAAGTAATAAAACCAGGAGATTAAGGGGACCAGGGAGTTCCTTTGGGAGCTTTGATTGATTCCAGAGAATTGGACTGGGACCCACATGCAGAGACTGCATCTCAAATTACTAATTGTGGGGTCCCCTTCTCTGAAAATATCTGTTTATTCAAAACACATTTCTGTGAGCTCCTGACACTGACCAGAACTTCTCTCTCTCTCTCTCTCTCAAAGTTGCTAACTTAAAGAGGTCCAGTGTGTTTGGGGACGACACATATAACGGTATCACTTTTTTTTGCCTTTAAAAAAAAACCTGTAAAAGTTTATCCAAACTATCACTCCCCACCACTTCCTCCCCTGTAGCTCACAGAAGTGACTCAAAAAGTTTGGCTTTTGCAGATAAGTCCCTGTTAGAGGAGTGTAAAATCCATTCAGGCTTTATCTTATCTCTGTAATCCTGCTGGGAGGGAAGGACCTGCTGATTGTCTCCCAGAGGACAATGCAAATAACTTTGCTGAAATGTGTAAACATTTGGCAACCCTCTCTGCAGACCACTCACCAGGGTTTTATCCTCGCAGACCACCTCAGATGCAATGTTGCCCCAGACTTAATAAACAACTGACGTTTTCTTTTCTTCTCCTCTGCTGCTAAGAACAGACTTTACCACCTTTTGTGTTTTTGCCTTTGGAAAGCCCTGGTGGTCCGACATCCCAGTCTGCAGGGTGAAAGACATTGGGTTGCTTAAAGTTGGATCTTCTTCATCCTGAGTTTCAAGAATAATTATCACCCTCATTTTCAAGATCTTATGTCCATTTACACAAATTAATTTTCCAACTCCATCTTCAGCTCAAAGAATGTATCTTTTCCACATGTCCACATTGTCTCATGATGAGCTCAGTCACCTGTTGTCTCTGCCTTAGTGAGTGTGCTGTGTACTGAGCATTTATTAATGGGAACCAATCGCTCATAAAGTCCTGATGACCTCCAGCCGCCAAGAGATGGATAATTGTGCACTTGGCCAAGTGTTTGATTCATCTGTTTCACTAATGAAACCACTGCTCTGCTATGGAGGCTAAAGTTTGCTGCAGCGTGGAGAGGTCAGCAGGTTGAGCTCGCCGGTGAAAATAACAGTTTTGCTTGTGTCCAGGGCTTGTGAGGGTGGGGGGTTAAAATGATGGTAATTTCTGAAATAATTTGGCCTAAATGTCACAGCAGTTTATCACGTGTAATTGGCAGGAGGAGAAGGAGGATCAATATCCTTTGATAAGATGGCATCACATCTGCACATCCGCTTTCAGACGACTATTGTGGCAAAATGCTAGAGGACCATAGTGGCTGTTATTTCACCCAGCAAGGCTCTTTGTTGACTCGCTCCTATGTTGTGGTTCTTTAAAACCACGGTGTAGGCTGAACTGCAGGATTTATGTAGAGGTAGCGCAGCTCCACCAGCATTTGCACCATGGAACGAATGCACACATGGCTTGATCCCACCTTGCACAACATTAAGCTTTCACATGTCAGCTTTTAGTCTGGAGGTTTAATGTTTGTACACCAGATTGAATCTAGATGAACTGTCTCTCCTCCTCACTAAATTTGAACCCAGTATTTTTCTGTATGTTTATTGATTGTTGTTCATGCTGTTACTCCAACTTGCATTGTTAGCCCCCTGTGTGTATGAGTCATAGACTAGGCTGGCATGTCCCTGATTTGGATGGCCAGTCCCTAGTTAAAGCTGTCCCCGAAAATATCCCCAATTTCAGTGTTTTATGACTGGGGAAAAAAATGTTGCATGTTGAGTAGATCAACAGTTTTTATGGTAGCCGGTCACGTGTCGCTGTGACACAGAAAAAAACCTCTGACTCCCTCAACAACCAATAACCAACGCTGTCTGAAACATTTCCAAAGCATGACAAACCATAACAGAAAAGATAGACTAATTTATTTACGTAGTACAGTTTGTTTTTATTGGATTTATTGAAGTTATTTTTCCAGGTCTTCTATTTTTTAATTTATTCAATTGTAGAAAAATCTTATGTTTAAGGTTAAAATTAATGTAACCCATTAGTTAATAATAAATGGGTCTTTTTTTAATCATACCTGCTGTTGCTGACTGTTGTTCTCTGTTTGAGTTAAATCATTTGTTCAAGCTGCTTTTTTTTTAAAATTCCATACTACAAAATATGTAATAACATTATGTATTATTTGTGCTGATATATACTACTCACCTGCATCAGTATCGTATCAGAGGTGAAAACGTATCAGGACACCCCTACATTTAGTGACCTCAAAATACTTTCTGTAGACTTTCTCTCATATGTAATTATGGTATTAACCATTTTTTAAAATGTGAATTCCTGCACTGTTATTAGAGTCTATGATATCAAAGAAATATTCCACGACAGATACCAGCTGTAATGCCCAGCCATGCAGGTATGTTCTCAAAGCTCTCTGGGGTTGTCGTAGTGGCCTGGTGAATGTGTATGTATATGCATTTGTTAAGGAATAATTTGAGGAAATGTTGGAAACAAACTCTTCTGCCATTTTCAATTAAAATTCAACACCAGGTTGAAGTTGAATTGAAATTGCACATTGAGCAGCGATGCTCCTGGTACACCAAATTCCATCAATCCTGCCGGGACATTTTGTGTGTGTTGGCAGAGAATAAAGTCTTTTTTTAACGCTCACCACTTCTGCTAATCCATTTCCTAGGGGGGAACCCTGCTCCCTGGACACAGGAAAACCTTTGATTGAAATGGGCATAGGTGTTGTCCTGAACCATCAGTTTTCTGTGTGCTTTCAAAGCCAGCCTATTTGGTGTTATGATTGGTCGGCTCACATCAAGTGTGCTCCTCTTAAAAGCCCAACTTCTTTGGGCCTCAGAGGTGTTCCTGCTGTGACTAAAACCATGTCAGACGCAGCACCTTTCCAAACCGGCTGCCGTGTGTCTTCTTTGTGTCTGCTGGCCCTTTCATGTCCAAACAAAAAAGGCAAAAATCACTCACTGGGAGTTTGAAAAAAGTTGAATAGTGTGAAGAGGCCATAAAGCTGTCCATGCTGCCCTGTGTGGGGAGTTAGAGTTGTGAGGGACGTTACTTCAACAATATGGTCTTTTACTGGAGATGTCTCTGGAAGCATGTTTGCCTCGCTGATTTTCACTGTTTCTTTTAGTTATCATTTTAAAAATAGAACAGAAGGCCACATGTGTAATTCAGTGTGGTGATGTTGTGCTCTCCAGACTGCCCTGCTCTGCTCTGATTGAATGATGCTCAGGGTTAATGACCACTGGGAGAGCATCCTTTTCAGTTTCCATGGAGCTGACGCACATTAGCAGCAGCAGTGCGAGCAAAGCATACAAAGAAGACACTGAAATTATGACTACTTCTCAGTAAGAGTCTAGTTTGTCATCTCTGTCATTGTGCTGCTATGTACACTTCAGCCATAAGGTGACTTCTGTCAGGCTCTGGAGAACTGAACCAGTCCAGCTCTGCTCCCTCAGCGTCACCACAATCAAACACCAAGTGTGTGTGTGTGTGTGCGTGTGTGTGTTGGGCCATGGTGTTGGATTTGTAGCAGATTTTCCATTACAGCAGTTACAGACGTGTCTTGGATATCTTTAAAGTCTTTGCAGCATCTGATTAGGTGAGAAATTACACTGATGTGCAATTAATCAAATTTTGACTGTGATTTAGATTTGTTGTCAAACGATCGCCAAACTCATATAATCGAGTTAAAATTATTTATTGGGTGTTTTAGTCTTATTAATAGGACCTTTATTTTGATGCTTAAAGATGCGGCACAGCGGAAACAGGAAGTAGAGAATGTAAACATACGTAACGGCATGGTTGCTACTTACGCTACGTGTTCTGGTGTCCTTTTTGGTTCACGCTATCCCTTCAGAAAGCAGTGACTGTAAATGTTGCATAATCGTTGTGTGCTAATATGTTGTATGTATGATGTTTGATAACTTTTGACAGTGTTTACCATGCTAAAGGCCGTACATTAGCATTGCTGAATTCTGTATAGATCATAGTCACATGGGATGCGATATAATGTCGTCTTTCTTTTTGTTGCTTTATCCAGTTTCACTCAAATTCACTGTTGTCAAGCTGTGAAAGTTAATAAAGGAGCAAAGACATTCATCCTTTCTGGCTCATGAAACAGAGTTTGGCTGATTGTTTAATCATTGCTAGCACAGCATAACACATTGAGAGGACAGTACACAGCTGGAAGGTACATATTTGTAGCCTATATTTATTATCAATTTAAACGTTTTGTGTAAAGAATCAATAACAAAGTGTTGTTTTTTTGAGAGAGAGAAATGCTGAATAAATGCAAAATAATTGTTTGGATAATCATTTCAATATTGAGCAAAATAATCGTGATTATGATTTTTTTTTTTCCATAATCGAACAGCCCTACTGATGAATTATTTTCCATTCCTCATCATGTTACAAGGCATTGCCTCTGAACTAAAACACTTCTTAAACTATTACTGCGTTCACATGGATGAGCTTAATCGTATAATAAGGGCATTGAAAATGTGTCTATTTCATGTGTACAGGCTAAGGATCGTATAGGGACTGGATTCGCGAATATGATAGGAACCCCTGACTTAAGACGTTGTTAAAGTGCTTTTTGCCTCTTGTGTACAGTATCGTATCATATTCATGTCCTGCGCATGCTAGAGGATTTCCGAGATTTCACCCGGAAATGGAAGGAGGCGCCTACGTCATCTTAAATGGTAATGTTGTTGCCGGAAAAGTCAAACGATACCATGGCTTCGAAGAAATCAACAACTCACTTTTGGACGTACGAGGAGACGGAGTTCATGCTGCCAGATAGTTTATTGTTGTTGTTAAGTAGCCGTCAACCGGAAGTCATCCAACACCACTTGTTGAAAGGGCTACAGCGCCACCTAGCATAGCAGAGTCAGCCAGGTCACTGACCATTATCTGAATTAAACAAACTCAATGTGTACTTGGATTTCGGGACAGACCACCCACTGAGTTGCCACATGAAATTTGGCAAAATCCAGTACGATCCTACCATGTGACCACAGTTTATTTCTTATTGCAGTGGACTATGAAGGCTTATGTTCACCATTCTGACATGCAAATGCTAGCACCAGTGTCTGTGAAGCTTTTACCAGAGCAACACTCAAAATGGCCCAAAAGACTAAGTAAGTAAGTGAAGGCTGTATGAGTAGTGAGCACTAGTCCTGCAGCAGGACACTCTGTAATATTTATGTTCTGCTAGACTGCAATCACAGTTGGTTGTGTTCTTCAGGACAGCATGGCATTGTCCACTCTTTTACTGCATACAGGAAAAACTGCAGCAGTCAAGTTACTGCGTTTCAGTGCACGACCTTTATAACTGCAGCACAGTGGCAGCAAACGCAGTCATGTTAGCTTTCAGTAGCAGAGTCGTATTTTCCTCTGGCCTAGCAGTCAATTGAAACCTTGAAGAAATGGGCTTTGTGGCCCCTCCAAGCGAATCGTTACATATGAGTACAGCAGGACAACAAGGACTTCCTCCTCCCTCCAAGAATTTTCCTCAAACTTGCTATTTTGGTTCTATGGAGCTCCTGTCGTGGTGTCTCCTGTCGGTAGTGGCAGCTGCGTAGGATTATGACACATGCAAGCTGTGCTTGTCAGATGAGCCTGGGCTAATGAGAGCATGGCTCTGTTAGACACTGTTTTTATAGCCCTGGGGGGCATTTTACAGACATTTCCTATTAAAATAAGATCAACCCTTTTCTTTAATGTTCAATTGTATTCATTTGTTTTTTGTTTTTTTTCAGTTCTATTTTTCCCATTTTTAAAGCATTTAAGTGATTTCAGCAGTTGAAGGACAAGGCTGGCTTTGTTTTGCTGTTTTTGTTTTTGTCAGTAGATCCTTTGTCCAAAACCAACAGTGAAAAGTTGGGATTATTTGGAGTTGTTGCTCTGGTTGAAATCAGATCTTGATATTCCAAAACAGATAAACAGTATTTTTCCGTGGATGATGTGAAAAATGATGTGAGATGTGTCAGTATTTTTCTATCCACAGCATCTCATAACAGGTACATAAAACTAAATGATGACAACTGTCATCCTGAGACAATTGTTAAACTTTAGAGAAGGAAGCAAAAAGATGGAAATCATTAAATGCCTTGAGTGCAATGACTTAAACAGGAAGCGGGAGCACTTCAGGATGACAGATGTGCAGCTCAGGCTTTATTCCACGAGTGAAAACCACACAAACAACAGATTATAGTTGCCATTATATCTTCCCAATTCCTTTTAGATTTTGACATCTCTCTCTCAAGGATCTTCAATATAATTAGTGTAATGCATATTTGATGTAATTGTGAGGTGGCCGCTTTCTTTCCTGGCAGCGGCCCTTGTCATAAATTAAAAGACGTTTATATTCTTCTTGGTAGACTGATTAATGATAAGCTTCATTTGGTTGCACTGACCGTAGCGGCTGGAGTTCCAGCGTCCTGCAGCTCTCAGACATGAATTCATTCTCTGCTGTCTTCTTGGAGGACGTCCAGGGTGTGATGAATTAACCTGAAAGTCTGCTCCGTGGTGTAGTTGATGGTGTAGTGCAGTTGTTAAGTAGCTTGTGCTTCAGAGAGAATGCATGCCGACCAGAATCAATGCAACCTTTTCCAATATAAAGATTTTTGTCCACTAGAAGTGTCCAGTAGGGATTGTGCAATTTGAATCTTGTTATCCCCTGATCCAAGATTGTATTATGGATCCTTCTCCTAGCAATCAAATTTCATATTGGGGCCAAACTGTTTCATTCACTAAATTAACAAACATGTCTTTTCATCTTCTCTTTACTCGTCATATTACTGATGCTGGGTTCACCACCAGGATGTGTTTGTGGGGGAGATCTTCCTCTCAGTCACTCATAAAGTCTCAATCACAGAGCCTCTCAGCCTTCGTTCAGTCAAAGGAACTTTTCATGTGCTGAACGAGTGGGGGGGCAGTCAGTCACAGAGAGAGGATTGTGAGCACCGCTCAATCGAGCTGGCTGCCATCATCTTGTGCCTGGTCTGTGGCTCTTGGCAGCTTTAGACATGCTGGGATGTGTGTATATGTTTGAGTGGGTATTTGTATAGGCGTATGCCACCCATCTATGCCTGAACAGCTGTTTTATCAACAAGGGTCAGAGAGTTTCCTGACTTGAACTCCTTCTCCAGTGAAAAGTGTTTAGCTCCTTTCATTGGGAAGATGGGGAGAAATGGAACCATTTATTCTGTGTAGCTGTAGCAACCTTGCTGTCATTGATTCAGTATTGTGGTGAGCACATACTTTGAAAACCAAAAAGAAATGGAAAACATGCATTGATTTCCACCCCACTTATGTCATTGTAGACAATTTTGTTTTGATTTATTTAGTTAAAGGCAAAATACAACTGGCTTGTAGCTGTGGATTGCTAACAGGTTGGTAGTTGGTGGTGTGGGTCTGTCAAAGAAAGAAAATATCTAAAAATGTGCTCTGATTTTATTATATTATTAGATTTCCCGTAGGAAAAAATATGTGCACTGGTTACCAGCTCAATACCAGCGCTCGACTCCCAACCAAGGTTTCTAATCATGATTTTTCTTTCTTTCATTCTTTTTTTTAAATAGATAATGAGCTGTCATATCTTTGGCTGAGTTGTGCCAAAACAGTTCTGTCTGAGTGTGTGTGGTTTCTGTAGTGGAAATCTGCAGAATTCACTGAACTTACAAAAAGACGCAGTGTGTTGCGTCTTCAACAAGAATAGAAGAAGATGTCTTTTTTTTGTCCCACAGTATTTTTCCATGGCACTGTCTCAGCAGGCAAAGACCAGCAGCGTTCGGGATTGTTGAGTCTGTGATGTTAGGGTTTAGAGTGAGGACCCAAGTATATACTGTATATGTACATATCAACCTCTGTCACAGTTTGTCCAGGCTTTATTTTGATTACACCTGCTGCTATGGTGACCCCTGGAAAATATTCTCCTGGTATTAACTGGTGTTTCTGTTGCTAAAGCCAAGCTGAAGTGATTCTTTGAAAAGTTCAGCGTCAGATAGAGGCTCCTTTGTGCCGTTGGGAGCTCCCCTTTGGCATGGGGCGCCGCTGACTGCAGTGACTTCCTACCATGTTATTGGAGCCAGTTTTCTCCTCAACTCTGAGCTCATCTAAAGCTAGTAGAGGTCAAGAGAGAAATGGCAAAGTTACTGCTTTAAGCTTTTTTAATACATTGCCATGATGTAATGGAATTGGCCGTCTCTTTTGATTCTGCTTTCTTGGCCCTTCACAGTTGAATAAATGTGTCCCTCAGTAGCACTTACTCAGAAGATGATGGATTTTCTTCTTTTATAAGTGCTCTTCTAACACAAAATAAGCTTGTGTTTGGCTGTAGAAAAATACTAATTGCTCCTTGAAATTTGATTTATTGTGCCACTGTGGTAAATATTTTTTACTGCTGACGATTGGCTATTTGGGGTTCTTTTTATGACAGTATTAGAAGCAGGAGCCTCTGGATGGGTCTTCATCTTTGGGATTTGTGCTTAAAATGACAGCATTGTTTTCAACTGAATGGTCTTTGATGGGACAGTGATTACAGTAACAAAATGAGACCCCACTCCTCAGTTGTGAGTGGGCTTTTCCCCAACGTAGATTCCAGTCCTTGACCTTTGGGAAGATGATAATCTCTGCTACTATCTGATTAAAGATAAAAGAGGTTGGGCTGTGATATGAAACCTACAGAGGAAGATTGCACAACATTCACATTGCATCTTGGACCATTTCTATTACGTGCAAACTGATGGCATTCTTAGGATGACGGCTTTTGTTCACTTTCTTTGGCACTATAACTACACATGCAGTACAGCTGCAATTCAATTCATTTGTTGGATGAAGCTGCACAGAACCTGAGAGCAGTGTCCAGGGTTTTTCCTGCGTTCAAATTTGCGTGGCGGCCGCCTCCAGCTATTTTTGTACCACCCCTAGCCAGAGCGATTGATATTGTTCAACACAGCTCCAGCTGTGTTGATTGAGCGATTGATGTCCCTCTGCGGCAGCTACGTATTTTAACTGCAGTCGCAGCGTTGCGCCACTATTGAGGCGCTATATCAACAACAGTGCACCCGAAAGACCTGAAGCAACTACCGAAGAAGAAACATAGAATCGTGTTAGTTAGTTAGCGGAAAAAAACTGGGAAAAACACGATTCGATCTGTTTCTTCTTCGGTAGTTGCTTCAGGTCTTTTGGGCAATATCAATCGCTCTGGCTAGGGGTCGTACAAAAATAGCTGGAGGCGGCCGCCACGTAAATTTGAACGCAGGAAAAACCCTGGTGTCTAAATACAGACGCGACCTTCCTCTGTCTGATATGGAGGAGGAAGAGCAGGGTGAGCTTGGTGAGGAGGATAAGCACATTTCTTGTGCCATGCAGCTTGAACTGTACACAACGGGCAGTGATGGAAAGCAGCTGCATGCATTCCCTCTGACTTGCTCACCATTGTCCCGTGAACCTTGACTGTGGCTCCTCAGCCTGTGACAGGTCACTCAGCCACAGCATCAGCATGGCTGCAGGATGGATGGCGGCCAGCAGGGAGCACCTGCGGAGGGATAGCAGGGAGCAGCATTCCTTCACAGGACCTCGAGACACAGATGTCATATGAGACATGAGGGACGTGTTTGTGTGGGGGATGGGTAGGAGGGCCAGTGGTAGAGGTTTTGGCATGGCGGGGCAGTAATGGAGTAGGATAGTGAGCCAGCTGCTGCCAACCCATTCCTAATGAGGTGTCCCATCAAGAGCACAGGGAGATGAACATTAATGACTACAGCAACTTGTCTGTTCTTTTACTCCCTCTTTCTCTGTCTCAATAAGTAGGGGTTTCCTCCAAGCCTGATTTGAATGCAGCTTGTCTGTTTATGACTGCAACCGGTTATTCTCATTATTGATTTTAACCGTCTTTTTCTCTTTTGATTGAATGATTAATTTGAATTTCCTAGAGTGCAAACCCAATGAAAGCCCCTTTCATTTGCTTGTTTTCTCTGACCAAGCCAAAGATATTCAATGTACTATGATTATAAAACACAGATAAGAAGCACATTGTCACAATTGACAAGCTGGAGCCAGTCAAGGTTTTCTTTTGTTTTGCATGATAAATAACTCATGATTAATCGATTATCAAAATGTTTGTTGACGAACTGTTGTCAGTACACTACTCAGCCAAATGAAGAAATACAGGATTGTTAAAATCAGATTGTTATAATCTTGTAAAGAAATAAATGCATACATTGACTTGATGAGAGATGCTACTACCAGTGAAATGATCATATGTATATGTCAGCAGAAATATGACCTCAAACTCAAATTAGCTTAGCAGCATTAAAAGCAGGGAGTGGAAGTACTGTATGTAACAGGTAGAGCCATCACTGACAATGTAGTATGTTTATAATATGTTTTTTTTCTGCTGAAGGCCAGTGAGTTTCTGCATAACCTTTATGTGCTTGAGGGGAAAACTGCAAAATGCTCTTTCTGCTTTCATCTTTCATACCTCATTTGTCTGGAGGGTCTAAATTAGTCCTGAGTGCATAAGCTTGTCATTCAAGCTTTCAGGACACCTGCTGAACAAATTCACTCAAAGAGCACACACAAGCATGCACACACACACATGCACACACACAGTGCAAAATCCTCAAACATGTCCTGCAGTCTGTTTGTGCCATATGTTGGATAATATTGTGGTGAAGTGTAGCAAGTCTAAATGAAAATGCACCCAACATTATCTAATTAAGCAGGTGTGAAAGCTGCTTAATTCACATCGGTTTTGGCGCCGCTCACTGGTCCAAGTTCAGCGTGAAGCAACAGTTCATTCAACACAAAGATGTGAATACTTTCACTCAGCCGGGGTTGCACACTTTCATTTCTCCTCAAAAGAAGATGTCAGAAGTGGTCTTGAGTTATAAAGGGTGGTGGTTTTATTAGCCACTGCTAGCCGGTGGGGTGCTTTTTGTTGCCGAGTGACAGGGGACTTAATAATGAAGCTCTCTAACCCAATAAGCCCTGAACCAGTGGAGCCCCTCTTCCCCTTCTTTGTCCCTCTCTCTATCCCCCCACAGTGCCACTGCATTCCCAGCCTGGTGTGGCAGTGTCTCTGGGCCAGGGCCATGTCACGCACCCCTTCTGGCCCCAAACGACCATGGTTGGAGGGAGGGGGTCAGGGGTTCAAGTGCTCCCCGTGGGGACAGTGCACGGGATGCCTGGTGACGCCGCTGCTCGGCCCCTGCGCTGGCTACGTCGGTAATTAATTTCTAATGAGATAGAAATTGGCTGACCCCGCAATAGCTAGCCTCTTGGCTCTAGCTGGCTATTACTGCCCTTTTCCCATTTTGCCAGTGTCAGACTTGAAAGAAGAGGCGAGGATAGCCCCTCCTGGCTCTGCTGATCGTGACGCGCTCCGGGAACATTCCTGGCGTGCTAGACACAGGCTGAGTGCGGATTTTATGGGCTGTGTTTCTGCTAGCCCCACACATACCTGTGGTTCATGCGTATGCTGCAGGAGGTTTACAATTTTAACCCCTTCTCAATGTGGCATCAGATATACAGCTGCCCATACTGAAGACGTGAAGGCTGCTGGGCTGCAATAAAGAAACTCCAATGTCGGGACATTTCATCCAAATCACCTCTGCTAATCTCATCTAATTTATCATGTCATTCACATGGTATCATTTCTAAGTATCTATCGTGCTTTGATACATTTAGCTTATCACAGAGATAGAGGTAGAGGGGAACAACTAGCCTCTATGAAGGTTAAAGAAAGGATTAGCTACCCAGCAACACTAGCACATTGAAAAGTTGGCTGAATTTTGTTTGGAGGTATTAAAATGCGAGAAACGTGGCACAATTAGTGCAGGACTTGTGCAGTGGGTAGCCTCTGGGCCCAGTTGTTTTTGGTGAAAAAGTAGCTCTACCTTGTTTTCTTTCTCTACATTGATTAAATGCACAGCGAACAGCTTTGGAGTTGTAATTTGATGGAGCACAGCTGGCTGTTTTCACTTCTTGCTTGCAGTCAGTGTTGATCCACGTTGAACACTTCACACAGCTACTACCTCTTTGGACATTTTGGTTAATGGAACAAAAATGCAATCTTCCCATTCAGAGACACTTAATTAAAGCACAGTGTCCATGTGTTGTTTTTTTTTTTTTTTTTTTTTTGGGTCAACGCGGCGGCACTGTGTATTGATAAGATTTCCTGAGGGGAAACAATTGTGTGAAATGCAGGAAGCCATTAGGAAGCCAGGGACTCATGTCTCTCCCTGCTGAGTAAATATTGTCTGCCCCCCCCCCTCCACTGCATTCACTTTTGAATGAGCCCAGTACTTGTAACAATAATGGCAGGAAATGAACTGTACTCGCACAGGAGCATGCAGGATGCTCATTGTGTTCCTAATTGACTAAACTAGGTTGGGTGATAAAAGCAGACTTCTCTTTTGGTTAGTTGAAAATAGCTCAAAGGTAAAGCAGTAGGTGTTGTCCAAAAAAACCACTAATGAGGCACCAGTTCATAGCCTAATTTTATATTTTTGTTTTGGCCATGTCCTAACTGACCCAGTTTGTGTGAAATTGGAGCTCACAGTTTGAATCCATGACTGCCTAATGCAGGATTGCATTGCAAATATGTGATGGGGAAATTTAAAGTCACACGTTGTTGTGCGTGGTGTGACCCAATGGCAGTCCTCTGTGTGAACCTGTTTACTGTCTGCTAACCTCACCTGGCTGCAACATCCTCATTTTTCTCTGTGGAATGTAGCCGTGACTCACTGGCAGACAGCGTTACTTAAGTTGTCACCTGAGAAGTCCTCCAGGTGAAAGTTGTTTTGCTTCTCAGGGTGAGCATAAGTGTGTTTGAGCTGACCTGCATTCAGGGAAGATTGGTAATGTAGCTGGGATTTACTGTAGATTACTACTACCAATCCTACTACTCATTAGACACAATTCAATTTTGTGTGTGTGTGTGTGTGTGTTGCAGTAATGCCTATTTAGCTTTTCTTCCATGGGCATCTGCTGTGCTTTAAGGTAATGTGTGCACATTATACACCAAGAATCCAATGAACCAGTTTCCAGATTGCCATTCATAGTTAAATTGTTGGGGTAAGGGATCAGTGGTTATCTGGCCCACATTTAGTGCTTACTGTAATTGATATTTGGTTTACCTCTAGATTAAGTGACAACTAAGCAGGTTAGCATTGAGGATTTTCCCAGATTAATTCCAGGAGTCCAATCTGAGCGGGTTGACCACCGCTCTCGCCGTATCATCCCAAACGTCTGCCTTACCTGGGATTTACTAGCATATGAAAAGGAAATGAGATCAGAGGTGGTGATAAATCCTGCGGCTAAGCCTCCCTTAGAGAAAATTAGATGCACACATGGCTTCGACGGTCACCAGCCACTCATGTCCTTGTTTCCGATAAATTGATTCTGGGCACTCATGTGACAGGTGGTGGGGTAGTCCTTTCGAGTTGACCTTTGTTGTCTAACGGCACCTTTGGCTACACATTTCCTGTCTCTCTTTTGTCTCTAATGAAAAGCGATGCAGCTCAGCGACTTCTGTGCTTTGTGGCACATAAAGAAATTTGCTCCAGTGAGGCCATCTTCCCTCTGTTGTAGTCTATTTAGCCTTGAGTGATATGTTATACTTCACATCATGAGTTTTAACACCACGCTACGCAGTCACGCTGTGTCCACAGACTGTTAGGGTCTCCGTGTCCCTGCAGATTCACAAGCAACTAATTTAGGAGTGCTTAAGTGATTTAGCATCTGTTTTTTTATGGGTCCCTAGTGAGCCACAACTGCCACCCCCCCTTCTGCCCATCACTGTCTGCGCCTGTGGCGTCAAGGCTCGCTTTTGAATTTCAATCAGCCTTGGATGCATTGTTGTGGTTATTTGAGGGGGATGGGTTGTATAAGGTGTTAGTAGTAGTTAGTGGTTGTGTGTGTCAATCAGATATTCACTGTGACCAATGGGCGGCTCATTGGAGACTAGTTTGGTGTGTTCTCAGGGGGCACAGGGCTTTAACTGCTGCCCGCGGGGCGAACCCTGCCCTCCATTCTTCACACATTGTCCTCGCTCCCCTCGTCATCTTCCTCTCAACGAGACACAAGCAGTACAATCAATAACCGCCTCACCCTCATTCTCCTTCCACCGCCCTCCCCCAGCCCGGCTCCTCCTCTGGTCGGCCGCTCCCTGCTTTCCATTTATCAACACTGCGTTTGATGTTGGCTTCATCATTCTCTGTCAACCCCCAACACCTCCATGTGTGTAATTGCATTAGATTCGTCATGGTGGCGCAGTTATTCGGCCTGCCCCAGCTGGTGCTGGGCCAGAGGGCTTCTTTCCACGTACCTGCATCCTAGACATTAGCTTTAAGTATCTTCAGACTTTCATTTATTTCCATATGGCATCGCACTGTTGTGGTTCAGCGGTTTCCCAGTACCCTTAAGTTACATGCGTCTTTTATTAAAGATCGTTTTCCTATTCCTGATCCCCGTTGTTCTTAGTACCAGGCAGTGAGTCAGTAAGTGTTGAGCTTACATTAAAAATCAAACCTCATAGCAGGCCTGTTGCAGAGGACGAGTGGAAATGATGGAAAAACTCATTTCACACATAGACATTCAGTTGGACAGTAACGATGCCTGAATCATTGTCACTCTGTGACATATTCCCTGAAAATAAATTGGACATTTTTGTACTCATTAGCACTTTATTTCTTGAAAAATATGATCAGTGTGAAAATATTTGACAACAGTTTTTATTGCCCCCACAAGGAAAACTGGCAACAACTGTGTGTGTGTGTGTGTGTGTGTGTGTGTGTGTGTGCGCGTGAGAGAGAATCTGATATCAAGTTAAAATGTTCTAATGCAGACCCAGACAAATGCACTGTGTTTCTTGTTGAATGTACAAATCAGTGTAACAATCTGGAGACACTTTCACACTAGGGCTGCACGATATGAAGATGAAAAAGATATTTTCTGTGACTTTTTGCAACCAGTTCTTGCTTTTCTGTGTTTTTGTCTTGTTAATGGCTCATTTTCAGGTTGTGACCAGATTTGGATGTTTGATAATTGATCAAGAACGGCTATGATTGGTGGGTCACTCTACATGTAGAGCGTAGTGTCACTCAGTAGGAAATCTCTGTCCAAAACCTTGTATCTTACAGACTTAGAAAGTTGCAGCATAACATGCACGTCCTGACTACTCCACATACACTGTGTGATGGTCATGCTGATTGCTGAAACAATGTATATTGTGCAGCCCAAGGCAAATGCATTCAAATTAGAGCTTTATTGGCAACAATGGCAGTGAAACTCTTTATTCCATTTTACTGTATTCACCCTTATGTCATCAAAGCCCTTCATCAGCTAATGAGCGCTTACTTCCCTTTGTGTGGCTCTTTTGTGGAACCTGTTGGGTGAGGATAATCTCTGGCAAATACATGTCGTGTTTTTGAGAAACAGTGGGAGGATGGAGAAAGAGAGAGAGGAAAGGAAAGGAGGATGGGAACGACTTGAGAGACACACTGAGAGAATCTGTCTTTGCCGATTACACACACCCTACAACCTTGGCGGCCACATTAGATCTCTTTCTCTGTACACCAAACTACCATCAATAATGGATACAGCTCTCTGGCTCTTTTGCCTTATCTTACCCTCCCCCCTCAGCGTTGCCCCTCGAGGCTCCTGCCCCACTCTCCCCGTCCCTCTCTTCCCTACCTCCATCCTTTCCTGGCCTTGCCTTTCCCCTTGCCCCCCCACAGTTTCAGCTGCTAGACTTCTAGCCAGGAGCCATAGCAGGTGTGCATACATCATCATGGCGCTGGCCACACAGCCTGCAGCACCACAGACACATCCACCTGCCTGAAAAAGGGACATTGTTGCATAATTGAGTGTGTTTGCTTTCCTGTTTTGTAGCAGATATTATCTGGATTTTTAATGAGGACGTTGGCTTGTTTTGTTTCTTTCAGCAGAAACTTACAATGATGAATGAATGACAAATAAAATCTGTGGAGATACAGAGATTGAAATGGAGTGAATACAAGGTCTTGTTGACACTCGTCTGTGTGCACAGTGAGGGAAAGGCATGTTTTATTAATTCAATCTTGATTCTCGCTCATTATATCAGCCATTTGAACTGAGATATTGTTTCCTAAACATAAGCTTCTCAGTGTTCCTCTTTTTTCTGACTGCAGTGCAAAGATGCAATATGCAATGTGTAATTCATCCTATGTTTTATCTACATTTATAAGCCCAGGAATCAACACAAGAGAATAAACTCAACTTTATTTATAAAGCACATTAAAAACAAACACAGCTGAAAACAAAGTGCTCTGCATAAACACCCATAAAAGACCATACAAATAGTAAAAAAAAAAATTAAAATAGTAAAACATGAGCAAAGTCTCATGCTGGGCCAAAAACAGAGGAATAAAACCCAAAGGCACATAATAGTAATAATAATAATCAAATACTAGTAATACTGCGTACATTTTAACAGCCGTCACCAGTCTGATCAGTCAGGTCAACTGAATTATTTGTCCAGTTCATCTTTTGGAAGGCCACATTGATTTGAAAACACCACCTGATATGTCTTTATCATGTTTTTACCTCCACTGGAGAAAGCACAGGTTTATCCTGAAATGCGATCAGTTTCCCATCTATTACATTTCGTTTAGATATAGAATCAAAGTGATGTTAAAGCAGAAAGAGAAATCTGGAGAATAAACAACACAAAGGAGATGAGCTTTCTAAACCAAACAGCAAAACAATCAGGTTTAAGTTTTTAGCACGGTGTGGAAAATATAAACACCAGAGACTTGCCATTGGACTTAATGCATTACAACACACAGTAGTTACCAATGCCGCTTGAAAAGTGCGCACACATGTGACACCATTAATCACGTGTATGGGTAGTATCATAAATACAGTGGATTTGGCATTTGAAAGACACTAATGCCATACTAATCCTCTCACTATGATAAATGTATATGTAAGAAAATGGGACCTGGATGTGTTGAAGGGTAGTTAATCGCTCTGGAGTCTTTACTCACCACCAAAGATCCTCCAGTCTGGAAATTGACACTCATCATGTCAAACTACAAAAACAGTAGGATGGTGTTTGCCAACATGTCTATTATACAAGGATGATAAATCACTTTCATGTCAATATTTATTTTCTCGTGGCTCAATGGGTTGTGCTACTGTTGCTGTGGTGGCAGAATCCTCATATTTAGTGGCTGCCGTCACAGCTTTCCAAAATTGTGGTTGTTTTCTGAAGCAAACAGTGTGTCTCATGCCATTCAGTCACATTGTGCACAGGTAGTGTATTTCCTCTCAAAGAATCCACCAAACGCATCAGACTCATAACACCAGAAACTGGTCCTGGTTGGATCTCTGTCATGGCTTGTCACGTTCAAACAAGAGTACAATAAATAAAAAAAAAAAATCAATGAGAAAGGGTGGCGGAGGGTGGTGAGACTCCCAGTTGACAGATTAAGGACAGGTTCACAGCACTCACAGAGCAGAATCACAGTTTCTGTCCACTTCTGTGGGATTATCCTTATCTGCTTTAGCTGTATATGTATTTGTGAGCTTGTTAATGTAGCTGCTGCTGAGCAGGACGACATGTTCCCACTGAAGTCATACAGAGAGGAATATAATTGTGGGCTTAATGGTTTTAGGCTCACACTCCATAACCATAAGATCGATTCTCACCGGGTCTGTCAACCAAGCATGCTGTGAACAAACAGGTGACCCTTCGCTAAGACCCTCCCCCTTCGGTTACTGTTGATAGGCCTATCAAGCGTTGGCACCTGCTATGTCCAGACGTCTTTTAATATTAAATATTACTATGTATTTGTTCTGAGTTACTGTAACATGGCAGTCAAGACCAACAATGAAATAAAGGAGCAACACTGTTCCCGTAGGGCAGGGTAGAGCTTTATTTTACGTTAAAGCAAAACCAGCATCTGTGAACAGTCAGTGTTTCTTCACTAGCTAGCACAGCAGAGAAGTTAATGAGATGCTAATGCTAATGCTACAGTTTTCTACATAGAAACAAAACATTGAGCAGAGCTGGCTACGATGCTGTGAAGTGATTGGCCAGTCTACTGTCAAGGGGCGGGACTTAGCAACGCTTCATGTGCTATTGAATTATTGTGACCTTGTTTAATGGAGGTTTACAGTAAAGCAGAGCAGAGTGTTTGTCAGGTTAACAGATATGTGCCTGTGAGGAATGCTAAAATGAGTTAGCAGGATGCCGTGCAGATAGGACATGGCATTTGGGGGTTTCAGACTTTAGAAATTAGGAGCATTGCCCATCGGAATTTGTTTTCCTTTTCCTCACGGGAGCGTCCTCCCCTCTCCACCCGAGGCAATCTGTCTTCCTGTCATCCTATTGATCCCCTACAACGCTCATTAATATGGAGAGAAGGCCGTTGAGCCTGAGATGGGAGCTGCTAGTGGCTGCTGTTTGCTGTTGTGGAGGTGTGTAAATGGAATAAGGGGAATGATTCATCTAGCCCAGAATGATATTCTCAGAGCTGGGATGCCTTCCATCTCTACTTCGAAAATGTCTGGCTCAGAGGGAAGAGCAGGCTTTTATGAAAGCCCTACACTCAGACAACCACTGCGATATGAGTGTAAATAAAACTGCAATATCATCTGCGCAGCCAGCCACGCAGGTCTGATGTTTGACCTCGTGCACACGGATGACAAAACCCTCTCAAGAGGAGAGTACACAGAAACAAGGGATTTTAATCTCCCAGCATCAAGTGGCCTTACTGAGCTCAAACCACCTAAGAATCACCAGTGAATGTCAGCTTGCTATCTAGCAGCAGACACTCTCCCTCTGCAGTTTGCTTACAAAACGGGAGTGGGTGGAGGCTTCACAGGCATTTGAATTGTTTAGACGGCTGAAAATTAAACCTATCTCAAATCCACTCAGAAAACTACATGTGCCTTTTCTGTTTTTTCTTTATTTTTCTCATCCAGAGCTTCATTTACATTCATATTGAATTTGTTGTGTGCCATATGCTCCCCGGCGTTGTCATGGGATACAGGCCAGACTCATCATTTCCTTTTTGGAGGCAACTGAGCACATTTATTTGTATTTGTTTTAAGTGATGAGATAAGGAGAGGAAAAATCCCTCCTCAGGCGGCGGGTAAATGTTAGATAAAGCCAAGATGTTAACATCGTCCGCTGTTTCATATTTGTGAGTTTGACATGTGCAAGCAGCTAACAGGTCCTCCTTCAGTGTCATGTAGCACCAATATATGTGACGTTTAATCACGGAGATAGCGGTCTTTCAGAAGAAATGGCCAACATGCAGATATCAGACGGCAACATGAGCATCCACAGTGTCCTTTTGGCCTGATTCAATCTTGTTACTGAATCTCTTTGTGAGTATTGAATGTAAATAGGAAGTGAAAATGACTAGTTTTGACAATACGACCTCAGAGACTCCAGATGGACGGTACAAACGACTCTTGTGCAGTAATTTTAAGCGGTATACCCGACGCTCCGCGAAACACACTCAAGCTTTGCTTTAACCTGGGTTGGTCTGGAGAGATCTATCTGTTCAGCCCCTCCTGAACTTGTTAGTAAATCAGGGCTATTGTGAGGTGCCAGAGAAATTGTCCATTAATAAGCACTATGCCTAGTCAAGTGACACAGGAAGCACAGGGGTCAGGCCCACCTTCCAATCATAATACCTCATTCACTTCCTAGTAAACGGCCCCTAGCCACTCAGCTACAGGTTGCCATGGAGACCCAGGACGGGCAGTGTAGGGTGGGGGTCGGGGGTAGGGGAGCGGCGCAGACAACCATTAGCAGCCCATTCCATGGTAATTAATGATCATCCCACTGGCTCAAAATCTGGGCCCAGAGAGAAACAGACACAGAGCTCGCTCTCTGAGAGCAAATGTCACAGTGGAAAGAAATATGTCTGAGGACGTGAGAGGGGAGCCGAGGGGGGTTTTGTTATGGTTGGAAAAAGTGACAGGCTCCTGTGAAAAGATTTAATGTTACACAGGAGGGGAAAACGTGATGGATGTGAATGTGATTAATGGTAATTTTATTTGCATAAGAATCCATCTACACATAAGTCTGTCTTCTGTTATTCAAGTGCAGAACTTGCAAAGCCCACCTTTTTTCACCCTTACGCTCTTTCGACACCTTTGACTGGTGTCTAATCTGGCTGCACTGAGGTAATGACTCGTCTAATCGAGTTATGAGGGCTGTTCACATTGCAAATACGAAGCTCACATTATTGGGTTTGTAATCAAGTCTTAGGTCTGCCTGCTCTTAGGGGGTTTTCAGTCAGTCTGCGAGCCAGGGAGCCAATCAGCCGGCTTTGAAGTGCCCAGCAGACCAAGCTACCCATCTTCCCCCTCTCTCCTCAAGCGGATAGCTCCACTCCATTGGTTGCACACAACCAAATGTGCATACACTCAAGACACAAAAGCAATTCTGTGGGCAAATAAAAATGGGAACAAATGCCACACAGATGCCCATGTTTGAACATGCTGATGGGCACAGACAATAACACGGTGCGCGGGCGCACACACACACACACACACACACACACACACACACACACACACACACAGCAGAACAATCGGTGGCACACAGACAAAGACTGTTGCCACACCATTGAGGGCCAGTGTTGCTCTTCGTGACAGGCATGCTGTGTGTGTGTGTGTGTGTGTGTGTGTGTGTGTGTGTGTATGTGTGTGTGTGTGCTCCCTCAGTCTGGGCTCACAACCCATACACAGCACCGACTCCACACCTTTATCTCACAGACACACTGGGCAGATTAAAAAGAGTCTCGCCAGGTTGATATGTGGGCGGAGGTAGGGGTGTGATCACAACACTGTTTAATTGGTGTTTTTCAAGCACACTGATGGGAGCAATTTTATTCTCACTTGACAGACTCTATTACTAGGGACATGGAGCTCCTGTGTTGCATTTATTTTAGCAGTTATGACTTGAGTGTGGCTATACAGGATCTTGACAGGCTGGATGGCAGTTATGTTTACATGTCAGATTTGATTTCTCCGTCCAGTGCAATGCAGAAACCAGTTTCCTACGATGTATTTCTGTCACGCTCACATGAGTGAGCTGCACTGAACAAAGAAATTCAGCTCAACTGTCAGGACCTGTTGCAAGGACCTCACATTACAACACTGGCTGATCGGTTGTTTACTCTGGTCCTGCTGGACCGTGGCTGGCACAGTGGCAAACACAGGAAGCTCTGTCTTTGAACACACCACTTTCTCCCTGTGCTGTATGGCTCATTTTGAGTAGCGATCACTTGAGGCATTCACTTTTTCTGTACTTTTATGTGCAGTCATTTAATTTAATTTCTTCAAATGTGCAATGATTTTTTTGTCATAATTATTGTGCCTTACTATTAGATATTAAATTAAATTACTATTAAATGTTAGCTTATTATTTTATTTCACAAAATAATGTCTTTTCTATTTTATTCTACTTTTTTTTACATTGTGCTGAGAAGCAAATGCTTATTACACTGTATGTACTGTCATATAATGACAATAAAGGCTTTTGAATTTTTTTAATATATATATCCCTGTGAATAAACAGACGATTTAAAGCTGCAGCAGACCTATAACAAAACTTGCAGTCTGGAATGATTTCATTCAGAAATATCAGAAAGCAGGTATTCAATTCAGTGTTTTTAGACGAATGCATAGAAAGCCTCTCTACATTCAGCACACTGAATGGTCTGGATGTCTTGCTCTTGTGCCGTTGTTGCTTTCACGCTCATGCTTTTCATTGCCTACATACAGTAGGTCCAGTTAGTGATACAGGCAGCGAGGTTGTTGTTATTCCAGGCGTTCCTGCTGAGGGCTGCATTATTCTCTGTGGCATGGCGGCAAATTCTAGCATGTCTGTCACCCAGCGACTCATCCCACAGGCACTATCAGTGCTCAGCCTCTCACAGGCATGTATGTACACTCTCTTAATCCCTCTCTCTCTCTCTCTCTCTCTCTCTCTTCTGGCTGCAACTCTTGCTTCCCTTTGCTTTACCATTCCTGCCCTCCCCCTCTCTCTTCTCTGACTGACTCCATGCTATCAAAGGCAGTGGAGAGTATTATCACCTAGGAACCATCCTCTCCTTGGCTTGGTTAATGCCACACACACACACACACACACACACACACACACAGATAGAAAGAGAGCAGCCTTATCAGCACCCACTGCTGTCAGACCCTCAATTAATTTTGTCATTAACTGAATCCCATTACTCCTACTGCAGTTGCAATGCTGTGACGTCTCACCCTCATAGATGGAAGACACGCCAACACACATGCATGTGTAATATGCTCTCTCTCTCTCTCTCTCTCTCTCACACACACACACACAAATGCCAATTCTGTCCTTTCTTTCACTGACACCCATTTACATCCTAATGATGGAAGGAAATCCCCAGTGCAATCATGTGACCTTTCACCCCTGCTAGCGAGTCATCGTGAACATGTTCAGGTCTGTGCAGCCAATCAGCTGGGTGAGCGAGGTGGGGTGACGGACAGGGATGAGGAGGAATAAGAAAATAGAACCACTGTGTTATTAAGTGATAAGAAAGCCAATGCCACAGAGAGACGAGGTGAAAGAAATGGAGCTGGAATCCTCAGTGTCTCCATTTGTTGTGCTTGTTTATTTATTTTGTTGACCTCCTCACCACCTGTTGTGTTGCTGAGGCCCCTGGGCTACACAGGGACCAGTGGTGAGGCTGTTTACCAGACTCACCAGCTCATTTCCTTTCGAGAAAACTGCTTGGGCCCGGCCTCACGTATGCCTGATACACATTCACCTCCTGCTGCTCCCCCTTGTCTGTCTCTGCAGCTCCCTCCCCTCGCCACAGTGATCTCTGCCACAGCAGGCTGTGGCACAGGGTAACCTGACTCCATTTTGAAACCCAAGTGGTCTTGTTGTGACTTTCTGACTCATAGAGAAAGTGATCTTGGCTTGGGGGCAGAAAAGGACAAGCTCCCTTTCTGTGGGAATGCAAACTCCCAATTTGACTTCCAGAAAGTGCTGATTTTTGTTGTCATTTTGGAGTAACTAATTGATGTTCCATTCACTGCCATTCATTTTTTTTCCTCAAGCCTTAGTGAGTGGGTTCTCCTTGTCTTGCATAATATTTCTGCTCTCTTTCCTCCTCCCTGTCCCCTTGCAAATAAAATGTGCTTGCGGTGCATTCTGAGGTTTTGCGTGCACTGTGTGCTGGTATTGTGTGCTCATGGCTTATGGGTTTGAGCCTAGTTCGCAGCTTACATCGCCGTTTTAAGTTATCCCTTCATCACGCTGGAAATGAAACAGTGCTGGGCTGTCCTGCTGGTGCGTTTGGCTCAGGCTTGGAAAGATTCCCTTAGACCCTGGTATGTGAATCACACCCAGGGCATCTGTTGCCCCTCTCCTCTTAACTTCTTAAACTTTACATGTTAAATAATTCATATTAGGAATTTAAATGAATTCAGTGTCACAATTTTGGGAGGAAAGCAAAATGGCATGCAAAAGAAACTATTGTAATGATTAAGACAAATATGGCCCTAATGAATCCTCTGCAAGAAACCATGCAGTGCTTTAAAAGAAGTGCACATGGCTGTCAGTACTGCTACACAGCATCCCCTGATCCATGTTTACTCATGTGGGTGTAACATGTGGTACCAGCTGTACCCTGATCATGACACTTCCTAGCATCTCTATTGCTTCTTGTTTTCCTCCTGTCTGTCTCATCTCAACCATTCTCCCTCACGATCAGTCACATTCTATGTGCTACTTATATACACATGTGTGTTTTAGTACCTTCCCCCGTCCCCACCCCTAATGCTGTCTCTCCTCTGTCCTCTCCACCCTTGCCCAGGGGGCTCCATAAATATCATTTCATCCCGTGGAGCCGCTGACACGCTGCAAAGGGCCCATGATAAATAATTCACTCCCTTGGTGCAGGGCAGGCAGACTCCCCTGCTTAGGAATTCAGCGTGTGTGTGTGTGTTAGGGTGGAGGGGCTTCTGGTGGTGGTGATAATACATACATATAGAGTCAATCAATGTGTATATATACTGCATACCACCATACCAAAGAAATGACTGCATCCTTCCCACACTTTGTGCTCCCCTCACTAGGAGGTGGTCAAGTCAACTAAGATGTCTTTTCTTCCTCATCCCTTTATCTTGTCTCATATTTTCAGTGCTGCTTACATCTCGGCTGGTGACAAACCAACATCCCGTCACCACGACTATCCTCCCTTCTCTTTCTCCATCCACCCCCCTCTTCTTTGCCACCATCTTCCTGCATCGTTCATAGCATGCTGAATTAGGTTGATCTGGGGGGGCGGGGGTGATTGTACACAGAGCGTCACCTGCCCTCTTAAAGTCCTGGCTCCCTGATTTATTGATGATGCTTGGGGATTATTAATGCCAATTGCCTCCCTTCAGCTTACTGAGCTGGCTCGAGAGCCAACCCCCTCGATTATCTGAAGGCATAGAGACGGAGAGATGCAGACAGCGGAGGAGACGGGAAGTGGGCTTTTATGGAAGCTTTGACTCAGGAGTGGGAAATCGACACCAGTTGGCGTCAGACTGGTGTAAGTTGGCAAACACTGACAGACACTTTTCATTGTAGTTATAGTCTTTATTTTTTACTTGGGGGTGGGGGTGTGAGATAGTGTAAGGGAAGATGAATGGGGAAAGGCACTGAAACAGCTTTCTGTCAGGCTCTGTGTGTCCTCATGTCTGTCCTGTGGGGAGTTTGTGGAGTTGTGTGCCTATAGCAGTATTTGTCTTGAGCACCTTGTCTATGTGTCCACCTGCTTACTTATGTACATTGTTGGTAGCGGTTGACATTCACATACTGTAAACATGCTATTTTTTAGAAATTGGCCTCCTCCCCTTTATGTACGGAGCTGCATTGTCAGAGTCGTATAATAAAGTGTAAATATAGAGTTTTTGCAGAATGTCTATCTTTGCCATAATTGTTTTTTTTTTTTGCTGAAGGCAAGCCTGTCTCCTGTGACTCTGACTCTTGAATCTTCATTTTGTCTTCAGCTCAGTTTTGATAAGACACGTGTTCTTGCTGATGAAACACCATGACAGCTCCACAGCTTTATCCACTGAGACAGATAGCAAGAGGAATGATTTATAGTGATTTCTGTACCCAGTCCTGCAATCTCAAGGTTTGATTCTGCTACAGCAACCAGCATTTGCTCAGGATCCTCACCACTAGCTGTCCCAGTTCTTTGTGTTTGTCCAGTACCACATGTTCAGTGCAGGCCCATTCACGCACCACAGAGCTGCTGTAACACGCATGTAGGAAGAAGTGACTTGCACTGTGGCTGCAGGAAGGCAGAGGCCACTAAATGTTTACAGTCTCATCTTCACCCTCAGCTTTCCTCCCATTCTAATGGATGCCAAGGAAAGAGAGGGAGCCTCGGATTTGATTAGCCTCAAGCTGCAGCGTCTAATTGCCCCTTCCACCAAAGCCATATTGAAATGATTTATTCATCATCAAGCTCCAAACAGTCCCTTGTAATAGGCTGCCAGAAAATAGGATGCTCGATTCTTGCTCCCCTCCCATGCACTATTGTCTCTGTCATAGGAGAGGATAATGGGTGTGATGTTTCCATGGCTAGCAGGATGTAGGTTGATGTTTACAGCTATAATAATGGAGGGCATTACTGTTGTTAAGCATTCTGTGTGTGTGCGTGTGCGTGTGTGTGTTAGAGGGAAGGCTGTCTTGGCACAGTGGGAGGATATGCCTGCCATGCTATTGTTGCATCCGCAGGGATTGTGAACAGCCTCAGACCATATTAGATATACTGTTTCACACCTGATTACTTCATGAACAACTGTTGTTTGTTTATGTGTGTATGTGTGTGTCTGTGTGTGTGTGTGTGTGTTCTCCACATTTCATTTGCATGGGAAATGCGCTCATCCTTGCCAACCCTCAAGGGTTGATTTGAAGGCAAATTGCACACAGACCCCATATCTTCAGCTTTAGTAGGCTTCTTGAGCCAATCCCCATTTGATCTCCAAGCGAAGCAACTTTGTTAAAGGCTTTCGTCTGAAAATGTTCTAGAAACTTTTAATCTCGTCGTTCTCAGCATCTCTGCATCAGTCTGCTCTTATCCCTCATTCAAGAACACACCAGTGGGGCCATATTCGCTGTAAATCCCAAGCAGAGGAGCCTCTTGTGTAGTTAAATATGCCCTTTAAAGAACCCTTTCAGCTTCTCTTTTGATATTTCAGCATGACAGGACATGGTGTTGATTATGGGTTAGAAGTGGTGGACAGTGGTAGGTTTGACTAGCCATCATGAAGACTGTTTTCAGTCGGTCTTCTTGTTTAACCCCCACCCTTGACAACAGTAAGTCACCTTGATGTCACAGGACAATCCAACAGCCCCTCAGAGGAGCAGTTTAACACTTTAGCAAATTGGCTTTCAGCACAGTTATATTAATATATTATTGGCCACCGGCTAGCAGCAGGTTAAATATAGGATGCTGCCGGTGTGGGGCTATTGAGGTGACCCTGTTACTATTCAAAGGGAAACAAGAACCTGAGCGTGTTGGCTCAGTTGACTTGCTTAAAACTGGCTCACATGTAGGCCAGTTGTGCGTCCTGTCCGGCACAAAGACTGGCCATATGTGGTGTCACAGGGCTGGCAGCCCCGCGGCTTTTCTATCCTGATGGCAGCAAAACCCAAGCAGTCTGCCTCAGCCCTGCAGGCCACTGTGGACTGGAGTTCAGAGAAATGGCACGGGTTTGCCCTTCTTTTATTATAATCTGCCGCTGTTTCTCTCTGACCCCACTCTGTCCATCTGCAGTGTGGCGCCACTCTCCTTTTGGCCAGATTAATGCTATTCCACAGGCTTTAATCCTCAAAAAGGATTGTTCTAAGCCTTGACAAGGTAATATCGACTAAACAGATTGCACTGGTGCACAATCACAGTGACTGTAATGTGATGCTACAAATCTGGGTGTTATTGCATTAGCACATTATCCTTGTAACCTTCGCAGGCTGCTTTTAGACTCGCACAATATATTGTGTAATATATTTGCTATTGTGTTATATACTAATATAACTTCTGATTATTTTAAAGGCAATTCTTAGCATGTGTACCTTCCCATTCAGTGGATCTAGGGAATGTGCTGAGAGAGAGCAGAGGATACGAGAGGTGATGAATGCTTATCAAATTGGAAGAGTCTCCCACCATCACATTACCGCCTGGAGAGGCTCCATCATCACAGTCTCGGCTGCCAAGTTTAAAAATGTGTGCAGAAGATGGAGTGAAGGCTACAGGGTGGTAGTAGCAGATAGTGTCCTTTACCTTGAAGTACTGGATTACGTGTTCTTTCTTTTTAAAGCTAGAATGGAATTTAAGTGACTTAACGTAACTGTATGTCCAACATTGTTTTATTGTTCACAATATGGGTTGAAAGCAGTCATATTAATACTTAAGTGGAAACGAAATATAATACCATTTCCTGGTGATTACTTCGCTCTGGAAAATGGACAGAAATCGTGGAAGGTTTAGCCACTGTGACATTCAGGCTTTACACAGGCCCGCTTCAGGTGCCACGTCAGTGGTTTTTTTTTTTTCCTACTCACAGACTTAATTGCACTGAAAAAAGGAACTGATAACGGCCCGGGAAATGAGAAAATGAATGGTTTGACATAGACCATGAAATGTCCACCTAATGCATGCCATTTATTTATGTGTGATTAGTGTCAGCTTTTTTTATGTGCTGGTTTTTATTTGGCTTGAAAGATGAGGGCCAAATTGATTGTGAACGAGACGTATCGGCTGGTTAATGAATCTGGTTAATTGAGTGTGTGAGGGGCTGCCATAACAGTCAGACAGTTAAGAGCAGCAGCAGCAGCCTGCAGGATCCAGCTCTTCTGTGCTTACGTCACTCTGCTCTTTATTGATTCTGGTCTGCTCTTGATGGTACGACACCATCACAATTATTGTAAGCAGAGAGGGATTATGACTGTGATCATGGCAGCCATTACTGCTCTATCATGGGCATTTGGATGTCTTGACACTCTTGTAAAGTGATTAGCCTCTTCCCTGAGAGTGTAAAAGGGTCCCGTTGGGCTTCGCACCCCCCTCCTTCCCTCAGGGACTTGAACTGACAGCTGTGTGTGACGAGTGGAGACAAAGGAACTTCCCCCAAAGACAGCATGGACTGCTCTACCTGGGAGATTCCCCGTCCTCCCGGGTCCTTCCTTGTTCCCATCCTAGCAGGTGAGGGTGTAAGAGGTGTTTGTACTTTTCACATCAGAGGAAATGAAACGTAGAGCTCCTGACTGAGTAGGGACAGAAAAAATCCATGGTCCCTGTTCTTAAGCACACATACGCCCACTCTAGTGCAGACAGCTTGAACAAACAGTGTCGGAGGCATCTCTCCGGGTATTGGCAGGGCGATTCACCTCACCGTGGAGATTTTGTTACCCTAGTGAATCTCGGGATCTCAAACTACCCACTGAGTTGCAGAACAGCCTTCCGTGCACCCTCCCTAATCGCCTTTGTTCTTTTTTGTGTGTTTGTTTGTCTGCTCCTAAATCTGTTCTGCGTTTATGTGTTCTCCCCAGCATCTATTACTCCATTATATTCTACTGTACTTCCCCGTCAGCTCCTCATTCCTTTTCACACATTCCCTCCCACCTTGCTCGCGCCAGCTCAATAAGCAAACAAACCCACTTCCTCTTGACACTCAGCTCCGTCGCGGTGATTTGCTGTGCTTGTCAGGTCGAATATTGAGTGACATTGTGGCCCCTGTCAACAAAAGGAAAGGCTCCGGAAGCCGGAGGGGCGGCGTTATTTGTGCGTAGGGTGGATTATCTCCCCCACACGCCATTCTGCCTTTTCTCATTGTCTGGTGTGTAACCAACATGCAGCATGCCGATGCCAGGACAGCTCCCTCGTGGCATCCACAGTGCACAATGCCTGCCATGCTTTCCCCACCTCACTTTGGTAAAACTGGAGATTACAGACACACACTTTTTTTGCATTTTTTGTCTTTGTCTGAGGGTGTGGACAGAGACTGGAAATTTGGGTGGTTTGATCACTTGCAACAAAGGCCCCAATGCTGGAGTCGAACCCAGAATGCTAACGTGTCCTGGCTGTAAACACTCAGCAACAAAGGCGCTCCCACATATGGCATTGTTATATGGCAATGTTGTACCTTGGTTCCCAGGTATCCTTGTCTCACTGGTCCTCTCCTCAATGTCCAATGCCATTTTCTTGATTGAACATTGGGTGAGGAAGGAGAAGGTAGGAGAAAATCCCTGTGAATGAGGTGACCTTGTTGTTGAGTATATTGTCAAGGATATAAAGCCGCTGAACATATGTTCCTGCGTCTCAGAGCCCCTGCTCCTCATGCTTTGGGTGGTGTGTACATGGATATGCCCATGTCTGCTTGTGTTCTGAATTCAGCTCACATAGTTTTTTGTGTCTGAATACCTGTGTGTCTGCGTTTGTATGCATAATGCCGCCTCTCAGACCGGCAGACAGTTTTCAAAGAGAGCGTTCCAGCTGTGGGAAGACAAAGAACACACTCAGGTAAAAGACCGGATCTGAAATGGAGATTGGCTCTTGGCTGAAGCGAGGAAAGACTCACCAGCCCACCCATCCTCCACCACCCTGATTACACCCCGCTGGGCAGCAGTTGGACACTGTAATGAATGGCGCAGCAGGTGCTTTAACCCATACTGACACAGGTGGAGTCACCTGTACACACAACGTAAAACACAATTTGCTCTCCGACGAGATGCTTCTGGACACAGAAATTAGACTCGTATACCAAACACACTGCTACCGTACACAGTGTTTGCTTTACAGCGGGTAATGAGATGCAAATGATCATGCATGGGGAATTGGGGACCCTAAGCCACAAGAGAAGATGTAGGGGGAAGGGATGTGACACATGTGTTTGCATGGTGGGATATTCTCAGCTGGTAAAGCCAGCAGACAAGCAGATTTCACGGCAGGGAACAGCACGGCGTGTCAAAGGTGTCATGCCAGAATGGGCTATAACACCAGGCTATTGGTGGAAAAAGGGGGGAAGCAAGGTGACACTGGGTACTTTCCACACCTTACAACATTAGACCTGAATAGCTGGGAGCCTGCTTCCCTTCTGGTATTGTAGCACAGGGTACTTGGTAGTCAATTCACTGGTGAGGTAAAAGGCTGTTTGCCTTCTGTACATGTAGTGTAATAGCTGCAGAATAACAGGTTGTTCTGAGTAGGATGCTTATGTGCCTTTTTATGTGTTCTCCATATGCAGAATACACAGAAAAAGGCTGCAGTCAGATAAAATACCAAAAAATATCGGGCATGAATGGAAAATGCTCAGGTGTTGAGTTTAAATGGAAGGGCCTCACATTAGCACAGGTAGCATGCACATGGAAAAGCCAGGTAACGTTGCAGTGCAGTCCTGATCATTTTCTTTACTCATCTTTAATTTTCAGATGACTGAACTGGTTCAGTGGCAGTACATTAACACACCTTTTCTTTTCAAAACTGCATACACAGACGGTTCAGCATCCACACTGATGAAGGCTGAACAGTGGACATGTTGGAAACCCTCTTTGTTTGCCTGAGTTTCTGCATGCTGACATTCAAGTGTTGGCTCAGGAGTTAACTTTGTCTAATCTGCCAGACAATGGCTGTAATGGTGTGACGGGCCTTTTGGCTTCCAGTGTCAGCCGTCATCATGCATGCGTAGAAACAGGCTGGCAGCCTGGTGGTTTGGGACCTACTGTGGTGGCAGACGGTGCGTCCAGGGGATGAACTGTGGCACGCTGTTCAACCATAGTCTTTTGACAGACTGAAATGCCCCCTACCAACTGAGCAGATATGGGCCATAATTTTGCATATAAACCATATAAAACATTGTGTCTGACATCTTGACATTTTAACAGAAGATCTTTCATAATATGAATTAATGCTGCTGGATTTCTTCCCTGGTCACCAGCAGTTACACCTGCAGAAGAAACTTACTATTTGAGGAAATAATAAATGTTTTTTTCTTGATACTGCACACATTTTCAATGCATTTTGTAGTATGTCTCAGTTGGAAAGTCTTGTCATCACCACTCTTTCTTAATTTTATGAGGTTCTCACTTTACAAAATTAGAAATATTTACAAATTACTAATTAATTTGAGGTTATTGTGGCACTCAAAGGCAAATAGTACACACAGTAGTTCCTCCCCAACACTGGGGTTGATCTATGTGTTTTACTCAAAAATATATTATATAATATATATAATATATATTCTGTTTTCCCATTTCAGCTGCCTTCCCATGTTGACCTTATTATCAGTCACATTTATACACAGAAGATGTCACTGGGCACATGTAACAGATGAAATTGTTAAACCACACTGGGACGTCGAGGGTAATTGAACATTTAACAGACACACACAGATACACCGCCTGTTGTTGTACCATAAATCGTGGAAACATAAAATTGCAGCATACAGCTCTTTGTTATTCATTTTGCAGCGTTATAGAGGATAGGGAAGAGCACAGAGGGTCCCAGGGGGCAAATGTTGCACAGCAGTCTGGACATTTGTCTTGATCAGAGCCACGTCAGACTGGATGACATCTTGTGTGTTTGTTTGGTTCCATAGAGAGAATCTAAATGAGATATATCTGGCTGTTTTATGCTTGTTTACTCTTGTGGCTGTTTCTCATTGTCTGTGGGTGAGTGTGTGTTTGTAGATACACACATTTTATGTTGGTCATTGGTTGTGTGGGTGAATGTGTGAGATGTAGCTCCTTGTTGGCCAGATATTAACCCTTTGCAGTGTGTAGTGGTAGCTCCTGTGTTTGGCTTATGTCTGTTGCTTTTGTTCTTTTCACGTGAGAAATGTTTCAGTCCACTGTGCATACGTTTGACTGTGTGCGTGCTTTGGCTTGTTGTATGTTTTGTGAGGTGAAAAGCAAAAGAGACTCGGAGACAGGGAAAGAGTTGCTCAAGTCTCTATTCCAACCACCTCCCTCCAATTTATAGCTCTTGGAGAGAGATCTGACAACAGGCCTGTAATTAAAGTTGAGGGAAAAAAGCCCTCGTCAAATGCCCTCCAGTTTTTTTCCCTTCCGTCTCCTTTTTTTTGGAAGAGTCCAGGGAAGAAAAAGCTTTTCCATCTCATTGTCGCACTCCTACTCCCTCATTGAACGTCACTGCTGTAACTCCCACAACTTCAGACTTTACCTCTGGGGATTTTCAGCACATAGTGAACACTATGAACTAAATGTGACTTTCTTAAGTGGGATGTTGTTTATCCAAAGAAAATCACTATTAAATCTTCTGTGATTTTATTTTCCCCCTGGTTTCCGCTGAATTACTATGTGGCTGACTTTAGCCTGAAGTGTTTGATTTGTACATGCATGTAATATTCTGTCATCGCTATGTTGGCCACATACTGCTACACATTATGGACTGACATTGAGCCCCTTTGATTGATCTGAAATTATGGTCTGACTGGCTCTTACGTTTAAATTTGACAGCTAATCAATTCCTCCGTCAATGACGTCTCTGTTCAAAGACCCTGCAGCTGCAGAGCTGCAGCTTTCAGGTCTCTGGGTTCACGAAGAAATCGGTGGTGAGGTCCTTTGACTCACATTTATATTTCCCTGAACTGTTTGAGTTTAACTGCAGTGACATGAGTGATGTTTCTGTTTTACCCCATAATTTGCCTTTTGTAAACATATTGCACCTCAAGTATAATTACACTAATTTAGCTCACAAACACAATTAAAATTAATTATGTTATTGATCTTTTTACAGGCTGACATATAATGGAGCATAATATCAGTTTCATTTCTGAAAATCTTTGGCAAAACATTTATTAGCAATAGAGAGACTTTTATCTCAGAAGTGACTATTTGATGTCGTACTGGCTTTCATTGCACATCCTTAACATGACAGTCAGATGCTGTAGCAGGCAGGGGGGTTATTTTTCTATTTCTTGTTAGCATATAGTCACACCGCGTGTCGGTGTCTTCACTGATGCCCTGAAACCTCAATGAGGTCTACACCATGTATCACTGCATCTCTGACATGTTGATTTCAACTTGTGGATTTCTTTGACGTAGACACACAGTCCTCCCACATGCACAGTTTTTGCTTCTTCTGCATATTGCAATGGCTCAAATATGGATCGTGAGTGTGTTACCAGAGAGCATAGTGACATTATGTTTACATGTCCACTGAGTAGAAAAACTCAGGGATCTTCTCAGGCATTAAATCATTAATCTGTGGGGCCAATTGTAAAAATTGTAATTGTGCATGGAGATGTATTATTATTTTCAGAAGTAATGAGCATGCTCTTGGCTACATTCACACTTTTACCTTTAAACATGTTTTTGCATCAACACCAACATTTTCCCTTTCTAATTTTAATGCCTGTATCAAGCCTGACGTATACACAACCGAGCCCAGATGGGAAGGAAAGGGTTAAAAGCTGCTTATGGAGTGAGAGCATTTAGTCTGCTACGGTGGACCTGCACAGCCAGTGGACTGAAGCAGGACCAACCCAGCGACTGAGCCTGGCTGACTGCCAGGGGCGCCCCACGCTGCAGACAATACCCACCTGTGTTAGACAGAGGAGTGTGTGTGTGTGCGTGCGTGCGTGTGTGCGTGTGTGTGTGTGTGTGTGTGTGTGTGTGTGTGTGTGTGTGTGTGTGTGAGACAGAGGACCCCCCCCCCCCAGCTCTCTGAATGTCCATCAACAGGCTCTGTCTCTTGTATTGGCTCATTGTGTTGGACGCTAACATTTGAAAGCAAAGTGAAAATGTAAACTGCTTCTTTTTTTATTTTGGTTTCTTATGCATGTCTGTTCAAAGGACACCCCCAGTTGGATCCTTGCGACCCCTCCACAAACGTGCCGGAGGCTTGACGGGCGGGGGGAGGCAAGGGGCTCCCTGGGGGTCTTTACTCTCTGGTTACTGCTACTAGGCTGCTCCTGCCAGAGAGTTGCCATGGCAATGCTATTTGATTCCTACAACAATGCCAGTGCGCCCCCACCACTCATCCTCCTCCTCTTCGGAGCTTGCACACACATTTACACATGGTGTGATTGGAAGATTACATTTGGGATCATGACAAAGTGGGCGCCCTAGTTGATTTAAAAGAGCCCAACGGTGCCCATGTGAATTGCACACTAAGCTATTTGTAATTAAAATGTTGTCTGTAAATTAATTTAAATCTCATAATTAAGCCATTATATTTATAAATCCTTATTATTTAATGTAATTCCCACCATTGTGTTAGAAACCAAAGACACACACAGACTAAGACGGACTATGGATTCCCACTGCTTATCTCGGCTAACCGGTGAAAGCAAACCTGTTTTTACACAATTTAATGTAAATAAATATGACGTTTGTCACTATATCTGTGATAACATTGCAACCTCTTGTGTGACACGTCAGTTCAACAGCTTGACGACGATGTATGATACAGCAGGCCAGCACTTAGGAAGGCACCCGCCGGCTGAATTAGAGCCATGTAATAAACAGTATAGTGTATTTATTTATTTGAGCATTCAACTCTTTTTTTTTTATCCCTTCAGGTTAAAAAAAGGGGTGTTTTTAGTAGCCATGATGTGATGCTGATTAGAGTATGCCGTGCTGAATCACACAACAAACCCTTGAGCAGCAATGGCACACTGCTGGTAACATGTTAGTCAGTATGTTTACATGCACTTAGAGAAATTTGAATTATTGCCTTAGTCCGGCTAATATTGACATTTTAAAATCCATATATACACCTTAGTCGGACTTTAGTTGAATCGAATTAGTTTTTATGATTGGACAATTCGTAGTACCAGATAATGTGGTTCTAAATTGAGCTTTTCTGGCATGTATATGCAAACCACGGTTAGCTGGATTATTGACTGGCCTGGTCAACTCCCCTTCTGGAAGTGACGAGACAACAGTCAGGCATGACAACCACACAGTAGCGGAAGATCGGAAAAATGCCAACGTGAAAGGGTGTGTAGCACCACCTAGTGTCTCGGAGGCAAATGTACCTCAATTATTTGTTTCTCTTGCCACGCATGTACACTCGGATTTCTCGGAAACTCCAGTTAAATCCTTAGCTTGGTTATTGCCAATAGCTCGGCTTAGATGTGCATGTAACACCAGACTCTTAACAGACAGTCATTCCACTCAGTGTGTAGAAGTGTGTTGTGCTAGTGCTGCTGGAAGAAAAAGGTGTTGAGACACAAAGGCTAGGTATGCATGGTCTGCTTTTGCCTATCTCAGAATAAAGCGAACAGCAAAAAGTAGACTGTTGCTTGATTGTTTGACAGTGTGTGTGTGTGTGTGTGTGTGTGTGTGTGTGTGTGTGTGTGTGTGTTGCATGCTTGGGCTGCTGAGGTATTAGCACCATTGTGCCTGAGCCTTGTAGAGCAGCATTCCTGATACACACCCAGATACTCAGACAAGTTCAATATTGACATCAGTTCCTGTATTTTGAGAGACAAGCATTTCACAGTTGAAGCATTGCACTGTTTCAGCTGATAAAGCAGAGTTTGTGATGTCTAATTCCCTTCCAGGTGTCTCGTTTACATGACATGTCTACTAGCTACTCATATCAATCCAGTTCCCTGTTCCTCCCTCTTGTGAGCTGATGAAACATAATTGCAAGTGGTAATTTGCTCTCAGAAAATGTGATGACCCCCTAATTGTGAGATTTGACTGCTGTGAAAATCAATAGGAAAATCCTCAGCATGCTAAACAGAAGATCCTACTGCCATATGCCCACAACACACCCCATGGTGTACCCAGTGCCCAGCTCCAGGGCCCGGGCAGGAAGTGCCATATTGGCCCCTCAGGACAGTGAGATCACTGGCTGGGCCCCCAGGGTGTGGACACATGGTCCCAGACGGCCTCATTCGCCTGTCTCAGTCCTTTGTCCTCCTGCTGACATGACAAGCTGCACACTTCTAAGACCTCTTTTGAACCTTTTCATCAAGGCTCTCACCTTTAGGATTCATGTCCTTCCTTTGATTGGCTTTTCTTGGCCGAATTCAAAGAATAAATGCTGGAAGGTTAACAGCAGGATGATGTCAGACATGAACACAATACACCTGTGGGTAATGTGGACATTAAAGGCAATTTTCTTAATCACAGCCAATTAGAGGGGCAGCTTGTTGCTTCTTGCTGCATGTTCAGATTGAAGCCAAGCAGTGTTACCTATATCCTGGCTATAACTGGATGGCCCTTGCTGGCCAAGCAGGGTCCCTTTTAATATGATTAGGATGGATTATGGCGTTGTCTGCACATCAAAAGAGCCAGGACCAATTATCACCCCTGCCTTTCAACACGACAGCCGCTCCTCCTCCCGCAGAAAGAAAAGGAAAAAAAAAACCAGCCAGGCGTCTTGTAGCACTCCAGAAGCCCCATGCTAATGGATGGATTCATCATTCATCCAGGCCTTTCATGTACTGTATTAAGCAGTGATGGCGCACAGTTGCCAGTGCTTTGGCTAGTCCCTAAAATAGATGGAGCGTCAGAGCTAATTATCCCCAGTCCCAGAGGCATGAACAAACAGGTTCATGTGACAGAAAATGTGGCGAGCTCTGAGGCAGTATAAAAGAGCAGGAAACCGAAGACAACAACTTTGTGCCTTCAGGTTCTGTTTATGAACAGGCCTTTTTTCATTATTATTACAGGTTTTCAAATCTTTTGCGTGCTGTAATCAAGTTGGTGTGCAGGCTAACACTGACGACTGTTAACTTTGCTCCGTGTTTTGCTTTGGTGCCCGTTACCATAATCCCCCTCAGAGCGGGTCTTCTATTAGGCCTTTGTGCTGTCTGTGCTTATGACAGGAAACCAAATGGATTTGGATAAGAGTAGTCCCCCCCAGTGCCCCCACCCTCCCCATCTTACAACACTTACACACAACACACAAAGCACACTGCTCTGCCAAATCACTCTCATAGTTTCACTTTCCTCCACAGTGCCGGAGCGTAAACGCTTGAACAAAGGTGCCCCCCTGGATCACCACCACCCATCAAAGGCAGGGTTGGAGTCAACCCAGAGTCCTGTCAGGAGTCAAATGAAGCCATTAAAGTCCCCTTTTTGCACTGTGTGTGTGTGCGCGTGTGTGGCACAGAGAAGGCGACAAGTAGCTCTTGTCACAACTTATTGAACTGTGCTAAAATATAGTTTGACTGTTTTTCTTTGTATTAATGATGTGGCCTGAATCACAGCCTCAGTGTAACACAGATGTCTAAAATAACTGTCAGTGTCAGCCTGTGGGAGATTTGAAATATGACAACAACAATTCACAGAATGCAGTGTGAAGTGAAGGTCCGACCGGTGTAGCCACTAGATGTTAATAAAAATGTGTTGGGGTCAGTGTTAGTTTCCTGATCCTTATGTTTGTCAATGACAGTTTTTGTTTTTTTTAATAACTAAATAAATAATAATTTATGATGACAACTATGACAAAAACAATAGATACTTTCGTCAGTGAATGAAAAGGAGATGTCATGTGTGACCTGACTGTGCCACTGGGTAGGCTGATGATCGGTAAAGCTTTGCTGACTACCAGGAGCACAGTGTCACTGCGGGAGGCCTGGGGTCAACCAAACGGCTCCAGTCCTGGAGAAGGGCATTGAAACGCTCGGGTAAAGTGTCCGGGCGTCCGTGCCAGGGGGCGGACATCTCCCCTAAAATTCAGATTGCTAAAATATGACTAAATTGCATGTATGTCAAAAGACTAAGACTAAATCAGAATTTGCTGTGAAAATGAACACTGGCTGGGTTGCATCAGTGTTGCTTCATTTCCTCCTGAAACATCATCCTCTACTTGTTAATTTGTTACTGTCGTTCCAGTAGCGTAAAGCAGCGGTGCAGGGTAGGACATTACCTGCCTGTGAACATAATAATGCTTTATATTCTGAGCTAACTCCAGTGAGCACACACCACTCCTTGTGTCGCCACACCACAGCTGCTCTCAGCATGTACACATCCTGCTCTCCCTGATCAGTTTAATCACAGCGCCTTGAGTTTCCACGTATGCTGCGTGTGGATTTAACTCCTGTATTGTGTTCAATGTACAGGGGAGACTTATGTATATTAAATGCCTGGGGTATAACAAATAAATCCACAGCGACCATGTCAGCACGACTGACATCACTGTGGGCGATTAGCAGACAAACACTCCATCACAATCCCCACAAGCATGTAAACAAGGGCTGAAGTGGCGGCGGCGAGCTCTACATACTACCGGCCTGCCTTTTGGCAAACCTGCAGTCTGCGAGGGCACCATTAATAATTTACCCAAACACTCAGATGTGATGAAGCGGACAGGGGACTCGAGCGAGAAGCACTCTGCTTGAGAGGAGCCTATTAAATACGAAAACTGTTTGTGGTGACTAATAGTATTTTTGTTTTCTTAGAGCTTAAAGTCTTACGTACTGTAGCATCGCTCCCGCCAGTAGCGAAGACGGTAAATTGTTTGATCATGACAGATTAGGCTGCAAGTGAGTGCAGTGTGAATGTAAATGGGCTCTCTCTCTCTGTTTGCTGTCACTGTGCAGCTGCACATCCATGAACTTTACCCTGAATTTAACACAATTATTTTCTTTTTAGTGAAGTTTATCAGTGCTGGTCGTTGTTGCTAACAAATGAGCCCCAGCTGATGCGTTCTCTAGTTAACCTCTGTCGGCCTGGCACACACACACACACACACACACACACACACACAGGGGACAGCAGCTACTTGTATATTTATACATTCATGGGGTGCTGCTCCATAAAACACACACACACACACACACACACACACACACACACACACACACTTACAGCTGCCTTATTCTCGTGTCGAGGATTAGATGAGTTCAGGGCCAGAGTGCCCCTCTGGTTGCTGCTCTCGCCTTGGCGTGGGGTTTAGGTGTGTGTGTGTGTGTGTGTGTGTGTGTGTGTGTGTGTGTGTGTGTGTGTGGTGGGGTGGTATGAAACCCTCAGGGGGAAAGACTGCACTGCACACAAATCATTACTGCTCATCACTTGCTGCCACTCAGCCACTTATTTACTCAACAGCTTGGCTTGCCTGGACACACACACACACACACACACACACACACACACACACACAGGGAGAAACATGCCTCATTATACATCAGGATTTTAAAGGAAGAAATCACTAGAAAGCACTCATGTTTGGGGAAGGGTGTGTTGTAGATTGAGCTGCAGAGAGGGTCTATACACAGTCGTCATAACTTCTGGATGAAGTTTTCACGACAGATATCGACGTGTGATTTTCATTTGAAAGTAGGTGGACAGTTGAAACCTCAACATGACAGAAAAAACGTTGCTCCAACGATACACAGGACCCATATCTAATACCTTTCTAGTGAATTATTTATGACTGCTATAGTGCATAAGCTATATGCAGCATATTATATACATAATCCTCTCATCTTTATTGATGTGAGCCTCGCTGATAAGTTTGCTAAGAGAGCTTAATATGTGGGCCAGGGAGCACATTTGACTGTCACATTTGAGCCACTGGTGATGAAACCTCTCAGCTGCACGGCTGGTTGGTATTGCCATTTAGCTGCCGTCCACACAACAATGGAATTCTGTTAATCCGACAAACTTTAATACCGATTCCACCTTACGTACAGACGAGTCTGGCATTGTTGGAGACCCACAGCGGTATTTTCTGACAACGGGTTCCAGAGTGAGAAGATCTGATAATGCTGTTTCGCAGTTGCAGTGTGTACCTGACGTTGTTGTTAACGATGACGTCACGTCATCACGTGACCAGAAGGAGTAGTAAACAAGTACTTCATGTGCATGCTAATTGCATTCTTTCGTTCTTTTTCGTGAGTCTCTCTGTGTTCCATTGCAGTGCCACCGATCGGCGTGGCATATGTATCACATCCTTGTCACTCGTTATCGCATTGCCATGTAGACGGAAATACTTGGGGCAACGTTGCGACAAGCATTGTTGTGCCATTGTCATGTGGACGGAGCCTTAGTTCAGAAGTGAGGACTGGATACACTGTAAACTAAGGGTGCCAGAAAAAATCGATTCACTATCATATCGCAATTCTCAATTAAATGATTCAATGAATCGATTCTAACGTTGAGAATCGATGTTTACAATACTATTGTGTTCTGTGTTGAGAGGTGAAAATGCTGAATGAGAGTTACCACTCTCGTCCAGCAGATGGTAGTGTCGCAGCTTTTGATGAGTCACGTTACGTCATCTGCATGAGCCAAGCGCAAACAACACCCTGTCATACATGATGGCTGAAATCCTACCAGCCCCAGCTATTTTCAGATCCAAAGTATGGAAGTACTTCGGGTTCTACACATTACCAGGAAAACCAACAAAGCGAGACATGACTAAAGCGGTGTGTAAACGTTGCCGTGCCTTAGTTTCATACTGCGGCAACACAACAAACTTACAGCAACATATTGCGTGACACCATCCGACGGTCAAGTCAGCTGAAGTCACTGCGGCAAAGGAGCCCAAGCAAGGCAACTCATCCAGTCAACAGGCCATTGTAGAGTCATTGAAGAAAATGCCCGACGGTTCAGAAAAGGCTAAACGGATAACCCGAGCAATAGGCATGCTTATTGCCAAGGACCTGCGGCCATATAATGTAGTGCAGAATGAGGGCTTTCGAAACATGATTTACCAGCTGGTGCCGCGTTACAAGATACCATGTAGAACGACCATCGCCGACACAGTAATCACTGCTCTCTACGACGAGGTTGTGTCCGAGGTAAAGGATTCGCTGCGCGAAGCAAAACGGGTCGCTCTCACCTGTGATGGCTGGACCTCCCGGGCTAGTATAAAGAAAACCAAATTGGAAGGGGAAAAAATCGCAATATATCGAAATATCGAATCGAATCGCAGTATAATTAAAAATCGCAATTTAAATCGAATCGTAACCCTTGGTATCGAAATTGAATGGAATCGGGAGAAAGTGAATCGTGACAGCCCTACTGTAAACACTTGCACACAAGCCGGCCGTGCTCAGTGGCCTGTTTACACACCTTGGCTGATGTCAAAAAGGGAATCTCAGCTGCGCTCTGATCAGACCTGCCAGAGGACAAATCTGTGTCGAGTGCTCACGCTCTTTGCCTCCTGTGTTTTTATTGTGAGAGGGGCCGACACAAGCAGACAGAAAGGTGGGAGGATGGGTGAGGGCTACCTTTTGATGGGCTAAATCTCTTGCTTTGTGGGCGTTATATACACACACACACACACACACACACACACAAATGCATAATCACACCCCACAATAAAGCTAAGATACAATCCATCAGTGTGCAGCAAAGGGGATTCATCCATTTAACTTGATGACGCTGAGACGCACCAGCAGTTGCACAGATAGCACTGTTTTGTCAGCGGAGGACTGCCAAATTGATGCTGATAATATGGTATAATTGCTGCAGACAAATGAGCCACAACCAAGGAAACAAGCAATAAGCAGCCCCTTTTTACACAGAGATCAGTGCCTGAAAAGTGATCCACCATTATGGCATTTTTTTTTTTTCTTTTACACTGCCGGTGTGTGATTTCAACAGCGTCCAGTGTGAGTGTAGTCCCACAGACAGCGGCTCAGCTCTAGTTTAACAGCAGAGCAACTCTCTCCATTTAGTCTCTTATACAGAACAGCCAGGTGGTGTAACGGATAGCTAGTGTCTCTCTCTGTTGCTGTCCTTCAGTCTTCAAACATAAACTCGTGCCTGCAAGCATCTCTGAAATAAATATACAAATGAGTGTTGACAAAAGTTACAACTCTGCAGTCTTACAGTCAAGGTTTGTGAAAGGACAAGGTGACATTTTCAGCTTCAGTTGCTAGTTTTATCTCCTGTTATCAAAAACAAATTTGTATTGAAAAAGAAAAGAGGTTTTATGTTGTTTACTGTGTCATTGTTTGAAAACTGATTGAACAGGGGAATGATTCTCATTGTGATGGAGTCACTCTGTCCTTTTGGGGCTGCTGGGACAAGCTCTTTCCTCATTCTGCTCTTATCTAAGCCAGACTGATTCAGGCCATATTGATATAATTCTCTTTGTAAATTAATATGATGCTTTCTTTCTTTCTGTCTTTGAGATGCACACACCAAAACAGTGTCTGTGACTCTCACATTGTGTTGTACTGCTGGATTTCTTCCCCATGTCTTCACTGCACAACAAAAACACATCTCTTTGTCTTGTTACCACATCACTGCTCCTCTTTTTCACCTGCAATATGATCCACATTAGCATCCACAACAGCCAAGGCAGCTCCTGCTGTCCGAGCCGACAGGACTGAGCCAGAGATAAGCTCACTCTGTAATGAGTGTTCAGCCTCTCTTGGGCAGCAAAAAGAAAGAGAGGCACTTCGTGCTGCATTGCAAAATGGTCATCAACACCGGTCACGCACGTTTACACGCCAAAGTCGGTCTGCGTGACCAAGAATGCAGATTTTGAAGACGCGTGGTGACGTTAATGTTTTCCATAGCTCACCCCCCATTCATGCCACCAACAGCTCAACATCCTCTGACGCTCTTTTGTTGTAGTTGCACCGGCCTTGCACTCTCTGTGTTGAAGCGTGAATAGAAGAGAATAGCTGGTTGCAGCGGAACAAAGATGCAAACAAAGCAGTGTTATGGTTGAGCAGAAGTGGACGAGCCGCATAAAAATGAATGTACGAACAGCGAGACCTGCTGTATGAAACAGCAAGAAGGTCCTAAAGGTTCGAAAGATTTGAAAAACTGCATCAGATACAGAGAACGTCTTGTGGTCGACTTTGCTATTTGCTGCTATAAGCCCAAGTTGTGATCTGTAAGTAGTTTGTTTGAAGGTATTTCTGCTCAGCAATAGAAACGTCTGTGGACTGACGTGGGAGCTTTCCAGTGTGTCTGCAGGCTGGAAGTGGGAGGTGATGCAAGTGCACTCTTATTACAAATAAAGTGCTTCTGCAGAGGAAAAAAAGATGCTTTCGTGGCTTCAAAGGGAGCTTGACAGTCTTGTACACTAATAATATCTGAGAGACCTCCCTTTATGCCTCACACAGCCGCTTCATTTTGTAATCTAACTGTGCCCCCGGTGCAAACACTTAACCCCTGTAACCACGCTTGACTCCACTGTTATTACCGTTCTGTCTTCAGATAGCGTTTCCTCCCTTGTCCCTGCTTTTCTGAGTTGCCCTGGATGGTTTGTCCAGAGTGTCCAGAGAGGGGGTAACATCCGGTTTCAAGTAAAATAGTAATTGAGTCTCCCTCCCAGTGTTGGCTCGAAGGCTTTGATCTCTCCTGCGCCTCAGTGTTAAATGGTTTCCTCCGAATCGCCGCGAACACACAGCGACTGGCTGCTCTTTTATCAGCAGCCCTCTAACAGCACCTCTCTGCCAACCACTTTGAAGCCACATACAACTTCTCTGAAAAGAAAAGAGAAAGAGCAGCAAGTCCTGTGTGTGTGTGTCTGTGTGTATATAGTATATATACACACTGTAAATGTGTGTGTGTGTGCGCGTGTATATACACATATATACACGCGCACACACACACAGTAGATATTGTCACTATTACAGAGTGACACAGAGAGTAGAAGTTGGAGACCATGTCAAAACTTTTTTATTTTTCTTTTTTTTTTAGAGGAAATTAATTCTCCAATTTATGTATATACGACGATAATTGGCCGATGTAATAGCCTGTTAATGTTCGTTGGGACTTTGAGAGGGGGTGACTCAGCTTTCTCGTTGTAATTAGCAGAATTTGCGAGCAGATGCTAATCTTAACAAGGGGGAAATAGAGATGGTTTGAAATGTTTTTGTGTCTGGGGCTGGTAATTGGCAGCGAGCTTATCAGAGGCAGATTGGCCACAGTTGACCGCTCAAAGGAGCCTGAGCCAGAGACTGTGATCCCTGAATGGCTGGATGTGACCTCCAGTAGACTGCAGTGTGTGTACTTTCATCCTCAGCACTTCATTGCAGATGATGCACTTAACTGTTACCACCCTGAGAGGGAAATTGTACTGCGTACAACCATTCACTTCTTTTCTCTTGTGATTAAAAAAAAAAATGACAGCAGTCAAGGACAAAGATCCAGACTTTGAAATCCAATGCTGATAAATTGCCGGGTGTTTGACTTTGTGAGACGTACTGGACTGTATTGATTTTCCTTCCTCTCTGTGTGTATGTGTTCGGGTGAGTGAGTGTGATAGCCAAAAAAACAAGGGTAAGAGAATGCAATATTGTGTTTCATTAAAAAATCTATAGGATATCTCATTACAGCCACATGATTTTCTTTGGTATCGGGGTTTGTGGGGACTGGGTGGAGCTGGTGGGTGGCAAGATGAATGTGCTTTCCTGTCTCAGATGACTATCTCATCTGTTGTTGTTCATGGAGAAAGGAGGAACTGGGCTCAATCTGCTCAGCATGTCAAATACTTCCTGGCTGTGTTTGCCTGCTGCTCGCTGATTTTACGACCGTATCAGATAACTCGTGCATGGCAGCGCTAACTGAAAATGATCTAGAATTTGAATTTTCTAATATATTAGTGCTATCACCTTATTTTTATTTCCTGTATACTACTTTGAACACATCATGCAGTTGTTTTGTAACAGTTTTTAGTGCGTACTTTGTGGCAGCGCCTGAGTTTTCTTGCGAGTTTGATTTAAAGAGCATCTAACTCCAAAACGGCAGATAATGACATCTGCTGCCACAGTCAAATTTTCAGTAGACATTTCTCCAACAACTAGAAAAGGTTATCCCTATTCTCAAATCCTGACGTTAAGTGATGGTTTTAACCTTTAGGCTGACTGCTCTGTGGGTACCCATTTAGCCCAAGAAATATGTTGTTTCCTTTCCATTTGTTCTCCATGAGAGAGAGAGTTTTTTTTTTTTTTTTTTTTTTAAACTGTTGTCGTACCCACGCCATGTCTCTAGATGGGCTCTCACAGCATGCTCGTCTGTGTTGCTGTCGTCTCAGTGGGCCAATCCTTCAACGTGGGCCCGTGGGGAGGCTGATAAGAGGGGGGATTTTAGCCTCAATCAGTGCTGGTTAATTATCACAACCAAGGGAGGTGAGAGAGGTTTCCCTGTCTACACAATCCCTCCTGGATCTGTCTCGCTTTCAAACATACTCATCTACTGGAAGCTCTGTTCTGTTCCTCAAGTGTTATTTTCCCTGTTGCAGCATATCCATATCTTTGTGTCCTAATATTGTATTCACTCATAATAATGGATCATACTAACCAATGTCATATATCCTTCTTTGAAGAGTTTAATATTTCGGTGTCCTTCACTCATTTATTTACATCAGTGCTAATGTCTCGTTTGATAAGTTTCAGGAATATTTTCATTTCTACATATAGTAAAAATGATAGTAAAGGGCTAATAGTAGCATGTTTCATATCTACCCAGACACACACAAACACTTGGATACCCTCTGGTCACTTCAGTGTTAATGGTCTGTCAAACATGACAGTAGCTTAGCTTGCTTGGCCAGTTACTATGTGTCAGTAGGATCAGGTGTAATTAAGAGGTATGCATTTGTAAAGTGACTGATTTCATAATTAAGAACCCGTTTTGATTGCATGCACGCTGTCGTGGCAGAGGAATACAAATATGCGTATTTCAGAAACACGGGTTCCAAATGTAATTGTTGTTAAAGCTGATGAAAAATTAATGCCACGCTAATGAGTGCAAAGCATGAATCATTCAGCATTGGAGGCCCTACTTTTCAGAGGAGCCAGTTCTCTGCTCGCCATCCAGCATGCTTTTCAAACTGCATGCAGACGCAAACAAGCAGTCAGTCTGATTCATAGACACATTTTTAAGTGAGAAAAATGGCACAAATCACCAAAAGCCAAACGATCCCTCTAGTTGTAATCTCTAGTGATGGTTACGACCTTTTAAAATCCACAACAGTTAGTTTAGGGTTGATTAGGGAGGTGGATAGCTTACACATGGAGCTACCTGGACCTGTCAGTCCTGTCCTGAGGTCTTGTGTTGATCTTGAGCCTCCTCAAAACAGGAAACAGGCCTTAGTGTCCATGGTTATTAGAAAAGAGGGATTGGCTACTCATTAATTACTGTTACACTACTGCAGAATACAAACACATTGCTCATGGTTGCACTTGCTAATCCTGTTAACTAGCAAATCATTTGAGTAGAATGTGTTTCTTCATCTGATTAAAGACTCACATTTGTGTTAGCATGTCATTTTCTGGCAGTATTCAGTACAACCTAAAGCTGATGCCGTTGCCGGCCCCGCCTGTGACCCTGTCATGTTTTTCTCTGGGCCACCAGAGTTTCACACTGGTGGTGAACAGACTGCAAGCTGAAAAAAGTTGGATCGTTTCCTCTTTTTAATCTACCACTTGAGTTGGTGCCAGAGCAGGACAGCCAGTGTGACGCTAGGCGCCCCGGTCATTTTGTCCGTCCCTTTATGGTTTGGCCTCAACCCCTCCATTTCATCAACTGCTTTGGAGAGTGCTGAGAATACCAGCATCAGTGGGTTGTTGTCTCCAGATCGTAGCTACCTCCCTGAGGCATGTCAGACTTTGTTGACTAACAACACCAACTCTGATAAAGTTCTGTGACAAATCTGAAAAAGCGATGCAGTTCTCTGTCACCTAGCCTCTACTTTTCTCTCGTGTGTCATTTTTTCTGTGAGTTTGCCTTTTAACGTTCATCCTTCCAGCCATGGGTTTTGTTTCCCTGATTTCCCAAGCCTCATTTTAAGAGATAAATGTTCTTCATAGTGTCTAAAACACTCATTTGTCTTAATGAATGTACCCCCTACTCATTTTCTTTTCTATTACCTGGTACTGAAACTCAAATCTTTGATTCATTTCAAGTCAAGTGCCTGAATGTGAGTTTCAACAAAATGAAAGGAAGTAAGCTAGCCGGCTGACTCAACTTGCAGCCTCTCTATAATAGAATCCTTGAATGGACCTCTGTGCTCGTCCTTTGATTTAGAAAAGGACACCTTTCACTCCCCAAATAGATATACCTCAAATAAAGAAAGCTAGCTGCAGATCCTTCTCCTGTTCTATTAAAGACACCTAGTCCCCCTGCTCACACTCGGCCTCAGGATCATTGTTATTTCCCTGAGGTGTTTCTTAGTAACAGATGGGCTTTAGACGGGAGTTTGAGGGACGGGGAGATGAAGGATTCGGCAGAGAAAGAGACACAGAATGGAGGTATAAAGATGAATGAGATGAGGGGAATGGGGGGGAAGTGTGGGAGGGGAGCAGAGACAACCATTTCCATTAGTGTCATTAAAGCAACCCTGACGCTGAGGGTGGAAGGACAAGCAGAGGAGGGATGGAAATAACAGCAAGGCGGCAGCTCGGTGAATGAAGTGCTCTGGTTCATTACAAAGTGCCATCCCCACCTCTGTCTTCACCTGTGTGGAAGCTTTCCATTCATCTTTGATGTGCTGTTATTAATGATTTTATACTCTCCGCTTGTTGTTTCATATGAAGGTGTGAAAGATCAGAGATCCAGTGACTCATGGCAGGAATACAGAGCAAAGAGTGGCAACATTGTATTTCTGTGTAATAATGGGAACAACACTGTTTTTACCATTTACCAGCGGTTTTAAATGCATGTCGAGTGTGGTTACTTATCAGGATTTCCTTTTGCCCTAGTCCAAGCCAAAGAAGAAGGGCCTCTTGTTGTGGAAACTGTGACTGGCTTTGAGAGTGGTCTGCTCTGTCTGGAGAGCGGCTCAATAAGAAGGGTAGTCAATATGGCTGCTCTCAGGCAGTGGGTCAATGAGGGAGGAGGCTTCCTGCTGAGCCAAGGCTAGAATAGAGAGGACAGGGGGTCTTTGTGTTGAATGCAAACCCTTCCCCACTCCTCTTTACTGCTCCGATATTACACCTAACATTGAATAACACTGACAATGTTCTTCTGTTGTAAACTCTTTAGGGGCTGAACAGGAAAAACATGTTTCCTCCATGTAATAGGAAGCATTTTTTTTTTTTCTCAGGACATTACATAGTGGTATAATTTGAACTGTAGACGTATACTTTGATATGTAAATTACAGCATAACAGTTTCTTAATGGTTACCATAGCACATGGTAAAATCATTCAAGCAGGAAGTAGTTTTTAAACTATTAAACAACAAATAACATAAGAGTCAAGAACATTATTTCAAGAAAATGTATTGTGCAAATCTGTAATTGTAAAATAATTAACTTCACACTGTTTACACAGCAGTACTGCCTTCAGTATTAGCCCTACACAAAGTCCGCTAGGTTAATTAAAACTATCAGAAATGCTTTCAACACTGGCTCTTGATGAGGAATACGGCACAAACCCCATGTCTCCATTCTGTCTCTCACCTGAGAGAGGGGATGGGCCGATTGTAAGGGAGAAAGGCAGGCAGCTTATAAGGCAGGGCACCACCTTAAGCTGGGCTCCCAAACCTTTTATGACTGCTGAGCAAAGTGGATTTGGGACAGAGGTAACAGCCCATACTTATCAAGTAGACAACCTCATTTTCTAGCCCCTTGCTCTGCTCTGCCTCGCTCTCACTGGCTGCCCGGTGTGGTGGTTCCTATTTCTCAAAGACAAACGGGAGCTCCCACACTACCGGGCACGAATAGATTAGACTTCCCACACTGTAATGTGGTTCCTGACACCCTCTTCCTTCTTTAACTTCACTGCGGTGTTGTTAAACGCCTGCAGTGTTTCAGTCCTCATAAACTCTGCCATAAAGATGCATGTGTGTTCTCCATTGCAACCGTGAGAAATACTTAAGGGTAAATTTATTTCATTCAGACATACATGCTTGCGTTGCTGGTACAGTCTCTGGACCTGTGCATGTTATTTATGCCTCAACTGAAACGTTTCTGTATCAGGGGTAGAATTCCTTTTTGTGGTAAATTTCCCTCTCATCACTTTATTTTTATTATTTGTGTTCTGTTTCAGCAAGGTTTGGTTGGGTGATCCTCCTACGCTTTAGGATGTATGGGAACTTTGGCGGTGTTGAGTTTTCTTTCAATCAGCACTTCAGAATACATCAAGAGAACGCTGCTTGTTTTATTTCCAGCCACTAGCAACCTTGTTAGTTGCCAAAAGTAAACTTTTCCTCAGCTTTGCTCTAAAAGTTGAAGCTTATTGAAGTCTGTGAAGATGATTTTTTTTTTTGTCTTTTTGTAATGAGTTTCAATCAAAGGATGCATATCCTGGGACCCTGCTGAGACGTTGGCCTTATCCGGCTCATTTGGCCCGGCTGCTCATCTTCCTCACACTTTTAGGAACAGAACAGACAGTTTTGGGCTTGTTAACCTTTTATTAATAACCACAGACATGATTTTTTAGCCTTGTCCTTTTGGAGAATTTGCTCATGGCTGAAGTTCAATGTCCTTGATTGATATTTGGGCTTGGATTTTATTCCTAATAAACAGGTGAAGGTTTGGTATGTGTGCTCATACATTAGGCCTAATTTTCAAGCAATAGTTTGAGACAGTTGCCTTCTTGTTACCTTCAAATGGAGAGGATCTTGCACACTGCTGGGACCTTTTCAACCAGGATTAGCTTCATGGCTGTATCTATTCTGGGAAGCTTTTGTCATGATTTTAATTTGGAATAAAATGAAAGCTTTTTGGCAACTGACGTCCCATTTCAAAATATTTGCACTGGTCCACCTTCCACGTGCTATTGAAGTTTGGACTTTGTCCACTACCAGGAGCCTCGTTGCTTCACTTACCTTGTCTGTTGGCATGTGTGTTTGACTGACACTGGTGGAGTTTTTGAGGGAAGTCACTGCTGGTGGAGAAAATATGAGAAACATTTGTTAGTTAGCCTGCCATCAACCCTTCACACCTCCCTCGCTTATTCTCCAACTCCAGTCCCATCTTCTCGCCCTGCCCTGCTCCGCTGACAGTGGATGTTGTGTCTTCAACTGAAGACAGATGGTTCGCCATTTTGTTTGACAGTAGAGCTGAGGCTAAGCCCTCCCCTACTGCTACTGCGACAGGGATAAAAAGCTGCTAAAGGCGGCTGTTTTGGCTCTGATAGGATGCTGCAGGATCCTCAAGCTCTTTCAGAGGTCTCCTCAGAGAGCGGCTCAAGATGGTCTTTTGACTGGAAAGGAGCCAGACTTGAGCCCGGAAGCTCCGTCCAACCCACAGCCACTGCTCCAGCAGCGTAGAGCAGAGATGATTAAGCGCGCCGTGGTGCCTCTGGTCTGCAGGAGTGACAAATTCCCCCCCTCCATCTGTCATGCACACCATCAGTAAAGTACATTTTCTGCTCTTGTTAAATCTGTACTCCACTCAATTTCCTGAAATCAGCTGACTTTTCCTGAATTCAGTCAAATGTGCACTGTTGCTTGTTCACTTGAATCTGCTACTCCCTGAAGGATTTTCAAAATAAAATATTGCATGAACACATCTATTATTTTATTTTTAGTGGATCTAACAGAGTTTCGGTTCCTGAAATTTAGTTTTTCTTTACTTTATTTGCAATAAAATCTGATTTGAAACATGCTGGTGTGACAGTTTAACTTCTGTGAGAAGGGCACAGCATATCAGAGGCTATAAGCGAGATATCAGATTCAAATCATTCTGGGCTTGATGCGTAGCGAAGGTCCAACACTGTCCACTGAGACAGAATGAGGGCACTCTCTCTCTGTGTTGGTCTTATCACGTCAGTGTAGAGATAATTGCACAGCGTAGTTGCAATGACGTGTTGCCTTACCTCTATTCCTTATGTGAAAGTGGAAAATATCTATTCAGTGCAGTCATATTCTGCAGCGTTTTGCTGTAATTGTTTGTGCTTTCAAGGGATCTGAGTGCACCAGGGACACGCAGCCATAGTGTCACTGTAATGAACCACGCATAGCATTGCTTCTCTCTTTGGATCTCACACTAGGGACTTGGTGCTGAAAGGTAGAGAAATTACCTCCAGTAGTTAAATAGCTGAACAATTGACATAGCATCTCTCTTTTCTGCCTTCCTCTCTCTTCGTCTCTTCCTGGCCTCGCTCTCCCCTAGAGATGTGCCATTTCCTCAGAAGAGAGCAGGCATATTTTAAACTGCATTTAACATTCAGCCACCTATTTCACTCCATTCGCTGCATTATTAAAATACCTTCATACCCTCTTAATTATTTTCCTAGCTTTCCTCCATCCCTGCAGAACTGATAATTGGGGTTATTTATCTAAACAATACCACTGTGTGACTCTTGGAGTGGGAGCGCCTGAATAATGGATGAGGACAAATGCAAACCTATTGCACTTACTCTGACTTTGGCACTATCCGTGTCAGTGCGATGTTACCATTTATGCTCGAGGAAGGAAATGGCAACCGCGTTCCAAAGTGTTTACTCCTCCACCGCGCTCTCTACTTATAATAAAGCGAGACGTGATATTAACTTGCCAGGGAGGCCAGACTGGGTTAAATTTGTCAGTTCCTCTCGTCCAATTCCAGTGGGGCTTGTGGTTTCATAATGAAAAGCCTCTTGGAGTCTCTGGGAGAGACTGAGGCTGAAAAGATAGAATGAACAAAAAGATGTTTTGCTTTGGAAGCATTTCATTGAATGTCTTAAGGCCGCTTGGAGCCCTATAGTGTCCTTTCATTTAAGCCGCCAGCACATTTTGTGTGAGCCGGTTTTGAAATGTTCATTGAAGTCAATGACGTCTGAGGAGATTCGATTTCGCAGTCACTTGTCATGTGGTTAAACTCAAAAAGCTGCTTCAGTAGTCGTCCCATGTACTCCAGAGTGAGATTTGCAGATCTGTCTCCTGGATCCTCCTCTGCAGGATAAATCTGTCGCAGCAGTTGCATACACATGGCTCAGTGTTATGTTTAGTAACACATTACAAGAGGTCATATTGAAGCTTTTCACATAATCTGCACTAAACGACAACGCATTTGACACATTTCTTTGCTGTTCTGTGTTTTTCTTTCTGGAGCATCTGGCTAATATCTGTCTCCCCCCACTTGTCTCCAGGTTCAGCAGCACAGCCCTTCAGCCCCTTCTGGTTCACAGTGGAGCCCCAGGACACACTGGCCATTCGGGGCAATTCGGCACTGCTCAACTGCTCGGCCCACAGCGACGCAGCCACGCCGGCACGCATAGAGTGGAAGAAAGACGGTACCTTCATGAGCCTGGTGTCAGATGAGAGGCGAAGCATACTTCCTGACGGCTCGCTGCTCTTCGCCCACGTGGTCCACTCCAAGCACAACAAGCCTGACGAGGGCACCTACCAGTGTGTCGCCACTATCGACAACCTGGGATCAATTTCCAGCCAGACGGCCCGTCTCACAGTAGCAGGTAACGATTGCATATTTACCACAATACAGCTGTAGCTGTAGCCACAGTAGAGCAAAGTGTTTCTCTTGCTCGATGCTGGATGGTGGTAAAAGATGAGTGCAGGACGCTCATTGTACACATAAATAATACATGGAATAGACAAATACCATATAAAGTGCAACTCAACACCTCTTTTTCAGTCTTAATTACATCTTTTCATTTATACATTGATCTCTGTTTTTATTAACAATAGGTGCCACCACCAGTTCTTATGCATGTTTTCAGTTTTGCAGATGCTGGAAGTTTAGATAAGAAATCATGACGTATAGAAAAAAGCATCTTGGCTGATGTGGAAAACTGTTGCAGAGATTAACACCCGACAGATCTGACGTCACCTTCTTCACATTAATGCAGAAAACAAACAGAAATGTCATATTGTAGTTTTCTACATAGTAATTTCACCTTTTGAGGTTTGACTGGTGTTCCTCCTTCTACAACAGTATAATACTTTCCTAACTTGAGGATTGGAGCATAATGGTAGTGAATGGAAAACCTGGCTTTTGTAAGACGTTATGTAATATAAAATAGGTCTTTAACAATTTGTATGACATGTTTGCTTCTTCACTGCACACACCACCACATATTTACAGTAGGCGTGAAGAGTTTTTTTTTTTTTTTTCCCACTGCTTCCCTTGTTGATTGTTTTTTGTCCTTGACTTGCCTTTTCTCTAACATAACATTCTTGATGGAGCCTAAATGCATTGCCTTACTGGATAAATGCTTGTAAAACGGTATGTATTTTTTTCCATTACTAGTCCTACAATGTGACCTTGTTCAGTTTGGGAACAGCAAGTGACATGGGATTATTACGTGTTTTGAGTCAAGTCGTGCCCCGAAATTCAATTTGCAGCCGGAGGAGCCACAGAATGCATTTACTGTGTGCTTTCTGCTCGGCACTGCTCTGCCAGATTTGAAGTCGCTAGAGAGAGAGGCCTCTTGATGACAATAGGATAGTACAGTATAAGCCTCTCAGATACCAACGCCTGTGTGACGTTACTGTCTGACTGTGAGTCATTGGCTTTTCAATTACAAGTTAATGGGGCAGTATATTACCATCAGAAGATGTTTCTCTTCCTCAATCAAAAAGTTCAGTTGTCCCTCTAACACTGCAAAACTTAGCATGCAGTGCTTCACTGTTGAAAGAGAATACAGCGAATGACCGAATGCAGTACGTAACTGTGATGTCTTATTAGCACTGGTCCCCTCAGCTTTAATGAAGCCTTGAGAGATGATGCAATTATGAACTGCAGTCTAGTGTTAATATTTTAACATTTGTTTGACCCTGGATTTAGGTTTTGGAGATTACACACTCATTTATTTCTTTGTTAGAGCTGCCTTACATATTGCTTATCCAGCAGCGACAGCCATGGCGATTAGTGCTGGCTGTAATGTGTGTAATGTGCAAACAATAAACTTATTATGACATGCTTTTGCCATTTTCAGTCTTCACACAAATTATCTTAATGTTGATGTGATAGTAGGCAATTAGTGTCTGATGTTTGTGTGCGTGGCTGTCATAGCTTGTCTCAGTCTGCCTGACACTGTGGTCACCGTGGTGATTCCCCTTTGTACTCTATGTACAGGAAAGAAACACGGGACAAGACGATGTGTGCTTTTGTTTATTAGTGTATTTGTGAAATGAATAAACGTCAGTGTGCATCTTTAAGTTTTTAACCATAGCAGGACACCAGACAGTCCATCCTGATGCTTCATCAATACATGTCACCCTGGAAACCAGTGAGATCTGCTGGGTCAACCTTGATGGGATGTTAGGTTCAATCAGTTTCTACTTGAAGAGTGGAGCAGGTGAAAACTATAAAGCTATTACCAGCATACACACACTCACACACACGCACAAGTGTCGAACACATTAAGCTGTTGCATTTATGATCCCTCTTACACACAAACACACACACATGCATAACCACTGATGTATCTCCAGCTGGCTGGCAGGTGGCCAATAAAAAGGTTAATTGCAGTGTAGAGAGAGCAGCCCATTAGGCCGCCATCAGACCCAGGAACAATGGCGGAGGCGGGGGCGGAGTGGGCGCGACCTCTCGGATGTAATGACGGAATGAGTCACGGATGACTGGTGTGGCAGGGAGCATATCTGACAAATACCGGGGTAATATCTGAGATTGATAGCGCTGAGACGTGCGGCTCATTCCTCTGAAAGAAACACCTCCACTTCCACACATCAGCACCGTCACCACGGCGCTTTGCTCCTACTGCTTCACCTCTTCGCCGAGACTCCTACTCTCTTAACGTTTGACCTTGTTTCACTTTTGCACAAAATTGATACAAGATACATTTATACAGGTAAACTCACACCCATTTAGTTGTAGATTTTTACTTTGCTGCAGCTCCTAGTCAGTGAACATGTGAGGAATGTGACGAGCAGATTCATTCCCTATAAGCAGAATATGAGTTGTTCTAGAACATTGAGTAGATCAAACATGTTTATCATGTGAAATTACATGCTGGGTGTCACAACTCACAATTACTAGCTTTATTTTGTCGACTCATTTTAAATGTACTTTGAATATTTGGCCTCTTGGACAAACAAAATGAGTAATTAAGAATCCCAGTAACACTGGAGATATTAATTCTTTGGGTGCCATATATGGCATATATGTACATTACTTAAAATTTGAAGCTTGAGTGCCATTGACCTACTCTATATGTACGTCAAAGTGTTTTTTCGGCAGCAGGTCGCCGACCGCGGTCTCCCGCAGCCCGTGAGTAATTTTGGAGTATACACCACAGAGATCAGAGCAGGAAGTGGAGACAACCGCGATTACAGAGCAAAACAGATAGATTCTGGATAAAAAGTGGCACTTTTGGTGGAAGAAGAAAGAAGAAAATTTAATGTCTTTGAGTTTGGATTGTTCCACAGATCTTTGACTTGATTTATAAACCTTGCTGAGAAAATGATAGATATGATAGCTAATGGTAGATAATCCAAACATACAGTAGGTTTGTTGTTACAGGGGCACCTTGCCCTTCTTAGAACCACCATTACTCTTCCAGAGTCACAGATCTGCTTGTGTTGTGGTGCAGCAGGGAAAAATAACGGTGGGTGACATTATTACTTTATGATTTGTTGAGCGAGTATCTCGATGGCATCAGCTGAAAGGAACGACACACTGCAGCACACCGAAAATGAACTCTGCTTGACATTATTATGTATGAAACAGTCAAATATATTTATTTATTGCTTTAACCTCTGTATAGACATACACTACATACACTATATACTGTATATATACAGTATAAACACTCAGACTACACTATATACTGCAAAGCCATTATTAAAGTATGGCATGCTGGTTGTTTGGATGTCTGTTATTGTCCATGTTGCCTGGCTCTGAAGTCTCTCTCTGCCTTGTGTCTCCTCTTTGCTCTTGCTTTGTCATCCAGTGTGTTTTATCCTGTGTGCACAGTCAGATACTGTGGAAACCAGCCGACTCCTGAGGAGAGCGATGGAGAGGGGAGAGGGTGGCCTAGTGGGGCCCAGTCTTATGTATTCAGTTTGAGTCTCCTCAAGAGGAAAAAAAAGAAGGGGGGAGAAAAATGATAGGGCAGAGAGCGTACACAGCAGTGATGGCCAGGACACAGAGCGAGACGCCAATAATGAGAAATCCCGTCTTAACTGTCTGCAGTTCTCTGTCCCTCCTCCCACCGGCACACTTTGAACTCCTCCTCCTCCTCAGCAATCGCTTGAGGAGAGCAGTGCTTAACAGGGAAACCCCCAAATGAGAAAATGAGTTCATGTATCCCTCCCTCTCCTTCTATCTCACAGTGTCTGACCTCTCAGTATGTAGATGAGACACTTCTATTCACCTCTATTCTACTGTACCACTTTTTTGTTTTAGTTTTCTTCCATCTCTTGTTTTCCTCTCTCTTCCTCTCTCACCTATAGGCGGCTGTGGTGTACAGAGATAACCAAACCACTTTTCACTTTGCTTTGATATCAGGTTTCACCAAAATCTAATTTCTCCCTCCCCACAGTTGTAGGAAACTGAGGCACTGAGCACCAGCACTTTTCATGTGTCATGTGTGTCGCCTCATATTTAAGCATGCTCATCCTTTGATAGAGTCGGACGGCCTTTGAAGGATTTAGGGGTGTCGGCACATTCTTTAATCCCTTTTTTGATGTATTTTAATCGGTTTTGTGTGTGTTTGTGTGTGTGTAGATGGGGGTTGGTAGTGGCGTTGCACCCCCAAGGACATGACAGCTTGAAAATGTGGAAGAGGATAATTGCGTCACTATTGCATGGAAAGCCCTTTGTGGTATTGTCAGAGGCACTTTGTGGGACATGGAGTCCATTAATGAAGTTGGCATCTTAACATGTTGTGAATAATCTAACGTCAGCTCTGTTTTTACAACAATGACATGAATGTCAAGCACACATGGATGGATAAAGACATTCAGTTGGGATAAAACATTATAGTGCTAAGGCGATGCAGACAACCAGCATGCTGTGAGGGGTCTGTGGTGTGTGTTTTGGCAGCACAACTAATCTGTGTGATGAATCCAGCCAGCATGGACCCTATAATGTCCGTTATATTCACTATTTGTTGGGGATGTGTGAAGAGCTCCTGTAGTTTGTCTGCCCCCTTAGTATCACCTCATTTCCTTTGGTTTCTTGGTTTTTTTTTCTTTCTTTACACGGTCGTCACACACTTTACCTCCACATATCTCAAGTTGGAAGTTGAACAGAAATCTAGATTTCTTCATTATCCAACGAAAGGAGGAGGATTTACAAACGCTTGAGCAACCTGTCTGCTTTCTGCAAGTACTGATGAGTAAATAGAGAGTAAACAGTCCAATCCGAACATTTTAAAAGAACATTAAAAGTACACTTCACTGGCATCCTTCTGTATGTAACATTAACTTTTACTGATTTTTACCCTGAGGGGAGATGCAGGAGATGGGCTTATTGAACCACTGAGTGTAAACATTAGTTTACAGTGTCTATGAGCCCATTCTCACATATTCTACATTAACCTGACATCTGTAAATTATCAATGTGGTTTTGTCTGACTGATGTCACCTTGTGTCAGTATACTGAACTCGCTGATTAAAACACTGCACGCACGCACGCACACACACACACACACACACACACACACACACACGCACACACACGCAGTTATCTCAAAGGCTGATCTGCTTCCATCAGAGATAAAGACCACTCAGATGATGTGTGACCATTCACAGAGCTGTATGCATTCACCTGTGTGTACTTTATGTCTTCACATGACTAAAACACTCCTGCTGCACTCTTTCATTTCTCACTCATGCTCTCTTCATCCTTCCTCTCGGCCTCCTGTCCTTTCTTTTTTTAATCTGCTTTACTACCTCTCTCAGCCCTCCATTTTATCTTTATTATCGTTTCAGCTCTCTACTCCTCTAATACACACACACACACACACGCACACACACTTTGCTGTTCCACAGTGCCTGCACCCAAGTCATAAAGCGCCAACATGGCAAACAAACAGTAATAAATCTGAAAAACAAAAACACCTCCCTCTTCTCAAAGGAACCCCACAGAAAGAAATACATCAACCATGTCATTGTTTTGCTCTTAAAAATTAATCTTTTGCCTGTGAGCATGTGCATAAGTCTGTCCACACAAAGCTGTCACACGTCTGCAAACACAATTAAGAACAAATTAGTGACAAAAATGTCACTACCAAGTGATTAAAATCACACACATATTGTCGTTCTCCAGGTCAAATGGTAAAGGATATGGGACAATATGTGTTTCAGTGTGGACAGAAAATCACCTCAAGATGCCAAGTTTCCAAAACAACACACTTTAAGGCCATTTCCGCACGGAAACAGACGTCCAGGAAATGTTTGCGTCCCCATGAAATCGCTGTAATATATCAAACCAGTCTGTGGGTGGTGCTGTAACTCAACTACACAAAAACAGAGAAGAAGAAGTAGAGCTTATGTTTAAGTATTGTTAGTTGTTTGACTTAAGGAGGAGCCGTGATTCAAGAAAGATCTGTTGAGGCTGTACACATGAAAACACCAGGGTGACGTTTCGGGCTCCTGAAACTCTGGTTCCATGTGGACAATACAATCAAATGACAAAAAACTTTGGCGTTTACTCCAAAATTTGTCTCTGTGTGGACGTGACCTAAGATTCACGGCAGGCACCTTAGCTGGGCCGTTGTCAGTGTGCATGTTCCCTCCTTATGAACAATTACGTGCTGCTTTGCTGTTGAGTGCCGGGGTCCTTGCCATGACGAATTGCTGTGACCTGGAAGCTGGGTCAGGGTCACCGTGGCGTTCCATTAGCCTGATTTCAATCTGTCTCCAGTAGATGTGAGAAGGAATGGAGGAGGCTTCAGACAGAGCAGCGAGGAGAGGCTGGAGCAAATCTGCCCTTCTGCCGAGGTGCATAAATCGTATGTTGAGCTGGAAAGGGAAACCATTCAGCTACCGTTGAAACAGCCAGTAATGAAATAGGAAAATAAGTAAAAACACAGCTTTAAAAAGGTTTTAACTGCAGCCAGCTGCAGAGACAAGGCTGTAAAGAGCAGAGAGAGGAAATATGACATGGGAAATCTTGGTTGAAGATGGAGCTGTAGGGAGAGATCCATTTTTTTTTTCTCTCTGGAGGACGGTGGCAACAGTGGAAGAGAGTCGGCAGGGAGTCTGCTGTGCTGGAGGTAGATGACAGCCTCCATTTTACTGTATTCAGTGACTGATTAGGTCCTCTGGGTAGGTGGAGAAAGCCCTATCTCTACTCTCCAGACACCTCTGTGTGTGTGTGTGTGTGTGTGTGTTTTTCATTGTATTTGCATGTTTCTGGAGTTCTTCTGCTCTGTGTGACTGACCGGTCATCTCTCAACATTGGTTGTTTATGCACAAGTTGGTAGTTTTTGAGTTTGTGCCTTTGTTGCAGACGGTAACACTGTAACACCAAAGCGGCATCAGAGCTGCAGACCCACGAGGACTGTTATGACGCTTTTCCACTACACTGTACGGCCCAGTTTTGGTGCTTTTCCATTACAACTGAGTACCTCATAGTAGCTCCTCTGCGTGGGCGGGGTCGTCATACGGCAGCGCGAAACTGCCATGATGTAATGTACATGCGACACAGAAAACTGGGAAGAAGAAGAACAACACTACTATCACAAACAGTGGAGGACACCGAAGCGATCATGTATTTGTTGCTTGGCGGGGTCTAGTTGTTGTGACGCTTCCAATGACGACACTTGCTGGCCAATCAGTAGAAGGCAGTCGGCTGATGTGGCGTTTTACTATCGCTTCGGCTCGCTTGGAACCGGGGCTTAGGAGGTACGAAAAAAGTACCTGGTACCAGGTACTGGTGGAAAAGCACCACAACCGTGTAGAGCCGTGCCGTACTGTAACTGTGGAAAAGTGCCATCAGTGTTGTAGACTTGGCAGCTTTCTTAGTGTTCTCTGCTAGCTCCTTTCATTGGAAAACAGCAGTTTTCAGCGGGGTAATTTCTATAATCTAGGGCCTTGCTGGTTTCTCTCTCTGTCGCCTGCTGAAGCTTCAGATGGATGCAGACAGGAGACTAATTCCTTGTTAAATGTGGTCTTTATCACTGTTGTATGTGGTGCAAACATGTCTTTTTACATTAGTTTTTTTTAGATTCAGGTGCGGTTTGCTCCTGTGTCTGTGCCACATTATGCACAGCTGCTCAGAGAATGTTTGAAAAGAAAAAATAAATCTAAATATCTGGGGACATTTTCTTCACTACAATGAAGCTGCATTTACAATTTCAAATTAAAGTGTACTGTCCAATTGAACTGAGAGCATTTTCAGCTGGTTTCTGCACTGTACCTTAGCTGGTGCAATTACTATGTTCTAATGAGAGTGATAATTGACTGCTGCAGTCAGCTGAAGATAAACTCGTGCATAATGACTTCCCAACTCGCTCTACTCGTCTCTGTTTTCGATCCCGCTGCTCCCCATCCCGCACATCAACTCCCCTGTGACTCAAACTTTGATTTTCCGCTGTGCACAGTGCATCTCCCAGTACGCGTGCGGCATCAACACTTCGGTGACGATCCTTTGCTGCTCAGGGCATTCACAGCCACAGACATTTCCCTTTAAATGCTCTCATTTTCACTTTGGACCTGAAGGATAGAATCACGGCATCAGTAAGAATTTGGCTCATATCGTGACATGTTAATCGGCTTGAGTGTTTTGTCTTTTATAGATGCCTCTACCATCTGCTCTGAAATATCTACTTGCACGTGAGTAGCATAAATATGGGGTCTCATTCAATTTTAAATTGCTCTCCAACAGTTATGGTTGAATGTGGGATTTACTTCAAATATATGTCAAAGCCTCCTGAGACTAATCTTGACACACTACCCAGATTTTTAAATGTGGTGTTTATCGTGTTAAATAGCACATCAGAAGATATGATTCACAGCAATCAAGTGGAATAAAGAATCAGGACTTAACATTACATCTGCATGGTGTTTGAAATGTACACATTAATCATCATTTACCACATGCAGTACTTTAAAATGACTTAAAATCAAGCAGTTAGTCAGAGATTGACTACTTCACAACCAAACCTGAATTCTCCCAGCAGCTGTCCTGCCTGCAGCGCCTGGGTTCTTGTTCTACACAGTGGAGAGCAGCAGTGCTGCTAGTGTGTCTTTTAGTCCTGGATCTTGAATGTGATGTTCAGTAAATAACTAGTTTTAAAAAGAGCATAAGGCCAAAACAGATGGCCTGAAGGAGAGTAGTTTCTGCTGCATCAAGCAGATCTTATTTCTACCATTTCACTTGATTCTGAACTGTTGGTTTGTTTCATTATGGGACGGTGTGATGGTAGGGTTTGTGAGGAAGCTGCATGTTGTTCAGGAATGCCAATAATAGCTTTAAAGAAAAGGAGATTTTATTTTTCCTGTGTCAGTGTTGCAGGTTGGCTTTGCTTGTCGCACAGTGCAGCAATGTTATACCAAACCAAATTACCTAACAGCCAAGGAAGAGGCTATGTCAAGTAGCAGAAGATACCCCCTCCAGTATAAAGAGTAATGGTGTAGCCTATTATTTTTATGATATTTAAAAAGGGTTTAATAATAAAATGAACAGATAGATGAATGGACAACCTCTTGTGAGAAATCCTGGGAAGAGTGAACTCTTCCTGGGAAGGTTTCCACAGGAAAAAGTCCAACCTTAAAGCACATATCAGTCGAAGAAAAGAAGTGTTTTAATTCCACAAGCCAAGGTGTATTACTCAGTCCTACCCTGAGGATATGAGGTGGATTTTGACACTTGAGTCAAAATCGCAGCTTTGTGCGGGGAGTTTTACTACCTGGAGAGTGCCTCATTCAAAGCAGTGAAAAGTTTTTTGGAGCGGACAATCCATCACTCTTGCAGTTTCTCTAAATCTGCATAAAAAAAGAGGCTCACCGGCACTGGCGAGCATTTTGTTTATGCTCCCCTACCCTCATTGATATTCAGTGTCCACATCTCCTTCCTTGCGGTCCTCCAGATAAAGACACCTATGCAGTTATGGACCTGGGTGCTCATCTGCATCACCCTTTCATCTCCCAGTGCCCATCCGAGTGAGCATGCATGAGGCAGTTTGGGGTTTTCACATTAAAACACCTCCAAGTTTCAAAGCTAAATTGGGCTTCATAGAGCTTTTGAACTCTGAAAGAGAGTTGACTCACGTTTTATTTTTTGATGACTCCCCCTCCATGCCGCAGGGAAATCTTTTCAAACACACCTCTGTATTTATCGGACACACAGAAAGACTGAAAGTTTTAATACCAGATTGACTCGGTCCAGCTAGCCTTGAGTTTTGATATTCAAGGCCACTCACACCTGCTCTTTGAAACAGGACAGAGAATAGTTTCAGCAAAAATCATGTTCTCATGTGAACCTTTGGACGTAACGCCATCATCTGTTTTCACTAGATGATGACAAGCATAACAGATATTTTGTGGGGTATCGTTTCAAAGATGGTCTATATTGAGAGAAATACATGTGATTTTAGGGTGACGGAAAAGGGATTCCACTTTGCTACTCGAGGGGTAAATAAAATATGTTTGAAATGCATATTTTACTGCATTTGCCTTGTGCTGAGGATGCAGAAATGCGGTGCAACCGCAGGTGTTTCATTGCATATTCTGCACCGAAAGGAGCACACAGATGGAGCACCCTGAAGTGCCCTGTCGGTGAGCGACTTATGCTTCAGAGAATCAACCTTATTTATGGATTGACTTTTTTTGCACCATCTCAGCAGGTATGCAGCGAGTGTTGATGGTGTTATGATGGCAGTGGAGTGGTGGAGGTTCACTGAACGGGGCACGCTCTCAAGGTGCGAGAGGTGACACCTCGAAAAGTGTTTCCCTCTGCTTCCTCTCACTTCACATCCCACGCTCTGCACAAAGTGAAGCCCAGTCAGCTGGAAGTGCTTCTTTATGCTGCTGAAAAACAAGAAGAACAACACCAGTTTCCCCTCAACTATGGGAGGTCCACTGATGTTCTTTAGCAATGAACTAAGAGGTTTTATCGTGTCTTCATTTCGCTGACGATGCTTAATCGAAAGTTCATTTGCGTTTATTTTGTTGCTTTAAGCTGAAGCCAAACAGTCTGCATGTGATGTGAGGGGAACTAAAATGGGTTTTGAGGGTGATGGATGGATGGATGGATGGATGGATGGTGTTTGCCAAGTTTTCCTGTGCATTCTGCAGAGGGAAAAAAGTAAAAGCTGGGAGTGAACGGGACACCATACGCGTTCTTTATCTGGAATAAACACTGCTGTGGGAGCTGTTGGAGCCTGTTCAGGCCTGCTTGAACACAGACTCCATCTTAATATGCAGGGCCATGACATGTGTGATGTAGGCAAGACTTGTGTGAGCAGTAGTGAAGTGTGAAGAAGAAGAGTGGGTGGTAAACAAGGAGAGGGGAAGCAAGGAAGGGATGCGAAACTATGGAAGTGTGTGTGCGTGTCTACACCATGCGGCGCCCTTACACTCGGTGGTTGCGTGCTGTGCTGCTTCATCTCAGGGATGTGTCGGGGCCTTTAACTCACTGAATTGACTCAGCTGAGATGAGTCTGATGAGGCTCAATTGGTGTTTTTTGTTTTTTTTTTTTAAACCAAGGCTTGTATTGTTGAATTAGAGCCTCCCTGCTGTTGTGTTGATGTGAGGTATTACCGAATTGTCTTTTGTACAACTGATTGCATCCGACTGTATCGTAGCTCATAGTAGAGCAAAGCTTTAATGCTTTAAAAACAGCACTCACTACACAAATACACAAGTTATCAACAGATGAGTGTGTTTGTGTCACCTCTAGGGTCTAGAGCCTGATGGGCTGAGTTTAAGCTCAGCCAGTGCATTTACATGGGAGCGTAATAATTCAACTTAATGGCTTAACTCAACTAAGAGTGAGTTATTGTTTTCTTGTATACACGTTAGTTTGACTAAATATTGGACAATTGCAGTCAGATTAAGACCCAGAGATAACTCGGTTGTTAGTCGCACTAGGCCTGCTTGTATACGGTGAATTGGACTGGGAATTGGACTTCGTTCTGCTCATGCTTGTGATTTTCCCCTGTATCATTTTGCGGCGGCATCTTTCCTCCTTAATCAGTTCAACCAAGGTCGTTGTTTGGCCTTGCATTAGTACTGTAACCAGGCTCATTACAAATGACATGTAGAGGAACATAGCTTCATCTTGTTCTCCGTTCGCCATCTTTCTGGAATGCCTGAGGGTGTTGTTGTTGGTGGTGAAGAGGTCAAGCGGAAGTGGTTCTGTTACCATTAGTTGAAATGGATACAGCGCCACCTATAGCACCGGTGTATGACATGCTTTCAGCCAATGATTCGATTTATTCACTGCCATATATATTAGGACAGTTGCCCTCAAAAATAGGATAGTCCAACTAAAGCTATAATCGAGTTACTGTCATCATGTAAAAGCACTGACTGTGTAGAGGCTGCTGGGAGTCCAGGAAGGCAACCTGCTGAGCTTTCTGTGTGGCTCTGACTGGACACAAGTGACAGCTGTCACATTTGGATTTACACCAGTGACTCAACAGCATGTTTGCAGTTTTTCCCAGCACCTTTGTGTTTTCACTTCTGACATTTAAAGTTCTGAGCTTTCTTCAGAAAAGGCATGTTTGTTTTGACTTTTTATGAATAAAAGCTTGATAAGTTTATCATCCAGACTGGTTACCAAATACTCTGCTGAACAGCAGTCACAGGATCTCATTTAATCATGGAAAGAGCAATAAGTGTGTTGTCGGAAACAACTTTCACACTGACAAAGCAACACATTGTTGCCCTTGAGCCATGGCGATCTTAGGGATATATCCACTCTGGAAGGCGGCTTTAAAAATTAGCGTGTATGGGCTCCTGAAATGCCGGTTTCCTGTCGCCAAACGACAAAAAACGTTTGGCGTTGACTTATAAACCTGTCTTTGTGGACACGGCCTGAGTGAGCTGCTAACTTAAAGGAATATGTCAGCCCCCAAATTACCATTTGTTTATCAGTTAATCATCCCTTTTCTTGGAGAGAGTATTCCTTTGAGAACATACTTGTGTTTATGATGGGTCTGCAAGTCGTTTGTGTCGGCCTGAAAGACAAATAAAAGCAGAGAAATGGACTCTGCCCTGGAGAACGTGTTGTTTATTCACAAACACACACAGGCAGACATGGCATCCCTGAACTACAACAGCATGTTTTTTATTGCACACGTACACACACACACACACACACACACACACACACTTTTATCCTCCCTTTGCCTCACCTTTCAGCTTCCTTGCTCTTCCACTGCTACAGCACTAACAGGGCTCAGTTCCTGTTGTGTTTACAGCTGGGGAACACACCGACAGGACTGGATACAGCTCTTCCATCCAGGCATTTGTCTTTGATGTCAGGAATATATATGTACGTACTGAATCTGTCTTGAGGCAAAGTAGATTGCACAGCCTTGTGCCAATTTGAATCAGTGAAATATGGATGACACCAGCACATCATATTGTTGGCTTTTGGATTTCTATGTTGCACAGCACAATGTGCACACACACTCACATACATGCAATTAAGACTCACCAGGGGTTGGTTTTGTCCGGAGGCATTTGTCATAGCATCTGCTCCGTTTGAAGGCGATGCACTGCAGATGGACTGGAGTAATTGCTGATACCACACAGTCAGACCGTCCAGGTGTTCTGGAGATCTGTTGCATGCTTATCCATTAGACTTGAGTGATTGATTAGATTGCCTTCATTGTTACTTTGTCTTCCTCTCTGTCCCTGATGTCATCATTTCAATCCCTCTGCTTTGTTTTCCTCTCTGTGCTGTTTGGGGAAAAGCCACTACTGCACACTTGCTCTCATTAAATGCATGCACTTCATATTTTAATTAAGCACAATAAATAAAGTGTCTACCTATTAGCAGTGTGTACAGAGCTGGCCCACTGAGGGTTTATGAATGCTGTGGTATGATTCTCAATCAAATGTGGATCCTGCCTCCCTGCAGCCTATTTGATATGTACGCTATGCCTTCACAGCGTTTGATGTCTGTGTTTGCTCCGTTTGTGTTATGCATGGCATCTGCATCTCACCCGTCATGGCTAATGAACTTTGAAACTGTGTTGTTTTGTGTCTTCATGGAGGGATTGGTCTTCTCGTCGTGTCGGATCTCTTGCTGAAATTCAAGTGTCTCTGCTCGTCCTGTTGTTGAGGCTCACTGAAGCGTCTCTGAAAGATGTTTACATGGATTTGGAGAGAGAAAAAAAAAATCTAAAATTATTTATGATATTTTAGCTCTTGACAGGAGAAAGCAATCATCCACTGCTATTATTCAAGTGTATAAACCTGTATTATTGATATTCAGCTAATAAATAACACAGCTTTCTGTTTCTTTTCTCTTATATTGTAGCTCCTCAACACTTGATGAAACTTGACAGTCTGTCACTCAGCTGTCCAAGTCTGTTTTCCCACTTCCTTCGTTAAACTTGAACCTGTCACCGTTAGGCCGATCCTAAATTTAAACTCTCATTATTTGCACACAAAATAAATGTTCTCATTTTGGTCTGAAATCCAAAATCAGTGCAAGTGGGGAGAATGGAGGCAGCTAATTGACATTAATTTGTCACACCATCACACCTCTGGACGACGTAAACGATGATGAATGTCCCCGGCCATGTCGAGTGACATCATCACCCTTACACTTCATCTGTGTCTTCTGAAACATCTGCTGCTCCCCAGCTGCCAGTCCCATACTCATACACATGTATAGGTATTCACACAAATGCAGGCACAGTTCCTGTTTGCTCTGCTGGTAGGGAAAGCCATCCGTCTCTTGATAGCTTGTCAGCAGCCATTTTGCCCGCCTTTACACTTTGAAAGATAATTCCCTTCAAGTTCAGCACTCAAGCTGCTGCTTTGTGTGGCACGGTTGACTGCCTGAGCTCGCCTCATTGTGTCTGCAGCTCATTTCATTATCAACAACCCACCCTGATATTTTCCCAAATAGCAGCTGCCGACACAACGCAACCAAACATGTTACAACTGAGTATTTGTGAAACGTGTGTGTGTGTGTGTGCGCGCATGTGCAGCAGTCCTCTTTAAACGCAGCTCATTTCTAATCTCACTGAAACAGGTGATTTTTTTTTTTTTTTTCTTTTTACCTTAGCTTCACTGGGGTGTAAATTGAAGCACACACCCACACACTGTTTGAGATAAGAGCTAAATTATGCCAAAGAATAAGTCGGCTTGGTGTTCACGTGTAGTGTTTGACACATTTGCATTTAGCTCCCATAGATCAATGCAAAAGAGGAAGAGTTGTGCTCTTTCATCATCGTGCTCTGATGATAAACTACAGGTCAGCCTTTTGTAAATACAAAGACATCCTTAATAATTACAGCATTGGAAAGAGAGGGTGGTTTGCTGGTGGGATTGAAAAGGTGAGTGCTGGGGTCCCAGTTTTTTGTTGTTTTTTTTTGACATGGCCCTGTCTTGGTTTTACTCATCCACAACACCGTCCAGAGGCCCTCCTTGTCTTTGAGGAAGATGTTCTGTTTTCCTTGTTCATCATCTCATTCCCCCAGCTGCTCTCACAGGGCTGGAGCATAAGCAGAGCAACAAGGCTGCTGATAGCATCTACAGATGTGCAGCTAACATCCCCCCGATAAGAACCAGCAGCAGCATGCCCCTCTCTAGCAAACAATAGAGCTGCTCCTGAAATGTGCGGAGGAAAGAGGGGAGGAGTGATGGGAATGGGTGGGAACTGGATGAATGCGACTCGGAGAGAGCGAACGAAAAGGAGACGGCACAGTGGATGGAGCCGTAGGAGGGAGGGGTGACTGTGGAGAGGTTATCCCGTCAGCTCCTATCTGTGTGTCCATCAACAGCAGGACAGGGGTGTGTTTGGTTCCTTTATCTGGATGGGCTGTTGAGCTAGAGGAGGGCGGAGGGGCTCTTCATTCCAGAGGAGGGGGCGTTGCTCAGGGCCTTAAGGAAACAAACACTTGACGACAGACGTCAGGACGGGCCAGCGATACAGTAGCTGCTCTTTGTGACACCTGTGCCGGCTGTGACTGACATCTCCTTCATACATGACTCCTCTGACATTGGAGGTGGCTCTGCAGGGCTTCACTCGCCGTCCTCTCTTACCTGTCTCCTCCTCCTCCTCCTCCCCTCTTCTCTCTGATAAGGAGAGGGGGAGGTGAGAGAGAAAAGAGCAAAGGGATGTACAGACGTAGTGCCAACACATTCATCTGTGCTCAGGTAATGGGAGCAGCCCGTCTCCCATGGCAACGACCTCTGGCGAAGGTTAGCCTCAAAATGGGCAACGAATGAGCTAAATTCCCAGTGATAAAATAAGACACCTTAACATGATTAAGGGCCCTAATGCAATCACTGTTGTTTCAGCTATCAATTACCTGTAATGAAAAAGGGCTCGTTTCTCCTGGATTCTGTGGGGGCGTGGGCTTGGCTGGAGGTCTCACTGTGAGAAGGTGAATGCTCATGGGAAGCAGAGAAGACGTGCGACACCCTGGAAGGAAAGCTGAAGCGCAAACTGGGCGTCAGGCAGTGGTAGTCCAGCATGGACTCAGTGAAAAGCGCTAAAGCATCCACATTACTGAGCCGATTCCAGTGAAACAATCAGGTAACTGATGAGTTGATTACACAGAAAATGAATCGGTAATTGTTTTGATAATCAATTAATTGGTTGTCTTTTTTCATGATGATTTGCAGTTCTTTTTTGTCTTCTGTGCTATCTTTTTCTATTCAAGGACATCGCCTTGAGCGCTGGGAAAATTAATCAACAAATATTCACAAAGATTTGTTACTAATGAAAATGATGCCGAGTTGCATCCTAACAACTCAGTAATTATTCTGAAAAAAAAAAAAAGCAGGGTGACAAATGACCCCTGTGTGCGTGTGGTTCTGGCTGGATGACTTGTAACGATTGTTTTTGTCTATGTGGAGAAAAATCATCTTATTTGTATTTTAGTGTTTCAGGGTTTTACTGCAGATATGCATACACAAATTATTGTAGCTTGATTAAAGCTCTTTAGTGTATAGTAATTTATGTAGGGGTGATATGTTGTGTGATATATATATTTGTCACATTTGTTTAGTTGGCCTGGGTATTTTCTGCGTAAGCAGTTTCTCAGCAGAGACATAATGATATACAGTATTTATGCATCACAGTCACAATATCATATTACATACCAGAGCTGAAGATTTGCGACTTGGACAAACAGCTGAGGAGATGTGATTCTCTGTTCGTGTGTGTGTGTGTGTGTGTTGTTTGTCTTTTTGGAGCGCTGCCAAACTGTCATGAATAATTAATAATATAACCAGGATGCACGCAACATAACCTTGTGCACTTTCAGTTGCAGCTTTTGGCACCAGAATGAAATGAAGAAAACCATAGCCCTTATTGTTTATTCATTTATATGTTTATACTAGTGGCTCAGTAGCTTCCTATCTTTTCCAGCCTATCACACATTTAGTGATCAGTTATTTAAGATTATTATTAATATATTTTTGTCTGTTGTGCCAATGAATAGAAATAACCAATTCCTTATGTCGTCCAACCTGTGTTAGGAACTGGTGATTACAAAATAAAATATTTTGTATAAATGCTCCTGCAGCGTAATGATTAAAGATATTGTCTGGAAATAAGCCTCACAGAAACCTTCCTGTCACCTGTGCATAACAAATCATGCATCTCTTAATCCTCTGAATGCAAACCAACCGTTAAAACTAAAGTGAAAAAGTTGATTTGAATACGTCCAGTTAATTACAATCTGCCTCTAAGGGCTTTGGATTTACTTTATTTTTTTATTTGCTAAAGAATCTCATATTACTTCCTGTCCTTGTGTGGGTCTTTGGTTCAGTTGTGCGGGTCCATCACTGCAGAATACTCATTCACTGTGAAAAACATCTGTATCTCAACATATAGATACAGTACAGATTCATGCAGACTTAAGGACAAAAGAGGGTGTTTCCCATGCTGATCATATATTTGTGTTTAATTTAGTCACAGTGGAAATGATTTTATACTTTTTGCTGCTACACATGATGACACAGAAATGGAAATAAACTGACTTGCAGATTGCCTCAGTAATGGAATTGAAACAGACATTTTTGAAAAGGAAATCTGGATTTTCCCTCCCATTGATGTTCCCATGGCAACAGCTGACCCAGCCCTGTCATGTGTCCTTCTCATCCATCACCATCCATGAGCCTCTGTGTCGTCTTTCCTCAGTCTGGTCCCACAACAGGCAATCAGGAGCTGTCAGGGTGCCAACTGTGCTTCACCCTGATGCCTCATTTCACATCTAGACACAATTGATTGTGCGCAGATTTCATCACAAGCTTTTTACTAAGGCGTGCACGTAGAAAAGAAATTCAGCAGTCAAACATGCACCTTCTCACTCTTGTAACATACAGAGGAGGGGCGGCTTACTGCCGTTTGTTTAGAGCAGGCGGTTTACAGTGGCTGTCCTCTAAAGTGTGCCTTGTTTCGTCTATCTTCTCTAGCATTGCTCTAAATACAAAGCAAGAAAACCGCCTCTTGAAGAGTGACAAATGTAGTGATGAGGCGGAGGTGACTTCTCCTCGCCACAGTCTTACTCTAACCAGCAGCTGCGCCTCGAGGCCCATCCGCTGATAGTCAGAAATGTTTAGAAGGGCGTTCTTTTGTGCGACATCTGGTTTGCACCCAGAGTGGTTTAGCAGCTAAAAATATCCCTCCCCGTGGCTAAGAGCTGTCGGAGATGTTAAGCCCTGCAGAGTTAGCTCTTCATACTTAAAGGTGTCTGCTGGCTGTGGATCAGTGCCCTGGATATCCCTGGTCTGCAACATTGAAATGACTTTTGTTTCTGACTGCCTCTGTTGCCTTCAGGTTGTCATGTTGGAAATGTAACAATAGGTTGCTGCACCAGTTGTCTTCTCAGGGTTTCTCTGTAGGCACTGACTGGTTACAAGGTCAGGATATGCTCCTTCTGTCATCTCCTGCAACCCATTTTTACAGTCCAGCAGATGAAATAAGAAGCACCGTCTGGGGCCGACTCCTGCAGAACGGCACCCATCCATCTTCTGTGTGATGCACAACACAAGTGTGTGTGTGTGTGTGTGTGTGTGTGTGTGTTTGTGTGTGCTTTTGTGGTTACCATTGTTCCCTGATTCGCTCTCACGTCACGGCTCTCCACTGATTGTTTCAGTGTGCCAAAAAGATATCCAAGCCTGTCTTATTTTTTAGCTCGGCTGTAAACTCATTGTCATTGTTATATGTTTATTTTAACAGACAGCTGTTTGGACCAGATGGAAAATGAACATATTTGATGAATGAAGATTTAGTCAAGTTTTATGTTCCAACATAATTTCTATTATGGCAGTCACTACTCCCCGTCAGTGGAGGAGACAAATATTCCGTGATGACACCAGCCAGACTGCATTTCATCATTTCCTCACTATGTCAGAGTTGTCAGGCTTCATGCATGATGGAGTGCCTCGGTGACTTCTTTATTAGATTTCAACACACAGTCATTAATTAATCTTATTTTCATTCTTGTCAGTCTCAGGGAGACCTCCCACCTGTCAGCCCCCGACAGGATGAAGGTTGCTGTTACCTTTTTTACCGCAGAGTGAGCGACGAACATCAGCAAACATGTTTCCAATACTGACAGAGTTCCTGTTTCCCCTCACTTCTCTCTACTTTGTTTACTATGAAAGCAATAACCTCAGTTTTCCTTCCAGTTGATTGTGCAGATTTAAAGTCACAAGTGCATGTATTTTTAGATCAACGCCCACAGTCCCTCTCATAAGTTGGTAGTATGCATCTATTACATCTTCCTCCATCGTGCCATGCAAACTTTGTATTCAAACATGAGGTTTTCTTAGTGAAATACTTCAATCAGCCCCATTTTTGACTAAATCCCATGTTCGTATTAAACCCCCGAAAAAGCAAAAGCAAACTCCCTCTTGGCATAGGATTTGAAGAGTTCATACTGTGGTTTTCATGCAACATGCAGAGCCTCTTAAGAACACAAGTGAAGCGCCACCCCTCAAAGCTCAATTTCACAATGATCCAGGCTGCTTTAGAGAGATAGAATAATCTTTTTTTTCTCTGTGCCATAACCCCTGAAGTGCCTTTTATTCAGAGTGATATCGCAGGGTGAACAACGCTGTCTATATGATGTTTGGAGCCAGTGTGTTTGAGTGGGTTTTGCAACACAGTGCGATTACAGTTTGATAACAGATGGAGCAAAGGAGAAATATAAGCATCTGTGTCTTATGCTGCAGCTGTGCTGCACATACAGAGCACATTGATGTATTATTAATCACACTCACTCAATGCTTTGCCAATGGAAGATCCATTTTCTCACGTTAAATCCTCTGAACATTTCGGCCAGCATTGCTCTCAGAAACCCGGAAGGAGGCGTTGATGACTTTTATGTTATTGTATTTTACAGCATTATAATGAATCATTTGCACAAAAGTTTCCAGAATATAAAATAAATGATGCATCCCAATACGAACTTCTAGTGACAGAACTGGCCAGAGAATTAGATAAAGAGCTCTCTTTCTTAACACAGAGCCAGTGGCATGTTCAGCTTTTTAAATGTAGGTGTTTTGCACTAGGTGTGACTTGGTGTGGACCCTGTTGAATGTTGCAGGTGTACCTGTCAACTCACTGTGCAATTTCCTCTGTTTTACTTTGTTTTGTTTAAATTTTACATTTGAAAAACCTCTCATAGTATTAAATATCAATATGGTGAATACTTTACTGTTTTGCTGCATGAGCATGATTTGCTTTATTGGTGGCGTCTTTAGAAATGTTCTCTGCTGACTAAACCTTCAATTAGGGAATTAATGATTGCTTACACTGCAGCTGGTCTTAAAGGAGCATGAGCAGAAAGAGGCATTGAACTGAATAAAGCACATTTTGAACATATTGTACAGGAGGCTTTTTCAGCAGGGAATACATTCAGACCTCAACTGAGCGCACACTTCTCAAAGCCAATGCCTTTAATGGACGTTATTGTCTGCCTTCAATATCAGCCTCAGATCCTCATTGTCACTGAATGGATGTCTCCACACTCTAATTTACTCTTGGAGCTAACACCTCGCTGACTCAAATTGGTCTTTTCTGGCTTAGCAGTCTTGATTTGGCTCTGACTGGTTTTAAAAAAAAATAAAATTGAAAAATAAATAAAATAAAATGAAGATTCGAGATCCTTCATTGTCATAACAATATTCTGTGGAGTCTCTCAGCTTAAAGAGGCATAAATTAAGACGTAAAAATAAAGATTGCGGTTGAGTTTGTCTGTGTCTGGACAAGATTGAAAACTGTAACAGATGTGTTGATGAGGGAGGACAGTGTCGACAGGAAAAGGTGGAGCCAGTGAAGGTGTCATTAAAAGTAAATGTTGCTCCCTTTGGATGGTCATACACTAGTAAATATCAGTTTTTAGCTGTCAGTGCATCCTAGGAATTATTTTGAGCTGAAGGGCTTTAATTTACTTTTTTTTTTAGTGCACCCACTTTCCTGACACACTGACTTGTGTTCCTCAATTCCAGCTATTGATTTCTCACTTTTCCCAGAATGGCTTTCATCATCCCCTAGAGAATAGGCGTGAACTTGTATTCTGAGAGGGAGAAGTAGTGGAAATGATGGCGTGAAGACAATGAGAGTCTCAGTTGTGGCTGTGTTGCCTTCTGGTCTGCTGGCTCTGCTATGAGCGGAGACTTTTTCATGTATCGTATTTCTGCTGATTGTTCATTGCTACTAGATGTCATATCTGGAGAGAATACTGCACTCTTTGACTGTACGCGACCGACACCAAAACCAAACATTTTCTTCTGATTGATGTCCTGTTGTTCTGCTACTGAGCTCTAGTCTGTATGTACCTTCTTTACTGGTCTTTATGTTTCCAGTGCTGCACTGAAGTTCTTTTAAATATCTGTTAGCTGTGCCAGCAGGGGGCATCGGCCACAGCTGGAAAACAGCCCAGGTGGCCGGTCAGAGTTGGCTGTAGTTAGTATCCCATAATGCCTGTAGGCAGGACTCATCCAGCATAGACACCATGTGTTTCTGTCTCTTACTGAAATTGACTTTTGACCACATTAGCATAAAGTTTGGTGTATTTTGCAGTTTGTGCAAGTGTTGACTGCCAAACTGCTGCAGTTTTTAGCATTAGGAGTTTTTGATATTATCTTTTTCATCAGTTGACACGTAAAGATTTGTGTCTCTGAAGAAATACCACGTAGATTGTTCCTTTAAGGCCACGCTGCCAGCATTTTATGTAGCTGTAGATAAATGCAAACAGATTTGGACCATTATGTGAAACATGCATTTTATTATCATGCCTCTGAATCACAATCTAGTCAATATTGGTTGAGATACATGCAACCATAAATACTTACATACGTAAATTGTAGAAATAAATTAAATGATGCCAGAAGCAATGTTTATGGTAAATAGGTCATATTATTGGCCCTGAGCAGCTGTCTCTGTTTAGATGATCTGCTCACAAGTACAGTCTAAATGGAAAATATGAGCATGCTCGGACGCATTAACTGTGTCCACTTTTTGGATTTATTTTCTTCTTTAAATTCTGAATTTACACAGTGGAAACTGGATAATTTCATGTCGCCGGTCCAAACACAGCACTTTGTCAGGCTAGAACCATATAAGGAGGTACAGCCCTCTGGGCAGCTCCACAATGTGAGCCCGTTTCAGGATTTTTTTTCACTTAATTACTTAAACTGACTGCTTGAAAATATGTAACATAGAGCACTGTTGTATTCTCTATCCAAGGTTAAAGGCATCCAGTCTGCAGCCAGCTGCTAATTCAGTTGAATCTGGAGGGAGATCCTTAAAGCCCTCTGCATATTCCATTAAGCTGCTCATTGTTATTCTGTACTGGATTTTAATTAAGAATAGTAGAAACCCAACTGTGTGATTTAAGTGTGCGTGCACGCGCTGTTGCTCTGAGGCGGGGTAGACAGTCGTTACGCCTGTTCGTAGCTCTCTGCGGCGCAATTCTGTTCTCGCAAATTTCCATGCAATGATGGACGCGTTCACTCATTAGCATTCATATGATCATAAGCTCTGCTGGCAAAGCCAAACAGATGATGTCGGGTTTGGTGAATCTAATGAACCACTCCTTATAAAGGAGGCATTTTGGTGCCACCGCTGCCTCCATGTTGTAGGAAAATGATGTTTTGACGCAGAAGAAGATCACCAGAGGCACATTTTTCTGGAATGCTGTTTGTATGATGAGGGGGAAAAAACTGCTTTCCATCAGCATAAAACTCCTTCATTCTTACGTTTTGACCACAAATTGCTCTCGTACAATTGTTAGGCCACGTCACACTCTGGTATTAAGCGTTGAGATTGGCAGTACAGCATTTGTGTTCAATAGATGGTGCTGAGCCAGGGGCGTAGAAAATGAAGCACCAGTCCAGTTGATTTAAATGGAGAATTGTGATTAATTGAAATCAATATGGTTAGCATTGACACTCACCACTTCCCATCCACATCCCTGCCTCGACCCACGCGACCCACGCTCAATGTGCTAGTGATCACTGCGGCTAGTCCACATAACACACATGCATGAGCTTCACACATACATATTGGAGACATCATAACATGAAACTTCCACTACATTAAAAGCAGCCACATATACTCTCCCACACACACAGCAAAGTGATGAACTCAGTCTGCAGAGATAATGCTGGAAGAACAAAGGATTAGTCGATCAAGAGCTCAGCAGATTCACTACAGACTGAGTTGTGACTGAAGTTGTGTGTGAGGAAATGTCGAGTCTTTACACAGCCATACTTCCTTGTCATGTCTGCAGATGACTTTTAAGGCTATCTGCTGTGTCCTCTTTGGCCAAAATGTCAAGTCCCACACAGTTATGTCTGTGAGTGATGAGATCTGGAGTGTGTCGTCTTAAACATCCTCTCTTTAAATGTCAGTGGTCCGTGGGCCGAAGCACAGTTAAAGCCAGTCATGCCTGACTTTAGTTGTAGGTGTTTATTGTGAATGAAACATGAACACATGAGTGCTGTGTCAGCTAATATCATTATTGTTGAGTAAGATTAGACAAACATGCCAAATGTTGAGCAGATATTGGCCCTTTTTTAAATATCAGCTATCAGGACCAGACATGAAGGCATCTGATTGGTTCTTTCTGTTCAGACCTAGTGTCAGTTGATTGGTCAGAGTTTTTACAGTCCTATAGCCACAGAGGTCTGATTCTTTTCCTTCCTTTTTCTGAACACATCATGTATTGACTGCTCTCAGGGTGGAAGGACCATTTCACCCACTATAACAAAAAGTGTTTCTGAACAGAATGACAGACTATAGATTTAATATGTCACCATATAATGATGTGAAATAGAAATAAAGATGCTACCCTCTTCATTGGCATGGCACATTACAACACCTAACAGTAAGTAAAATAATGTACGTGATGTTAACATCATAAGATTAAGTTCGCTTTCACACCTAACCAAGCGAGCAGAGTCTGCTTGGTTAGGTGTGAAAGCGACCTAAGATTCTGATAGTTTTAATTAGTGTTATAGTGTAAAAATCAAAGACACTGACTTCATTATTCTGATAAACCATCATGTCCTCATAACTACATAACATGCAGTGAAATTTCATTTTTTTCAATAACAGTGAATTTGTTTTTCTAGATATCTCATGATAGAAAGCCTGATATATCCCATATGATTTGATCCCAGAGTCACCCCCAAATGTTGGCTAAACTGATTACTCACCCTGCAACACAGCTGCTAATCAAAAACACATCTTTGATTCAATAGGGAGCTTCAGTGACTCTAATCTAAATGGTTCAGCAGAGGCCTTTTTCTACCCTGGCATGATTATACGGCAGGTGATTGACAGCTTTGATACAAAAATATCAGCACTGGAATCGGTTAAGCCCATATTAGCTGAACTATTGTGCTGAGATATACTCAGAGAAGCTGTGTGCGTCGGCCCGAGCCAGACGGGAATCTGTGGCTGCTGGGGCCTTATCTTAAAGTGTGCTTTTCTCTGGAGCCGGTCTTGGCAGGGGATTTGAAGAGCTGTCTGCAGGTGAGAGAGGGCAGAGACGACAAGTCATCACTCAGCATCACTTCCTGTGCAAAAACACAGCCAGAGCAGGCAAACAGGCAAACAAACCCTGAAACAAGCTTCAGTCACATTTTATCCACTTGTTTCTCTCTCTCACACACACATCACCAAGGAGACGACCACAGTCAGCCCTCTATGGTAATAACACAACATGACGCTGTGTTTTTGTAGCTGGGGTGGCCTTCTCGCAGTTTTAGAAACAACTCTTCCTTCCTCACTAATAAACCAGTGAATACCATTTGCAGTTCACACATTGTAAGTTGTTTTTAATTGAAGCCATTGTTTGCGATTGTTTCCAATGTGGCCCGTGAGTGTTGGTTTCAGATCAATGGCTTCAGACGCAGGAAATAATTATTTTGCGTCGAGATGAAAGTTGGGGTACAGCAGCACAAACAGCCCGTGGATCCAGCCTTTTTTAATTAGTGCTATGTGCCTCCTGCTCTCCGTGGCAAATTAACATCCACCATCCGGGATAAGTGATGCTTGTGTGTGTGTCAGTGATAAAGGTCGGTACTAGGCAGGGATTGCTTTTTTATTTCTTTTGGCCATTTCCACTATCCTGAATATGGATTACAAGGTGTCTCCTCCACTAATCTGTTTTCCAGCTCTAAAGATTTCACAGTTTAAATTAGACGCTACAAAGTTTTTTTTTTATAACTTAGCTGCTTTGTACAAAGAGCAGTCTTTTCTGTTTGTTTTTCCGACCTGACTCAGTAAAATTGTGGCTAACTTAAATGTTTTGAAAATAAATAGAGGTGAAATCTGAGAGAGATAAATTGAATGGATTTAAAACTGTATTAGAGATATGTTTGTTCAAAGTTGTATGCCAGAATCTCATCTCTCATTACAAGGGGTCTTTAAAACATGTTACTGCAGGTATGTAGGAGAACATTTGAATCCTTGTTGTTTATGATTTCATTGTTTATTTTACTGCTTCTAAACTTCTATGAAAATATTTGTCATCCTGTTGGAAGTTACATCTTTGTCTTGTCACTGTCTTTCAGGGATGCCCAGGTTCGCCAGCCAGCCATCGCCGGCCACCGTGCATCTAGGGAGCAGCCAGGTGATGGCGTGTGAGGTCAACTCTGATCTGGTGCCCTTCACCAGGTGGGAGAAAGACCGCCTGCCGCTGGAGCTGAGCACCAGGCTGGTCCAGCTGCCCAACGGAGCCCTGGTGATCAGCAACGCCTCGGAGGCAGACGCCGGCCTTTACCGCTGTCTGGTGGAAAATGTGGGGTCATCCAAGACCAGTGACGAGGCCCAGCTCCAGATACTGCCAGGTAATTTGAGGAAGTAAAATGTTGTTCAGTGAGGACAGAGCTGCAGGAATTAATCCTAAAACACAGAAAGGAGTTCATGTTTTGGTTTTGCACTGCTGGTTTTCTCGTCCTTATAGTTTTTTTGGCTGGATGCCTGAAATAAGGCCTGTTGTTAGCACAAGCTTAAGAGATTTATCTATGACGTAAAAAACGTTGGTGAATATCCCACATGTCAATCTGTCTCTTGTGATTATCACCACTTCAAAAATCTTGAAAGTAAGATTGTCTTGTTGAACAGAAGCATCATAAATATCATGTAAGTATCATAAATCATACTGGCTTTTTATGAAGAGCTAGCTAACTTCTAAATACTGCCTAAATACATCATTCCTACAGAGCTCTGTGCAGCTCAGTGGGCAGTATAGGATTTAAACACTTTACATTTCAGTCATAAATACCCGGCCGATAACGCAGTGGATGATTGCGCATGCCATCGGCCTGGGGAACCCCGGCTACCAAACTGGGCGAGGGTTTGCATCAGGAACGCCAAGTCTACAAGCGGATCATCCGCTGTGGCGACCCTGCAAAGGAGCAACCAGAAAGGACAACAACAACATTTCAGTCACAAACGTATGGCTACATTACTGGGATGAGTTCAGATTTGTTGGACGCTACGCTCCTAACGTGAGCTAATACTGAAAGTGTTTTTCCTGCGTGTCCTCACCCGTTCATCAAAACGTTTTCACATCCATGATTACAGTGCAATTATGATCAAGGCTCTATTGTGGAACCACTTGTGCAGTAAATTGAAATTAAAAGATAGTTCAGTGCATCATTTGATTGAAGTGGCGCATGATCTTTGACAGTCGTCAAACATTTAGCGTGACGAAATCTGCCTAACTGCAGAGAGAGGAGGGTGAATGCTAACAGGAGTGGTAGGGCTCCCAGTGGGGTTATCAGTGATGCCACAGTAACTCTGCTCCAGATCAAAAAGGGCTCAATTCCACTGTGGCAGTGTCTCGACTCACCCCTCTAGAAGTTTTATTTACTGAGTTGTTAAGCACCAGGCTCCTGGCAGCACGGAGAAGATATTAGAGGCCGTAAATCAGACTTCAACAAGACACCAGTGCGGTCTTTATCTCTGTATGTCTCCTCCAAGGATGTGTGGTGGAGTGGCAGAATGCTGGATGCTTACAGAAGGAAAACTCCTAAAGCTGTGTGCAGACATTGAAAGAAATTTAGTTTGGATACCACCACATGTTGAAGTAACAGAATTACCTTTATAATTATTTGGCTGCTTTGAGGTTGAAAGAAATGAGATGTTTTTATGTATTAAAGATAAAGTGACAGTGCTGTGGTCACACATGACCCTCTGGTTACTGCAGAATGTTACTCAGGTAGTTAGTTGCAGCTGGAAATATATGGGATCACTTTGAACTCCTAAAGAGCTGAGACCCTGGCTGTCTCAGAGATCAGCGTGAACATTAGTCATCTGACCGTTCTTGATTTGGGTGTCAAGAAGGACTGTGCATCAGTCATGAGTTCTTTTGAAGTTTTTAAGACCGATGACACTCGTTAACATAGCGCTCCGCCTCACTTCCTCATCCCAGCCTAAACCTGATCCTTAACCCCGACCTTTGTTTCCCTTTCTGTCCAAGAAACTGGAGAGGAGAGGAAGCTGGAGTTCCTGGTGCAGCCTGTCTCGGTGACCAAGGTGGTCGGCGCCAGCGTGCTGCTGCCCTGTGTGGCCACAGGTTACCCTACGCCGCACATTCGCTGGATGTTTGGAGACAAGCTGCTCGAAGAAAGGTATGAGCACCCTCTCTGGCTGTAAGTTTGAGTCACTGGCATGTTTTTGCTCTAACTTATGCTGTGCTGTAATTTATTCAAACCAACTTTTCAAAATCACCTGTACACATCAAAGTTGACAATATTTGCTCTAAAGCTGTACAGTGTTATGTTTGGCCTTCCCTACTTTTTGTAAAGCAATGCAGACCTTAATGTATAACTCCTAAAAAGCTAAAGGAGTCTGCTTCCCAAGGTGTTCCTGCTTTTTTTTTGCCACTGCTCCTCAGATACCCCTTTTCCACCGGGGTGGTTTTAGAGCTGGTTCGGAGCCAGATCCTGACCTAGCACCAGTTCTTTGTGTTCAAGGCAAACACCAAGTCTTTGCTGGTCCAGAGCTAAGCACCGATTACGCCGGGGGCTTGGGGCGGGGTTATTGCCGACCGGAGTAAATACTGCCTGGTTCGATCGCAAAGCAAATGTATTGAAAGCACTACCGGGACACACAGAAGTTTTGCACAAACTGTTGCTCACTGAAATCCAGAACAATAGTGTCCCATCAGTACAGTGATTGTGGATGTGTCCAGGCAATAGGAGACCTCTGTCTCTCTGGAAGCCGCAATATAGTCTGTTCTCAAGTCTCCCCTCAGAGTGATTAGTAACAGTACATATGGTGTTATATTTGTGCCACATTCCTGAGTGAACAAAAACAGATGTGAACGAGCAAATGCAGATCTGAGCACAAAAATGTATTCTATGTTTAGTAAATTTATTTTTGCTCGTGCCACAATCACCGCTGAGTCTCAGTGTTTCTCCTGCTCATGAATTTGCTCGTCTTTCAATCAGGAATATGACACAAATATAACACCATACAGTTAGTTTTGTCAGCTCTGGATTTTTTCCAAAGCCTTGTTTTGATTTTGCACCGCACAAGCTTTGCCGAGTAAAAACGAAAATGCAGTGACGTATTGACGTTTTGCAGTGACATAGTGATGTGGCTCTGACTGGACTCCTTGCCAGTGGAAAAACGGCCGGTGCTCAGGAGGAACACAAGTTGAACCAACTAAGCACTGAACTAGCACCAGGTTCGTTTTGGTGGAAAAGGGGTAAGAGAGCCCTAGGACCTGAGGGAGGCCAACAGAGCCTCTTCAGCTGGGTGATGAGAGGCTGCAGGGCTGTGAGCTGATGGGGAGTTCACAAATTAAGAGGCTAGTGAGAGTGTCACAATGCCTGTGCTCTCACTCCTCTGGCTCTCATTAGCTCAGCCAGAGCAGCTCAAATCCCTCTGAGAGAATTGCAATGGACACGGGAAGTTTGATTCTCACCAGTTACTATAAGAAAGCACTCCTGTTGACCTAAACCCTGTGTACTGGTCGTGCAGAATAATAACTTTGGAACTTGTGGGGTCGACAGAAAAAAGCTGAAATGAGGCTCATTCATCTAAATCCAACTCCAGCATGGGATTTGTACCTTCGGTGAAATTAAATGGAAGGTCAACACATTGGTAGCCACAAAGCTCGAGTGTGGTGTGAGCTAGAATATCATTAGACTCCCCAACCTTTCATTCCAAGCACACCACCACATCTCAAGTTAAATGTCTTTAACACCTATGGAAGCCTCTGGAGTATGCTGGGAGCTGGCTAAAAAGGTACTTGTTAATCTACCTTGTATTAATTGCAAAACACCTTCCAGAGTGTGTCCCCGCCCCCAGGGTGTCTCCGTTGATAATTAGCAAGCATACCTCGAACAAGCAGGGAAGTTTTGGCGATATTGAAGTGGACCTCCATGCTCCCGCCTTCGGAGCAGAAATGGATTGTGTGGTGAATACATTACAGAGACGTTCTTTTGATTTTTAATACGACATTGACAATTAAAAAGAATAGCAGTGGAACTTTCTTTTTTTCTCCTTGAGAGTCTCTCGTCCCTCGCAGGCATTACATGAGAGATAAAAAGCTGCTGTCAATTAAAAATCGGTGCGGCATACAGTCCAAGGGAGAGAGAGGGAGAAAGGGGAATCTGCAAAGAGTGTGTAATTGGTCTTTGGTGTGCAGCACAAACAGGGTCTTGAAAATGGTGACGCCGAAGCTATCGACATGATATGAAAGTTTCTAAAGATGTGTCAATGCTACCAATTGAAAGTAGGGTGACTCACTGACAGCGGGGATTATCACATTGAGCTCCCAGCGCTGGTGCTTCAACATGGTCACATCTCTTGTTTTCTTTCCCTGTGCCTGTGCTCACAGTAGCAGAAAGCCGGCGTTATTCTGGTGATTGTCAAAGAAGTGCAACATGAAACCCTGTACTGTACGGTGGTTTTAGACAGTCCTGATTCTTGGATGTCTAATTCTTCACTAGTTGTTCTTTAGCTGACTGACTCCTCAGAAGCACTTTAGGATGCTTTTAAAGACACAGGGGAACCATCAAAAGTCATTTCACAGGGTGCCATATAAAGGCTTTCTGTCATGAGTTGGATTTCTGTGTGAAGTCTTTGAAGAGTCTCATTAGTATGTTTTTTTCATAACCTGTCAGGAGACAGACATTGCTGTTTCTTTTGTATCACCTGTCCATATTGCCATGTAGGACTTAAAGGCTGCTATAAAACTCTTTCATGTCTGCGATGACAGATGGGACAGAGCAAAGGCAACAGGTGGTTGTCTAACTCTCACTTACACAGATTTTGATTTTTCTCTGTTCAGAAACCCAGAATACTATGCAGTGTTTTTATGCCTCTGCACTGATGTCAGCCATCACTAGAGGCTTCATGTTGAGTTATCCATCCCTCTGCCTTCTGTGAACAGAACATCTCAATAGCAGAGGGAACTTCTTCAAATTTTGCACAAATGGCATTACATTTTGGCCAAAAACGTTTTTGCCCATGCAAATTATGAAAGCTTTCACAAATCCAACATGATAAAAGTGAATTGTTGACATTTTGGACAGATATGGATGTAAAGTGCCACTTGACAACTTAGTGGAGCAATGCAACACAAGGTGATGTTCTAGCTGTCGTTTGTGACGGTCACTGCATCAGATCAGGCAGTCATCATAGTCACTGCTCAGGGACATACTGGATCCAGTCATAGCTAGCGATCCTTCTCTTGCTGTACATGCGGCTGATTGGGAAGGGGAAGCAGGGACACTTTTCCACCTGACACCACTAATAAAAGATCCTCATGTGTGTGAATGTAATGTAATAGAAATGTGAAAACATTCATCGTCTCTGTGTTTTCCTTTGATTGTGTGAGTTTACAGCATACATCCAGATTGTGACTGTTGAAAATTCGGGTCGATAATGAGTTGTCTGATTCCAACATATGATCTACATATTACACATTTTCAACTGGATCTTTTAATGATTGGATTGAAAGTGTTTAGTCTCATTCACAAGTGTTGAATCTACTCAGAGTCTGCATTATGCTCTCATGTGTGAAATCATTCACCTGAGGTGTATCCACACAATATCTTGAATAAAAGATGGCTGTCACAGTATCAGTTACACTTTGGCTTTTTCTGCTCTGCACTATTCATGTATTCACCAGATCCTAGCCTTGAATTCATTTAGGCTCTGAGCAGGAGTCTGTTGCCAAGGACGCCCCGCTCACCATTTATTCTGATTAACTTCAGCAGCACCGCGGCAATATGTAACACTTGAAGCTGTTCTGTCAGCACAATGGGAAAAAAAAGAAAGCCTTGCGTGTCATCGATAGCATTCACAAAGAAACAGACCTTTGGCCTTTCACGCGTAGGTGTCTTCATGAAACTCATGAAAAGGCCAGTCGCTATCTCTCTATCACCGAACAGAATTCCAGCGTCAATAAAATGGATGAATTATGAATATCCACCAGCAACAGGGAGTTGACAGAGCATGTAAATTAAACCCCTCCCAAAGCCTCCAAGCCATCCATCTCCTCTCCTCCTTGTCTTCTCGCCTTCATTTCAGTATGGTTATGTACATTGCATTTACTTGTGTATTGAGAGAGAAGCATTGGGAGGGAAATTTGTTTGCAATTGGACTATTATTGGACTGCCGTGTAACCCTCTTTCACGTCTCACATACTAAAGGGAACACATTACCATATTCACATAAGGAGAAGGGAAAATACATTCATACAAATGCATCAGCGCACTTCTGTCCTTGGACAGTCTTTGTTTTAATGAACTACCATTCAGAGGAAATGAAAACGAGCATTTAACTCTATAGTCCACGCCACAATATGTTACACTGTTTCACAATAAGAGCCCAAAAATGCTAGTCGGTGTCAAAATCCTGCCAATTTTACCTCCTAGAAAACCTCAAACATTGTTTATTAAAGTCCAAACTGCTCTTTCATCCCCAGCTGATGTTTGTTTAGTTCACCATTTTGTTTTTTTACAAAAAATACTGAATGCAAATAAAAGAAGGGAGATGGTTCAAACTTGCTGTTGTGTTGTTAATCTGAAGTTCGGCTGTAATTTAAAAATGCTGGTCACACTCAAACCACCAGCCCTTTCATAGCAGTTTGGAGAGTTTGATAGCCCTCTAAATGCAGTATGCTCGCACAGAAGAATTGGTTCCACTTCTCTGAAAAAGACAGCGTGAGTGTGCAAATGCCATTGCTGCTTAAAATTGCACCCAAGCTAACAATGCTTCAGATGCAATCCTCCATAATTGTCTGTGTTTTTGAGTGAAGTCACAAAGTGACACTCAGACGTTTAACCCGCTTTGTTCTCCGCATCCTTTAAAGTGCAGCTACATTTTTAAGCCTGCGTTATCAGCTGCTTGACTTTATTAATTCTCACTCTCACAGTTTTCAATCCAGTTTTAAGACATTCTGCACTTTTCTGCTCTGTACGTGTTTTCAAACGGGTCCTGCAGTAAGACAGTACAACTGAGCCGTTCAGCCTGTCAGAGATGCCAGCTATCGACGTTAAGGTCTGACTTTCACTTGCTCCTTTTCACTGTTGTTGAGGCTAATATCAAATGTCCACCTCCTGCTGACCTCTGCACATATTTTCCTTTACAAAGAGATGTTCATTTACCCTTTGGGTCCTGAGCCTATTTTGGCCGTTTTTTTAATACTTTTGATTTGTCTCTATATACCACATAAAAATGTTTAACATGCCCATGCTTTGTATCTTTTTTTTCAGCACTTAATCTATATGAAGTGATAGTTATTATTTGACTATAACCTACTTAATTAACATATTGGGCCCAAAATAATCAAATTGGAATTGAATTTAAAAAAATGTATTTATTACAATAAAAACCACAAACATGTTCAGTCAACTGTTTTGGAACTTGAAACTAAATATAGGTTGCTAATATGAATATGTAAATGTAAAACTGAAATAAAGTAATACTATATGCAAATATTTGCCATAAAAAATCTGATCATAGGCCGCATAGGGTTCATTGTTTTTACTGAGGAAGTATTGTACTGGAGTGTATTAAGTCTCTAATATATTACCCCTGACAGTTGTCATTTGAAAATGTAGTGAGCAATGCAAACTTCAACAATTAGAATTCATAGGACTGCATCTGATTTCACAGGAGTACCTTAATACAGTACAGTTAATTGTAAAATGTAATGGTCAAGAAAGAGTTGAGGTCTGATAGAAACTCTTCTGCTTCACACGTTTCCCTCATTGAGAGAGGTAGGCCAGTACAGTACTGTAGGTTTCCAACGATACACTGGAGGCCCATATGGTCTGAGTTCTTCTCAGGAGCTTGAATTTCTCCACCTGTAAAATGATAGATGGCTGCAGCACAGTGGGTTAAAGTAATGGAGTGGCTTTGCCGGCATGTGGAGCTTAGAAAACAAGACGTGCAACATGGTTTTCTGGCAGTGGAGCGCGGGAAGTCTCATTTTAGGATGCCTCCGGTGCATCACAAACACCCCGGCTCTCTTCAAAGCATGTTTCCTGTCACAGAATCTATTGTTCTTCTTTGCGTCCTTGACATAATGTTGTGTTTATTGTCGTGTAAGAATTTTGGACAAGAGGATCACTCTGGGTGTCGGCCATTGGCTGAATCTACAGTTTTTTGATCATTTGAAAACACCAGAATAGACACTATGTAAATCCACTCGTGCTCTACACTATTTATAATCTACCTGACACCGTGTGGCATCATCAGGTCAAATACAACTGACAATATGACTCTTTATTATAGCCTGGACCTGCACAGCATGAAACAACTCAGCTGCAGGCTTTACTGTGGCCCTAGAAATTACACCGATCAGACATAACATTATGAGCATCTGCCTAGTATTGTGATGATCCCTTTTTTCTCCCAGAACAGCCCTGACCTCTGACCCCTGAAGCTGTGCTGTGTATCCTGACTCCTTTCTATGTTCAGCAGCATTAACTTCTCTGCTCTGTTGGATCACCTCTTTGGGTGTTGTGTTTATATTTTTGTTGAGTGTATCACGGTATACTTTGTTATGTAAATTACAGCATAACAGTTTCTTAATGGTTACCATATCACATGATAAAATCATTCAAGCAGGAAGTTGTTTTTAAACTTTTAAATAACATGAAGGTCAAGAATATTACTTCAAGACAATGTATTGTGCAAAACTGTAATTGTAGAAAACATAAAACAAGTAACTTCACACTGTTTACACAGGAGTACTGCCTTCAGTATTAGCCCTACACAAAGTCTGCTATCTTAATGCTAACACATAATGGAAAACGCCATAGACGGGCTAACGTAAATTAGCATCGCGACCCCAATCATTTGAAGTTCTTAAACAAATGGCTATATTCAGCACAATCCAAATTGCGGACGTGGTACTTTTTTTTTTTTTCTCACCAGCTCCTCCTTCTTCGCTATCTCTGTGCTTGCAGCCATTTTCACGCAGAGGCAGGTGTGATGATGTCATAGACGGTAGGATGGTAGGCTACTGTGCAAATCTCTACTGTGGGCCAAATTTTCTACTGTCTACCGCAAGTACCGCGTATACCGCACAGCCCTAGGGCCCACCAGAGTCATCTAAAAGTGTATTATGCGAGTTATGAGCTGCAGACTTCATTGTAATATGCACTCATCAAACTATCACTTTACTCTTGGGTCAAAAACAACAAATAAATTCAGGTGCTGAATGCAGGAGCTGTTTTTGTCTCGAGGGCCCTGGCGATTTCCATTACAAGCCAGAGGAAAACAAAAGCGTTTTCATGGCTGAGTCACTTGAGAAGCCCTAGCCTGCACTGTTGGCACCAGGTTGTTCCTCACATTAATTTCTATTTGTTTATTCAGTTATTTATTTCCTCAGATAGACTTGAGTTATTTCTTCTCTCCATTGTCTCTCACATTTGTTTCCCCTCCCGTACGGCACAGCTCATATCTGAACAGCAATAGTTAAAGAACAAACTGTTGTGTTTTGAAAGCTGGAGAAATCCAATCCAATCCGCTCTCTGCCCTCCTGAGCTATGAAATGAAATCCTGCTGCTTTCTTCACACCTTGAACATGATTCAAATTCATGGAACTGGTATGATTATGTTTTGGTCAAAAGAGAGAAGTTCAATTTGCGTACTGAGCTGATGGAGGGGGTATGTAGTCATGTGAGACATAGAGGAGAAAACAACACTTGAGTAAAGAGAGGCCAAACAAGGAGTTAAGAGATGGAAACTCTGTCTATCAGCATTGAATCCCTTTTTTGTTGTGACAGTCATGATTGCACCTGTGCTGCAGATAGCCTGACCCATGCCCAGCCACTGTCACTGCTCATTGCTGTGTGACAGCATGCTGCTCCGCCTCCATCCACACAAACCTTGCCACCACTCTGTGTCATGGGAGGCTGAGTCACCACTCACACATACTACATGTTTTCTGTCACTGCCACCGCCTTCAAAGCTGAATGGCAGAACAGGAGAGAAGATCGTGTTAGAGCCCTCTCTTATGTTGACAGGACTTTCTCAACACCTTTTCTGGACCAGTTACACACTAGACAGGATCAGAAGGAGGAGGACTTTCTTTCCAGTGCATTACTTAATACCCCTGAACTCTGTGAACTATATTTGACTGTGTGTTTGCAGTGAAATGGAACAACGTTATGTGCACAATGGTAGAATTTGTTTTGAATTAAAATGGATACAAAACCTGAAAGAGAAAGCAAGGCCAGTCAGCATCAGTGCACCTGGTCTGCCTGAGGCACTCACCCTGTAAGCATCGCATTGTGTGTACTGTATGTGTGTCCACACATGCACAACTCCTGTTTTTGTAACAAGATTAAAAGTGATAATGGCACTGGTGAGCTAATTTAACAGCTCTTTGTAGGTGAATGCAGATAATGCGGTTTTAATTAGAGCCTTACTTACCAGCATCGCTCTCCAAGGAGCTGCACTAATGCATAAGATATCCTTCATATCCAAACAGCCGGCACTTTGTCTTTATTTAAATGACCACAAGTGCTGCTTCACAGTAATGCAAGGTGTCTTCAGCCCATTCAACTCGAGCCAATTTACTTTGTCTCCCTCCCTCATGGTGTATAAACAGTAACGCAGTCTCTGTTCTGCAGAGCACTTTAGCCGCTGTGGGTAGATTGACTCACTGGAAACAGAGTGAGAAATTGCCTGGTGGTTTGTTTTGTGCTGTGTGTGTCCGTCTTTCAAGTACAAGAGAAAGCCGTCGATGCCCTTTATGGTGCATGCGGTACTGAAGGCCCACAGTCTGAATAGTTGTCCTGGTGAGGTTAGCTGCAGGAATGCCTGGCATAGCGAACTCTGGGACGCCTTTCAGAGGAATTTCTCATTCAGCAGGGATTTGACATGCAGAGCCTCTCAGCAGAGTCGGCCATACTCTCTGATGTGCACAGGGAAATAGTCAATGTAAAGAAAGGCATTCTGTTTTTTTCAGTGCTTCTGTGTTCTGCAGTCTCAGGACTGAAAAGAAAAAGCAGCTACCTCTTTTTTCCCACCTTGAAGACCCAGGGCATTCTCTGTCAGCTTTCCTGCTGAGTGGATTATTTTTTGCTTTTTTTCTGTATTATACAACCTACTGCTGTCACAGTCGACCCAGTTTGTTATTTGATTGTTCTTTTAGACTGACGTCCTGATTGAGGTTTAACTTGTGTTTCCTGTCAGCTTGAATGGGTCAACATGGCATTTTTGACCTGCAGGGTCAAGGGACAGGTGTTAGTGTTACAGTGTGTCGTGTTTAGAGGGCTCTATTGACAGGAATGGGATATTAATGAAAAAGATGTTTTCTTTAGTGTGTAACCACCTGAAAATTAGAATGGTTGTGTTACTTACATACATAACCAATCCTCTACACACTCTGTTTTCACATTAACTGGCTTTAGGGAGGGCCGTTTGTGTTCGTGTTGTTTGTGTTTTTGTTCCAGCCACCACAGTTCAGATTCAGCTTCAGCTGGTTGTAATATGCAACATCACCTCTCAAATCCTACGCACTGTTCCTTTAAAACCTTGCTGAAAACTGGTTGAGAGTAATTACTATTTTGCATTTATGCAATAGTTAATTGGTTGAGAAAGTCATACAGAACACAATCTATCATAATCACAGCAAAGTAAACAATTAAGGCAACATTTTAAGTACATTTGCAAATCTGGATCATGTATGAACAGTGACAGCCAGCCATTAACGTTTCACAACAGATATAGATAAAGAGGGGCCAAATGTGGGTCAAACAGCATGTTTGTTTAATGCACATCATGCACAGGTGTTCATGTGAGCGCAGTGTTAGGGGCTGCTGCTCGCTACCATCAGTGTGCAAAATGTTCATAAACTCTACAAAGCAGCAGCGTTTAAATCTTCAACGGATCATTTTGTCATTTTTTTCACACTAAGTCTTACTAGCATGAAACTGAAGTGTTATGCTTTTATGAGAGGTTCATGCTGAAGTTAATAGTCTATTTTATCCTGGAGATACATGTGAAACAGTGATGTCATTTTGGTGACAGCAGGTCGAGTGCCACTCCAGTGCTTCACTCCAGTGCAGGCAGATGGTCTCAAAGGCCACCGCTGCCAAAACCCAGAACTAGTGAGGAAGAGAGAAACAGGAGCTGGAGTGGACGCTGTAGCCAGTCAGCAGTTTGTTTAAAACCAAGTCAGCCTGCAGCACAGAGTTGTTTTCCTCAGTGCCCTTTACTTCTGCATGTATCCTCACTCTGCGCAAAAACCATTATGCACTGATCTCGCTTTCCTCACTTGCAACTTACTTGCTGTGGCCCTCTTTGAATTTTTATCTCCTTCAGCCGGCCCGCTGCTCCCACTTTTCTCCCTGCTTCTCTTTTCTGAATGCAGAGTTCTCTCTGTGAGCTATTGATTTCTGTTTTCTTTCCTCTCAGCCTCCGCCTCCTCCTCCTCCTCCTCCTCCCATGCTCCAGTGGTTGTTGATTCAAGCCAGAGCTTGGCCACAAGACAGCTTCCCCCCAGGCCTATTGGGAAAATCAAAGTTGGGACTGTTTAAAATGGAGGAGGGTCACCGGTTCAAAAGGAGGCTATACAAATAGATATGTGGACATATTTTTGGATTAGGTGCAAACAGTTTATAATAATAAATATTTCAGATAGCTCTGATGGAAAGCATGACTCTCAAATGCTTGTCATTCAGTTTGCAGTAGTCCCATCTCCTGCCAGAGTGTGTTGCAGGATGTGATATATCTTTTTATACATGCGTTTTAGATGACAAGTGATTTAACTGAGGGACAAGCACAGAGGGAATAGTACATAGTGCCTCTGTGAGCGAAGGAAAACACTGAAACTGTTCAGAGGCTGTGAACCTTTGCTGAACATGTGCTACATTACATTATCACCTCTTTCAGTGCTGAATGAACAGGACAGCATGTCTTGAAGTCAGAATGGCTTCTCCTTATGTTAGATTGTTGTATTGTTGTTTTCCTGTAGCTTAATGAACAGCTGATGAAAGGGAGCAAAAAGATTTGTGAAGGTGATGTAACAACTGCAGCAGTGGCACTACAAACTACAGAACAAGCCTCAGTAGGACTTGGCTCATGTATTAGTTTATGCCACAAGAGTTCTGAATTCTCAAGCTGCCCATAAATTTTGGTTGTTAAAATGAATTGTAAATTGTCTTTTCAGGGCTTTTAGGATATTTATTTAAACAGAGACAGATGTGGAGTCAGTCTGAGGCCAGTAGGTGAACCTGGAGCTCCAGAGGCTGTAACCTTTTCCTCTCAGTGATCTGAGTGAGCGGGCAGTAATATGCCTCATGGAAGTGGCTGATAATTACTTTTTTCATATTTACTTTATATACTTTATATATATACTTTAAAAAATGATCCATGTGACACGGTGTTAACATGTGCCAAAACCCCAAAGGTCATGAAAGCTATTTCTAGCAGAGGAATCCAGAGGAAAGGCTTGTTCACAGTCATATCTTCTCTTCCTCTCTCCAGTGATGCTCGTGTGGAGGTGCTGGGAGGAGGCAGTGTCCAGATCTCCAATCTCACAGAGGAGGATGCCGGCATCTACACATGCATGGCGGACAATGGCAACACAACCATTGAAGCCCAGGCCCAACTCACCATACAAGGTACCTTCAATAACCCTCTGACACAATCACAGGCACAAAACCAGAACACTGCAAAAAGCATATTTGAGCATAGAGATTTGAGATTAGTGAGGATGCATACGCTACTTGAGAGAGAGCTGAAAACAGTCTCTTTTTGTCTGATTACGTGTGGGAATGAACATATTAAATGCTCTAAGGACATATATCCCAGACCTGAAACAGAGCCACTGAAAGTTTAGTTATAAATGCAGTGAACAAGCTGTGCTGCATGCATGCAAACTAGCAGGTAACCTGGCCCTGTTGAGATGTGCTGCACGCCATGAAAAATTATATGTTTTTGCAGAGATAGAAGCGGCATTGACAGTGAGTGATGTATTCATCATAAGTAGGCATATGCAGCATATGGAGTGTTTGTACCTGTTTATACCTACCGTTTCGCATAACTCCACTTCACACACAGGACTAACAGAAGGATTTGAGCAGCACATAGTGCCAGCAGGAGAAAGACAACAACTTGAATTACAAGAGACAGAAGGAGTAGCTGGCACTTTTTGTAGACACCAGACAGCATGGTGAGAAGATGCAATAAAAGCAGCCTGTCTTCCCAAAGATGTGCCAAATGTATTTATTCAGACTAATCACACTTTGCATTGAATATTCAGTTAATAGTACAGAATATAATGAGCTGTATTCATGTTGGCTCACTGTTACATTACAACAGCAGTACACACACTTCTGTGTACTGTATGCTTTTCCCTGTCTAACAACTAATTACTGGATATTTATGGGCTCCAGGTAGAAATAATGTTGTTCTGCATCTAAATTTAGGTCAATTTTGTGAAGAAACTCGACTGCTGATGCTGTAGTATATCACTCAAAATTCAGTTTTGATGAGAACATAAGAATTCTAGACATATTCGTTTTGAGACATATTTTATGAGCATTAATTATCACACTTTGATAAGCAGCAGCTGCTATTTCCCAACTGAATGCAGACTAATCTTCGCTTTCAAGGTCCCGCTTTGAAAGTGAGAACCTAATTTTTGCAACACTGGTGTGTAATAATTAAGCCCAGACAGATGTGTCAAGAAATAAAAAATAATATTATAAAATAATGCATTTAAAATCTCAAGAAAACCCCAACTAGACTATATGGTGTGACCAAGAAATGGTGAGAGATGTTGACATGCTGAGAGAAATCCTGTTGATTCACGTAAGCCCATTCTTACACATATGAGATACACCCACAGTAATTGTGTTGTAATTATTGTCGTCACACTTTGTGTTGGAGAGCGACATACTCTTGAACACAAACATGTCATGTCATGGTGTGCCTGCTTGCTTTTCCCAGGTGAAGCAAGTCAAAAGGATTTGGTGTCAAATAACTTGAGAGTGGAGGAAATACCCTGAGGCTCATTCCTTCCCCCATTCATTACATTTCACACGCAGCCACATCATGCTATGACTCCGTCTCTTTCTTCCCCGAATCCCTTCATCACCCTTTCATCATTTCCCCCTCGCTCACAGTCGCCTCACCGTAAACAGTAATGGAAAACAGGGATCAGGTCACAGGAGGACATCTGACTTCACTTGTTTTCAGCCTGCCCACTGTTGAAATCCCTCATGTTTCTGATCCAACCCCCGCTGGCCTCCACCTCCAATTTGACTGTAGAGGACTGACTGATCAGCGCTCTGGAATAATGTCGAAAGACATCAGTCATTATACCATAAAACTGTCCCCATGCTGTGGACTCACAGGTCTAATTGTATTGGCGGCGTCTTTTTATTTAAAGTTACCCCCGCCGCCAAGGAGGTTATGTTTTCACCAGGGCTTGTTTGTTTATCTTATCTTATCTTATCTTATCTTTGTTTGTCAGTTTGCAAATGAACTCAAAAAGTTATGGATTTATTTGATGAAATTTTCAGGATTGGTCAGAAGTGGCCTAACTTAAACTAATTCATCTTTGGCGGTGATCGGACCTGATTCAACGGCACCACCAAAAATTAATCAGTTTTAAGTTAGGCCACTTCTGGCCAATCCTGAAACTTTCGTCAAAAAACGTCCATAACTTTTTGAGTTACTTTGCAAACCGACAAACCGCAGTCAAAACATAACCTCCTTGGCGGAGGTAACCAGATTGTGGCATTGATTTTCTCCCTTGACAACAGAAGTGACACTTGAAAGGTCTATTGATCCCCTCAAGAAGAAGTTATACTCATAAAAGACCCTCATACAAATCAGTGCGCTATGAATCCATACTAACATCAAACTGACTGCTCCTAAAAACACCTTAGGGCCTCTTTTGCCACAGTAACAAGGAGAAATCGTTTGTTTACGGTAGCTTTTCGTAAACATTGAACAGTTTGTGCTCAGGGAAAGATGCAGAGAGTGAGCATTGTTAGGTTTCGCCTGGAGATAGCTTGAGGGGTTGCGATGCAGCTGCTACTCATCTGTGGAAGGAAAGATGCATGAGGGCTGCAGCAGGTGTCCACACACACACACACACACACACACACACACACAAACACACACAAACACACGTTGGTTTAAGTCACCTTTGGGGTATTTAGGCATTTTTACCCTCTCTTTGGGGACAAAATTTGATTTCCTGTAAACTTACCCTAAGCCTAACTACAACTAATTGCCTAAGCCTAAACCTAACGCCTAACCTCAACCTAACCCTAACCACTGACCCAAAATCAAGGTTTGAACAACTGGGGACATTGACTTTGTCCCCAGTTGCACATGCCGTCCCCAATCAACTGGTATTAATTCAAGTGTGTGACTCCAGTGTGGACATAAGGCAGACCGCACACACACACAGGTCAATAATACACTTAGTCTGTATACCTGTATGCATTCACTACACATGCATGGATTTTACTATTATTCATTAATCACTGCCCACCTAGAATACATTTGTACTTCTTAGTTTTTACTCAGTAAGTTAACGTAACAACCTGTTTTGACCCCTGTAGGTCTTCGTCAGGGCTAGAAAGACCTATGGTAGTGCCTGAATCACCTTCCTGTTTATAATGTTGACTTATTTGTCAACGCAAAGCTGTGAACTTATAAATCCCCAGTGTCCTGACAGATGTTTACCTCGTGATTGACAGGTCGCTGCCACAGCATCATCTAGTTTTAGAGCTTTAACCCTTTCACAGTGTCTTTTCACTTCATGAAAGTTAATTGTAACATTTCAGTGAAATTTCAGACTTCAAAATGTCATGGTGAATACACCCACTTTTTACAGTATATACAGTCTGTGGGTTTAAATGACCATTCTTATGCTGTCAAAACAGATTAACTGTTTGTCTGCAGAGCCTCTACGGACCAAACAACTTGGACACCTCTCTGCAATATGAAATGATGTAAACAAACAGCTTCAGAAGACATAATGTCAATGGCTGTCAAATAAGCAATAGGTATCCCATAGCAGCTCATGCCATATCTTCTTCCATCCATCCATTATCTACCGCTTATCCTCATAGGGTCGCGGGGGGGCTGGAGCCTATCCCAGCTGTCTTAGGGTGAAAGGCAGAGTACACCCTGGACAAGTCGCCACCTCATCGCAGAACACAGAGACAGACAACCACTCACACTCACATTCACACCTACGGTCAATTTAAATTAGCCAATTAACCTAATCCCCATGCATGTTTTTGGATGGTGGAAGGAAGCCAGAGTACCCAGAGAGAACCCACACAGACACGGGGAGAACATGCAAACTCCACACAGAAAGGCCCCGGGCCCAGGATTCGAACCCGGTACCTTCTTGCTGTGAGGCGACAGTGTTGCCGTATCTTCTTATTAAATGTAATCAGAGTGAGAGTGGGATAAAGAGGATTACAGCCTCAAACACACTCTGACTTTGCTGTTTCACTCTAGGTGTTGACTGTGACGTTCAACTCATCCTGTCTTTGACATCACATCTAGGATTGTGTGATTACTGGGATGAATGAGACCAGAGGAGGCACCTCCACACCTGCACTCTATGAGTGTTTGCAGAGCAGAAATAGCTTCTCCACAAACTTGTATGTTTCTAGTTTTCTAGTTTTGTAGGGCTCCCAGTCAGTGGCCTCATCTATCACGGCCTCATGCTATCATGGAGTCAGTGTAATTGTTCTTTTCATGTGCAGCGCTGACATGCAGGAAATCCCTGCCCCCTGTAAAAGTGTCCTGCTTCTCCTATAGGCTGAGGATTTATATCCACACAGAGGAGGGGTGTTTTTGCCTTGTTAAACAAATGGCCCAAAATAGAAAAAAAAATCATGAAAAAAACCCTAGATATGCCAGATTTCAGCTTGCAGTTCCACCTTCTCCTTTACTCTTTTGTGGCAGGAGAAAAGGAAAAGGCATAGATTTCATATCACATCTACATACTTTTGGCAGCTCAACACTGTTCCACTGAGGGAAAAAAGAAACACGTGACTGAAACTTAACAAAAGTCGAAGCATATGTGGTGTCTATTAACATATCTGTTGAAAATGCTGTAGAGGGATTTTTTTGTCTCTCTGAACTGAGCTCAAAGCTTTTTTTCCAGCTTGTGACAGGAATAGTTGTTTTAAATGATGCATCGAAGAATTAGAGATCCGGTAAAACCTGGTGGATATTTTGGTCTGTTTTTCGTTTGGCACTGCCCACCCTCCAGTGTCACAGAGCGGTCACAACCTGGCCAGAATAAAAAGAAACTTTCCACCTAGCTATCAAAAGAGCACTAATCTGATGAGGGGAAACAACCACAGGCACACACACCTTTTCCCTTTTTCATAGGTGGTGTGTTGAGCTCAGTTCCTGTCCACGCCCTCTCTTGTGTCTGCATTCAGCTGCTGTTTATTTCAGGTAGAGACAGGGACAGTGTGTGTGTCTCTGTTTCTACGTTAAGTCTGAATGCTTTCTTCTGCCAGAGCTGTTGTGTGCGTCTGTCCCATACTGGTGCATCTGCTGTGTTGAGCTCGGTCCAGCTTGGCTCACCTCATCAGGTGTTTGAGTGATGGCCATTACTCAGCCTGTCCAACTGTAAAATTGACTCACTGACTCACTGATCGCCACATTGCTAGAAGGTTTGATTCTGGCCATTGTTTGAAACACCTTTGTTGTCTTAAAGACACCCAGTATTACAGGGATCGTTGAAATGTTACATCCATTTGTATTAAAATATAATTACAGTTTTTAAAATAAGTAAATTAAATCCTAAACTGTCACTGAATTAATATTCAAACAAACATGCTTTTCAAGAGTTGATGAAAACACCAAAAGCTTTTAACTTACTGAGTGCCAGCCTTATTTCAAGAACAGCATGTTTTGTACCATGTCTCTAAAAACACAGAGTAGCTCTAATAAAAGAAAAGACTCTATTTCATCATGAAAAAAAGTTTCTTTTTACCTTGTTCCATTCTTGTTTTATCAGAGGTAGAGGCCATTTTCACCAAAAATGCCAATTTTTGTCAGAGCCGAAGTGCTCCCAAGTGTAATTCCGCCATACATTATAGTTCTCCTTTTTATCTGCTTAGAAATCACCACGTTTTATTTTGTGCAACCATACTTGGGTCATATAACTACTCACGTAACCTTATTTAAATAGGGAAAACATGAAAGTGCTTGGGCACTTCTAACTTCACCTCTGTTTGGATCCCAGTGAAAGTACTGGGCTATGCTAAATGCTAACAAAATAGCGCTTATATTTCAGTATAGAACAACGGTGGCATGTTCCTTTAATTTAAGGCTTAATATCAATGGGCCAGGAGCATATTATTATTCTTTAGAAATGAAGAGGGTTTCTCATGAAAAGAACAATGTCACAGCATTAAATTAGTTTACAAAAAACATGACATCCAGTAATTGATCCGTTAGATTGCCAGCGACTATCTCATAATCAAATTGAATAGCTCATTTTAAAGTAAAATTGACACCATGCAGTAAGACAGTATGCATGGTTAAATAGTGTGCAGAGGAAGCGCCATGAACGGTTCCATATTCTGTAACCAAACCATGAAGCGAGCTTTGTTTCAACATTTCATGTACAAGCTTAGGCCTCTGCTTTCACCCAGTTCCAGCCATTTTCGATCCACTAGAGTGAGTCAACAAAAACACCCAAAGATTGAACTCCTTCTGTGCGACTCAGGCCATTATGCTCTCTGCAATAACTAGGAAAGCAAACACCAAGCATCTTTCTTGCCTTACTGCTGAAGCTGTTAGTTTTGGACGGGATTAAGAGTAAAGCTGTTATCTTTAGAAGTGCAGGATGGATAATTAGTGCAATCCAAGTTCCACTTGCCCTCAGACTAACCCCGACTGCCCCAGAGCTTTTGTTCACCTCTATGAAGCTAACGTGGTCAGAATACATCTTCCACATTATGCAATCTTACATTCAGCCTTAATATTGGAAAATATTAAGTATGTCCATCCCAGCAAGCCAGGAGTGCAGCTGCTCTCTTCAGCTTTGTGGTTTTATATATTATATATTATATATTTCACCATATTATCAGTGCCAGTAGATGGAGGCCGGGCCTTTTGTCTCTGTTCAGTGTTTTCCTGGCTACCAGTGGAAGAATCCAGAATCCCTTCAGGAATCCTGTGGGCTTTTGTTTTAACAAGCTCACAGTGAGAGACACACACATGACCTTTAGTGGCCCCCTTTTAGTTCACTGGAGTCAGTGGAAGTCTGCATTCAAGCCTCTTTTACTAAGCTACAGGCTAGAGACATCATATCAACCCCGAACAGCATTACAGTTCACTCCACTACTCTCCCTTCTTTTATATTTGTATCTGTGCTTTTCTTCTGCATTTCTTTTGTTGATAGTTTTTTATTTCTCTTCCATTAGAGAGTAGTATTTATGTTCCAGTACTAGTCAGTTTGGACACTTTCAGTGTGTCTGTAAAGAACCGCAGAGTGAAGGATAAATGGAGCTGATGCATGGAAGTGATTTCAAACATATAAATGACATATTTTTAGTCCTTGATTTGTTTTTTATCACTCCTAGCCATCTTTATCAGTACCTGAATCCATAAAATCCTGATTGGAGGAAGAGCTGCAGCCAGAGTAGATCTGATGAAACGTGAGCAGAGTGTGATGAGGCTAAGACACATCACACCTTTTACCTTAATCATGAACGTAATTCTATATTTTTATACACTGATATGCCCTCATAGACGCTTTAATTCCTTTTCTTTGCATAGTGTTACCTTTTACAGTGCACTGTGTCCTCTGTGGTCGGCATTGTTTGTCTTGTTCACCCTCCTGCTCAAGGCATCTATAGTGCAAGTGTCATTACACCAAAGAATGCAGGAGCCTGCTGATCAACACATTGCTTTACTGCAATACAAGTGGTCCAGAACTCACCAGTATCTACAGCATTCTGGTCATGAAGTCCTTATTTTCAGAGAGAGGTGTTGTTTTCACAGAGACTTCAGTGCTTGTTTGAGTCGATCAACAGCTGATGTCAGCAGCACCTCTCTGCATCTTTGTACAAATGTGATTTCACCTGCATGTCCATGTTTCTTGCTGTAAATAGACAATTACAGAAGGTCATCAGACATGTTGCATTGACAGTATCTCACACACATGCACACACACACACGTCACCCTCTCCTGAGCACTGAACGCTTCCTCCACCCCCACCTCTCAAGCACTATGTAGGCATTTCTACTCATTGCTCAGTCCAATAGGTTCCAAATGTCTGAACTCCGTTTAGAGAAAATGGTGCATGTCTGCTCAGATGGAGGGAGGGAGGGGTGGCTGGAGATGGAGAGATAAACAGGAAGTTATAGGAAGATTAAGAGTCAGGGGGGAGGAAAAATGAGCGACTGAGAGAAAGATAAAGAGAGCTGCAGGGTACCAGTCACCAGCAAAACCTGTCTCGCGCACGCACACACACACACACACACACACACACACACAGACTATATGCATGCACACTATATATACTGATGGAAAAGCATTACAATGTGATGCAAAAGCCCATATATGAAGGTACACAGATTGAGACAGCATCAACGCACAGAAACATATGTTTGCATGCATAAGCAGGCGTTTACACACATACACGCGACCACACACACACACACACACACACACACACACACTCAGGCACACACAACAAAACATAACGAAATCTACCCATGTACATATTGCCGACAGGGAAGGAAGCAAACACAATTATGTACAGCACATATAGCGGCAGTAATAATGGGACGAAACAAGTGTCCACACACGTTTAAAATTACTCATACCCACACACACACACACACACACACACACACACACACACACTGACTTGCTGCTGTCTTAGTGGCATGGCTCTGACACACCAAAGTAAACTAAGGATTCCACCTGCCTCTGCTGCACAGCTACCACAAGCAAATATCCAGGGGACGGCACACTGTGAAACACATTATTCACAGTTCACACATCCCACTGCAGGGAACACCCATACACACACACACACACACACACACACACACAGATGCACAGAGCAGGGTGACGGCTGTCTTGATAGTCACACAGTGATCCAGTCAGTCCACAAGCATCACCATCCTCATTTCCATCCTTGTCTGTCGTCAGTGTTTGCCACAAAAAAGTCTAGACGCTCATTAAGCAGAGCGAGGGAAGGTTTCAATATTCTGTGGCACCATCCACTTGTTACGTGTTGGATTTGTTCTGCTGCATTGTGTGGTTTGATACCTGGCAGTCACTGAAAGAAGATAGAGCTGACTTTTGTATGAAAATGCAAGTTTTTATTTTATTTTGTATTTAGCATCAAACCTGAAGGAGAAACTCCCCTCTTGGATACGCCTACACTGTTCAATACGTTTCATTTGTCAAGTTTAGACAGTTGTGTTTTTTCCCTGTACGTCAGGAGACGATATATTCCCCAAAATACATTTTGATAATGTGAGTGGTATGCATAATTTGTAGCTGTCATTAAAAAGTTGAGCCTAGTTATATAGATAGCAAGGCCACTTGATAAGAACTGTGGCTCTCCTCCAGGTTTTAGTATAACTCTCTGTTTTGATCACATAACAGCCATAACAACAAAGAAATACACTTATTTTACTAAAGTTACTTCATGAAGTAACCTTCAGTTTGGTTTTTGTTTAAGGCTTGATGTTTAGGTTTCATCAGTTTACATGATAGTGTATATATTATTATATATTATTGTATATATATATATTATAATTTTGTGCCATTTTGTGACTATTTGTAACTATTATCTAAAAAACACATTTTTACAATCAACACAGCATACTAAGATTAAAAATGCAGCTTTTTCCAGGCGAGTCGGGAGCAAAAAGCGATTGCACACACAGCTGCTGCCCCTGGCTTTTTAAGATGAGGGTACAGAGGAAGTTTTGCTGGAAATGCACTGTAATGTCTCAGTGTGCTTCTTCTGTCTGCATTTTAAAGTCAGTCAAATACAAACTTGTGCCGGTGCACTGCTCGTCTGTGTGTTGTTGGTGGAGAACTATGTACAATGGATGGGATATAACAAACATTTGGAATTGTTGACTCATGACTCATCAACCCATGTGAATAGTCACAAAGTAGATGCTAATAAGTGGCTATCACAGAGCCCTGGAGGCTGGTGGTGAAGCTCGGCAGCCTGCGACACACTAACAATACAGCCGTTTAAACTGTGGTCAGTGAGGTCGCCACTTATCACAGGCAGCAAAGGCAGCTGTGCACAGTAACACACACTGTCTCTTTCTCTCCTCACATGCACATGCAGTCCAATTATAGAGAGAGGACGAGGCCTGGGTCCTGTGCTCCCAGTGACCTTGTTCCAGGACAGATTGATGAGGCGCTGTATCACCCCTGATCAGATCAAATAACTCCTTTCTGGCCCTCATTAAACGCACTGAGCGAGCCCTGCAAGTGCTCAGCTGCTGTAGCATGCTGAGACACTCTGCTGTTGTCTCTGAATAAATAAGAACAGAGCTTATTAGACTTTTTTTTCATATCAAATATTCAAAGTGCTGCCATCTGCTGAAAAGGTCGCAGTTGTGTCAGAAGTGTCGAGAAAATAATTGGGTATGTTGTTGTTGTTAGATGATACTGTTTGTTGTTCTTCCCACCCTCCATTAACTGGCAGTTTGGCAGTTGAAGGGGAGGCATTGCATCACTTGGTCTTGTTCATTTCCTGGACCCCAGGCACATCAAACTCCTGTCTGGTTAGTTTCGTGATAAATTGGTTACTGAATTTCACGAGGAAAGGTTGACTCCCACAATATTAGCTGTCATTTTATCATTCATATTAATGTAATGTTGCTTTATGTTTTAAACTTCCCTGACTCATCGTCTTCATCTGGATTCCACAGTTCCTCCCCAGTTTGTCAAGCGGCCAGACAACATTTACGCCTATGAGTCCATGGACATCGTCTTTGAGTGCGAGGTCTCTGGGTCCCCGGCTCCCACTGTCAAATGGGTTAAAAATGGAGATGCCGTCATCCCCAGTGACTACTTCAAAATAATTGTGAGTTAATTTGGCAATAAAGTTGCATCTGTTTCCTTTTTGTGTCAGCAGTATTTGCACGATTTTCACAGTGTTGTAATAAAGAGTTTGAGTTAAAACTTCTACTTGTTCCATTATTAACTGCTTGTTTTTGTTCTTCCTTGTTTTTCTTCCTTCCTGTTGTGTAGAAGGAGCACAACCTGCAAGTTCTGGGTCTGGTCAAGTCAGATGAGGGTTTCTATCAGTGCCTTGCAGAAAACGATGCAGGCAACATCCAGTCCAGCGCCCAGCTCATCATCTTAGATCACGGTATGCCACTCATAGACTAGAGCTCTAAAACATAGCGTTACTCATCAGTTACTCATCCTGGGTTGCCTTGAATTCTTGATGAAGACCTTTTGTTTTTGTTTTCCTCATATGCCATGGCGGAAGTATAAAAAAAAAAAACCCAGAAAAGTCTGAAGGTGAATTAGAGTTTTCTTCAAGAATTCAAGTTAACAAAGGGAGAGCAGGTGATGATTTGCAAAGGTGATGTGCATTTTGTGAGTGAAGTATTACTTAGGACAAAAGTAATTCTGACTTGAAAAGGACAAAAACACAAAATTGCTAGAATACTTCTATGAAATAATATCAGAAATGTCTGAAAATTTCTAAAAATAAGCAAATGAAAATAGCAAGTATTGATTAAATATGCTTGCTATTTAGTTGATATCTGTAGCTCAGAAAATTTCCCAAATACTCTTTCAATAGACAGGATTCCCACGTGTCCTGGAAAACATGGAAAACCTGGAAAATGATTGACCTATTTTCTACTCATGGAAAACATGGAGAATGAGAAAAAAAGCTCCTGGAAAAGTTATCCTTAAAAACTATCACTGGATTTATGAAAACAAAGTAACTTTTTACTTGTTTGCATTCGCTTACAAGGCGTGGGGAGGATAAATCATTTTCCAGGATAACTTAACCGTTTCCAGGATATTTGACCCTTTCTCTCATTTTCCATGTTTTCCATGACTAGGAAATAGCTCAACAATTTTCCAGGTTTTCCAGGATGCGTGGGAACCCGGACAAAGGCTTCATGGACTAGCTGGGTGATAAACTGGAGCCCTCTGCTCTCTGTTCTGTTTGCCTTATATCCAAACATCTAGATGCCTCCCAGAGGCTGTGCACATCTGTGAAGTTGTGAGAGTGTGTAGTAAACAGTGAAATGAAACCACTGGGGCCTTGTTAAACCAGAGGTGACTCTAAAGGAGCAGCATTATATCTGGAGCAAACAACGTTTGGTTTGCTCACTGTCCACATTCCACAGCTGACGTTACAGAAATGTTGTGAGGAAAGCTGCTTCACACAATGCCTGCACTTTTGATGCAGCGTCCTCAGACATATAAAGGCTGACCTAAACATTGACTCATGCTGGTGAAGTGAGAGTCTCTGCATAGCTGCAGCATAGCCTCTGTTTTTGTATGTTTCCCTTCAAAGCCAAAGGAGGTGGTTAAACGCTGCAGAGTGCAGAATGCAACAAAAGCAGACACCGAGGATGGTGGCTACGGGCACCAACAAGCGATAAGTGTCCGGAAATATGTGGGGAAATGATTTTAGCATCGTAGTACTTGAGGTAATTTTGTTTCATTACCTCCAATCATTGGAGAAAATGTAATACAGTTTAAATTCGAGATCATTTGCGCCACCATAATGATCAAAGTCTAACCCACGGGGCTAGTAAAAAGCCTCTCTACAAAACAAGAGAACAACAAGAAATTCAAGATGATAACCAGGATACAATTATACTGAGACACATCATGTAAATGGAACAAGGTGGAAAATGGAGGAACAATAAAGCAGCAAGTAAAACAATCCTAATAGCACAAATCAAAGGGTGTTTTGTGTATATTCATTACATTATAGTCACTACTTTATTGTTGACTCTGTTGAGGAAGACTGAATTTAATCAAGTGTGAACTCCCCCTCACCCGAAGCAGGTGGCTAATGGATTAGCATAGCAGTGTGTGTCACCCCCTCTGATTGGAGGACAGTAAGTCAGAAATAATGATGACCCGCAGCTCATTGTGTATTTGTGTTTGACACCATTGATAAGGCTTTTGACACTTTACATGGCCCCAAGTCTTTTCTTTTTTTGGTCTGAGTTGAAGATAAATGGGATGAATTACTGCGGCAGCTGGCCTTGTACACAGGGTCTGCCCTCAGCGGAGCTTTGAAGAAATTAATCTCTGTTTAATCCATAAATATCACAGAGAATCGTTTGTGTTCTGAGTGTGTACCTTCATTTCTATCACAGTAACACAAACAAACCACCAGAAAGTTTTCCCGTTTCCTCTTCGTTCATCTGTTTATTACCCAGTCATCATCTGCGTCTGAGATGACATATCTAGAGCTGACGTCGCAGCAATGCTGTTGTCTTTCGGTGAATTATTGACATTTTGTGCTTGTGCAGACACATCCACTGCAGCACTCTGCTCAAACGCCTGCTTCACTGTGTCAAAGTAATTTCCTCTCTCAGAGGTGTAGCATTCAGGTGCAGTGCATGAATCAATGAGAACATGTTGGAAATCGTCTTATTTTCTGCAGCCATCAGTGTTTTATGGGTACGGCTCTGTGGTGTGAGATTGACATGAATCTCTTTCTTTGTAGTGGAGTTACAGTATGCTGTATGTATACATATACAGTATGCTACAGCAGCCAACAGCTGTGGGATCATTGTCTAACAGCATACCATTCTGCCCTGTTTGCTGTCTTTGTGCTAAGCTAAGCTAACTGGCTGTTGGCCGTGGCTTCACATTTCATGTACAGAGCCTCCGTTGTGTTCCTCTTTTCCCTCCTGGACACACAACTCTGCAGCCATCTGCCACCTTTCTCTCCACTTCCGCTCACTTTCTCTCTCCTTGTCTTTCGCAGCCACCTGCTCTCTGTGATAATCCAACACACTGGGCTTTGTGTGTTAATTGTGCTGGCTTGAATATTCCTCCTGTATGACTACCCCCCACAGCTGGGCATCTTTGTCCACCTCCTAACCCACTCCTGCTCTTTGCTGCCCCTGTGTGTTGCTTCTTAGTCAGGTATCCTGCTTACACCTGCCAGGCTTGAATCATCCTGAACCAGGGCCAGAGAACACCCCGTCTGTCTGTCCGCTGCCTTGCAGTCAGGGGGAGATAAGCCAGGGACTTGCCACGGGGATAAAGTTGTCTTCACCCAACAGGGAAATCAATGGGGGGTGAACTGCATCTAAACACCCAGTGGCTGCGAGTTGGCTAATATTCATTAGTGGTCCTAATCTTTGCATCTTGACACTGCCAGCTGCAGTTAAATATGGCTCCGTTGGTGATTCCCACTTGTGGATGTTTGGAATGGAAAAAGGTCGACTGTCAGCTGTTAACATATGCACAGTATCTTAATAGATATTTATAGTGATGTGTGCTTTGTATCAATACTTTCAGCCGTGAACCCCAGTGCAGTAGATGACAGGAGGTTTGTACAATGTCAGCAGAAGAGGAAAAAAAAGTGTTTTCCTGAAGGTCCATCTTATTTCATTTTGATTCAGTAATCTCTAAACCTTAAAAAAACAGATTTTTGGGGGAGTTCAGGTCAAAAATAGGACCGCAGATTGTAGTCTCAAACTATTTTCCTGGGAATTCCACAGCCTTGTGCAATATTGGTCAGCTAGTTGCAAACAGATGTGGGTAAATAGGTGCTCAAATGGCAAAAGTGGACCTAATTATGCCGTGTGCTGCAGGCCGAGTAAGTGCTTCTTAATGTCTGTTGTAAAACTGCCACATATAGGCGTTGTCTTTTGGAAATGCTGGGAAGTGTGTGTGTTGTGTTTTAGTTGGACTTTTTGTTGTAGGTCATTAGTGTCTGCCAAAAAGAAGGAAAGCGGCAATTTAATTTGGTATGACTTCTCACACTGACAAATGCTAAACCATTTCTCAAATGTTATATACATTATATTATAGGGCTGGACAATATATTTTCTAACCAGTGATTGACAATATTCACGCAGGCCAGGTGTGTGTGTGGCAAGCAACACAAAATAAAAGTTCCTTGTTGTTTCTTTCAGTTCATTGAATTAAATCCAGGCTGCACGCAAGACTGTTTCAGTCAGGAAATGTTCTCACGAACAAGTTTGATTCAACAAATGCGTACTGTTTATGAGGCGTTGTCAAATTCTCAGCAGATTGGCTCGTGCTTTCCTCAGTTAACTATAAATACCACTAATGGCCATCGTGATGATTGCCTGTTGGCAGTTTCAGTGTTTGCTGTCGACATGCAGACCTTATTGTCAAAATGATCATGAGGGAGGTGAGTCAGCTGCAGGGGATGTGCTATTTTAAGGGATTATCGTAATGTGTCATCTATAGACTGCAACAATTTGCGGCCTTTTCCAGGCTCTTGATTATGTGCAGCGTTTATGCATGATACTGTAGTAGGCGGTAAATTACAGCTTGGGAGAGGAAATAGGTCATGTTTTTGTAACTTTGAAGTTGTGCACGCCTCGACAAAGCACTCCTTTATATGATAGTCATCTCTCCACATACAGTACAAAGAGTAAGACTCTGTTTGAAGTTTGATAAGGTGACAAACTCAAAGGTATGCCCAGGATTTTTGCAGTGTGGCTTCTTTCCCAGAGGAAAGCTGAAACAAATATTTAGGGGAGCTGGCATTGTTGCCTTCTTCAAGTGGAGAGCTGCATATAGCATTCACATTTTAGACACAGGCATTCAGAAAAAGAAAACCCACTGCGTGTTTTCAGCATTATGTATTCTCATTTTAACAAGCACAAACCCAAGGCCACATATGAGCCAGGGAACTCCTACTAGATGCCCACTTGTCAAAAACAGCAAGTTTAAGAAACACCCACAGTAAAAGCTTAACGGCAGTAATGCCGACAGATCTGCATTAAACATTGGCAAACAAAAGAGAAGTGGATTCACTCACTTTGCTGTTTGCCCTTAAGTGCATGTTTTTTTTCTTTTTTATGATTGCATAAATTGAAGAGATGCGCTGCCCATTTACATGTGAATACTTATTTTGCGCTCTTTCCATATGCTGTGTTGGCTTAAATATGGAAATACTCTTCTGTCTGAGCTTGTCTGTCCCTCCATCTCTCCTCTCTTCTGTTCCCACAGCTCACTTGAATGTTTTGACATTTTGCCTCCTAGTGCCCAAGCTAAGTACCTCACTGGAGAGCCTGAAAGCTTGTTACAAGCTCTGAGCGCTTTAGGCACGACTGTGGCAAGTCAAATGCTTTGAGACAAACGAAAGGGAGGCATTTCACTATGGTGCTTTGCCAACTTTGGATAAAAGATAACACAATTAAACACGAGGCGCGCATGTATTGCTGCATACAATTTAGCTCTGTTTTGTAGCTCAGCGTTCCTAGCTGTTTTCCAGGTGGTTTTATTTTGAAGGGAAGATGACTGATGATTTCTGATGCAAATAGGTTCATTGAAGCTTTTATTGCATCCAAAGCTTAAACAGACGGGCAGTCCTCCTCAATCCCTTCCTCTCATTCATCTCTTTCTCCTTCCCTTTTTTCCCTGCTTCTCTCTTTGTACCTCTCTTCCTCCTCCTATCCTTTCCTTTTCCCCATTATTGAGCCCAAACCCCCACCCCCCACCCACATCGACCTGTGGCAGCAAACAGAAGAGGCCTGTCCTCCCCTCCCATCAGAAGTGCTAGACCCCCACAGAGAGATGGAGATGCCTCATCGCTGCCTGAGTGCTTCTCCTCTCCCTCCATCACTCTGTGTATTTATAAATGTGCAGGCATGATAAACTGAAGCACAAACTGTAATTTCATTAGTGAATCAAATAATTACTGCAGACTTGAGCAGCGGAGCTTAGCTTAGATCTGGGTCACAACAGTTCATGCCTAATAAAGGTTATGCCTCAGAACGGATCAAGAAGTTAAGAAAAGCACACAAGTTTTATTTAGATGTCACTAATGTGCAACATGTGAAACTAAATGAAGTGGAAGTTTAACCTCGCCTGTGAAGACAAACTAATTAGAGGAAGTGGAACCTTCTGTGCTGTTAGTTTATCATAAGACCTCCAATTAAACATAAAAAGGCCCTCTTACCCTCTGGGTGTGGCTACACGTTTTGAGAAATTTAAGTCTCATTTAGATGCCACGTAACTTTTATCTCCACAAGATTTATATTCCTCTTTCTGTAGTCCATAAGGATAAAGATGATATTTCCTAAAAAAATAACTAAGTTGTGAATGTTTTCATGTGGGAACCACAGTGATGCGCTGTTGAATTCATCCACTGCCCTCTCTCTGGTTCTCTCTTAACTTTGTTCATCAGCTGAAAGCTGCACTTTAACTGACATCAACACTTCCTGCGTGGTGTTGTTGGTGCGCTTGTTTTTGTTTCTGACCCATTCTCTGTTGAGTTTTCAAACCTTTCATGAATGAAGGCAGATACATTGTAGTATTACAGCCACACAAAAAATCAGACCGAAATAAAATATCAACCCACAACAAAAGCATTAAAACATTGCAACATAAAAACACAGATAAACACTCCACAGTCATTACAGCTGGCTGGCTACAAACTGAACAGGGCCAAAGAAGGATGTTATGGAAGTTGCTGCCAGAAGCAGTTCTGCTCACACTGAGCGCTGAAAAGCACCTCATGTTTGAAACGTTACACGAAGCCTTAAGAGACATGCATTTTCCAAACAGAACTGATATCTGCAGCAGATTTGCAAACAAACAGTCACTAGTTTCAGTAACTGTTTCCTTGTGGACTACTGATGCACATGAGAGACAGCAGCCCAGATCCATTGTTGTGGTTCTGTGCAGACATACGAGCACAAAGAGCTTTATGTACAAACATGTCTAGATGTTGTCCTCTTTTAATACAAAATTTGAATTGATATTGAATTGGTAGTAAAGAGGAAGATAAAGAGAGATGCTTGAATGGAGGTCTCTGCTGTCCCAGCACTGCTGTCAGTGTGATATACTGCAGTAGCACCTCTAGCTGGTGTTGAGGGAAGAAATCACTTCATTATGAATCCACATAAGCTAAAATTTAACTAGATCATGATAAAACAAAAAAAAAAAACATTTTCAGTCAAGTTCGAGTCATCAGTGTAGTTAAAAAAAAAAAAAAAAAACCTAACACATTTGTGTCTGACAAGCCACAAACAGGGAATCCTTCCACTACATCCAAGCACCCCCCTTATTCCCTGTTCAAATCAAGAAGTGAGAATAGACTGCTAAAAGACCCTTCCCTCCAGCCAGACTCAACCCATACTGAATAAAAGCCCAGGCCCACTTCAGGGAATACATTGTGCTCCATCATCTGCTAGCAGGGTCATGGCTGGGCCAGCAGGAGTGTATGTGTGAGGCTGTGAGCATGTGAATGTGTCAGCACAACGCTACATGTTCCTCTGCTGGCATGAGCCGCATCCAGTGTGCAGCAGACACCCATCTGAAAATGTGACTGTTAAACCACATGCCACGCACACATATGGCCACACTGCTTTAACTGTGCGGTGTTTATTTATTTTTTTAATATTAACTTTACTAAAAATAGAACATATGTTTACACAGTAAGTGTAGTTGTGCGCATCCATTGGTGGTAAAGAAAAACAGAATTATGGGTTAACAAACAACTGTAACGCATAACAACTATACTCAGAAACAGTAATGTAATAAAAATGAATATATAAAAAGATATAAAGTGCAGGTATATACAATTATTCCTCTTTAAACCAAGTATCATGTAGTTTTCTCACCTTTTATGGAGTTTCTTTCAACTCACATGGAAAACGAATGTAGCAGGTGTAACTTGGGATATTTGTATAGATAAAATTTTCCAAGCAAGTTTGTAATAAATTCAACCTGATCATTGTCATGAACAAAATTATGTGATGATATTTTGGCATTCAAATTTTACATTATGTTTAAATTTTGCACAATATACATTTTGGCAGTTGAGTACAAAACTTAATTGAATATGAGGCCGAGTTTGTTTTTCAAAATTGCAATTTTATTACAGGTCAGCTTTATATTATGGCGCTCCTCCCATCGGCGTGATGCAGGGATAAGATGGGGAGAGAAGTCGGTTGTTGGCACTAATCATGAGCTCATAAAGTGCAACTGGAGTGTAAAATTGCCTCCAAAAAGTGCTTGAATCCATTTCCATTAAGAAAACATTAATTACCACCACACTTACCTGTTCTTCACCAGCCACCACATGTAGCTGCAGGTTCTGTTACACTCTGAGAGGAAGTACCTTATCTTAACTTGGTCTTGAGTGTTATGTGCTATTGTTGGGATATGGTTCATTAAACAAACATGATAATGTTGCTCAATTTAGAACATTATATTCATAAATACTTTTGATTATGAAAAGGAGATGTAAAAACAAATCCGATTTGATGGAGAATATTAATTATATGTAAATGTGAAAGTATTCCTCTAAATGCCTTATAGCAAAATATTTTGGAATTCAAATTAGGGGATAAAACCCCAAAATGTGCACACAGACTCTTAACTGAAAGACACACGTGTGCAAACACACCATGTTAGGGATCATGATTAGTGAATGTGTTTCCCACTGGGGGCTGGAGGAAGCTGATCAGAGGGATTGGAGCCTAAATTGATTGTGAAGAGCTGAAATCAGCCTCCGCCAAATTGCTGTTTATTCGAGCACTGATGGCAAAGTAAGTGTTTGTGTTGTGGCTCTGTCTCTCAGGGGTGTGTGTGTGTGTTTACAAGCTGAGGCTCTTACAAGCTGAACTTTTCTATGGGTTGTATTTACTCAACCGTGGTGAAAGGCTTTGCTTCATTTATAAATGTTCTGTCGCCTAAATGCTAACTGCAAAATGTTATGGGTGTCTGTTTTTCTCGTTTTGCGCAGGAAAGTGAAAAACGGTTAAAAATAGCAGCCTTCAGTGCCTGCTTCAGTGCTGTTTTTGAAGGTCAGTCTTGTTATCAACACCAGTTTTAGGGCGAGAGCTGCTTTTTCCTGACAGCCCCTCTCACACACGTCAGCAACACGTGTCTTTATTTACAATATAGCACCATCCACCTCCAGCACACACTCATCCAGGAAGCTGCTGTGATGTTTTTGGGCATGGGCGTCCTCTGAGTGCAGTAATTGGAAGTGTCAGTGGCACAAAAACATGGCTTTCCCTTCACGCCCTTCCCTTAGCTGCAGGCAGCTGACCCCTGTGAGCGGCGCCTCTAAAGCTGGAGCTTTTATCTTTCCTGTTAGCAGCCGGGTGGGCCCCCTTCTCTCCACTGAGCCTCCCAGTTTCCATAAGCTAAAAGTAGAATAGTGGGGTAACATCGCAGTGGGTTGTGGGCATCCTGCTGCCTGCTAGCGTCGTGTGGTAGCTGCCTCTCAGTGGGTCTAACCCAGGGAGGCTGCTTTATTGCTAGGAGACTGATTAGCCAGGCTGTTGGTTAGCAAGTCTCCCAAGGGGGATGCAGCTGCTCCCAGTTCTGAAAACATCCTATTTGACCTTTTCAGCCCTTTCTCTGGTCGTTCAGCTCCACTCACTTTATACGTACAAACATTGCAGCTGCATGTATTCGCACGTACACACTGAAACACACACAGCTCTCTCTGAAATCAATTACTTCATCCCAGGCTTGCTCTGTTCTCCTGGAATGGTTGAATTGTGTTTGTGTACCTCCAAGGTATAATGAGATACAAAGGCAGGCGGTACATAGAGAAAAGCTTGTTTCCAGTCCTGGGCGTTGGTGACGAAATGCTCCAGAGATGTACAGCATCGCTGGCTGTTCTGATCTCCTCTAAAGGTGAGTCCCAGAGGCCTGGCGTTCTCCCAGCCAGTGCGTAGAGCATGTGATGCACATGGAGGTGGAGGGGAGGGAGGTACATCGTATAGATATAGTCACACTTCTTCATTTGCATACAGAGTCTTGGCAAGCAGCTGTCGGCCTCGTGATTGTGCATGTTTCTGCGAGCCCGAGTGCATGTTGAAGCAAAGCGTCGGGGGGGGGAAGCAATCAGACCCAAATTAACTCACCAGTGGCTCACGGATCAAGAGGGTACATGTGTTTGATGGTGAAGGGACGCTGTATGTACAAACAGTGCATGATTAATTATTGATGCACCCGACCCCATTCAATTACTGTCGTCACTTCCAGATAGGGCTGTTTTCCCCTGCGCACTGAGATCTGTGCTCCTTTGGGTTTTTTCTGTCTCTGTAGGACATATATGGCATTTTACATATTCCCACACTTTAAAGCTCTTTCCTTCATGTTTATTTTAAGAACCCAGAGCCAGGATTGACACTTTTTTATGAAAACCAAATTACCAGAAAGTAAATTGCTAGAGGGCCAAGAGAGGATGCAAACACAGACCTACCATCATCCTCCATACAAATGCCTTCTCCCTGTTTACGTAAGCCCACACAGGGGAATTTGTGTTGCATTTAATATCAAAGGCAAGATATATGTAAAAGTGAACAAACCCTGCCATTTAAGAGGAAAAGCGCTGCAGGGTATCACAGAGATTGAGCTTTTCGAGGTGATAAACAGCCACTCTGGCAGGCTTTCGGTGGTTTTAGCTGCCTGATAGATAGATAGATAGATAGATGGACCATCCTTGGAAGTACAAACAACCCCCTTCCGTCCTACTAAAGCATTTGCCGCATCACCACATGGCATCCAGGAGGCCCATGGATCTGTCAGATGGGTCCTCCCACAGCCCACTTTGTCTCCACTGCCACAGGAGTGTTTAGGGAGCGTGGAGACATAAAGACATCTGTTACCCACTCAGAAGCCTTTATATCAGCATTTAGAGCCTGTGCTTATTGAGGCAGAGACGCTGCGTTGTGCTGTTTACTATCTTGACCTGCACACTTTCCTGTGTTGTGCAGCATTAGTTGGCATTAACATCAAGAGCATAAAGTCACGTTTTTCCATGTTCTGCATGAAGATATTTCTCTTAATTTGTCTTTGGCCCCGTCATCAGTGTCTTCATCACCCAAAGATCATTTTAGAAAAATATTTCAACCACTCAATACTTAATGAAGACTACATTTATTTTTGGGATTGCTGCATCTCTCTTTTAATTAAAAAAATATATATATATTTTTCTCTTGACATTTTTCAATCACGACAAACACGTCCCAGAGAGTCAAAGGGAGCTATGTGGAGGCTGTTTGACATTTTAGAATTTCTGGATAATCAGTCTGAGACATGAAGACTTTTCTTTTTGGATTATTTTACTGAGTTGGAGCATCTCATCAGTTTGAGCCTTTGTGAGGTTCAAGCTGCGCTTTAATCTAGACTCTTGATTATCATGATGAGAGGGAATATACACAGTTGGTGAAAAAAATCAAATCTTATATTCTGAACTCTTTGATTGCCATTGATGTATTTCGACTTCAAAATGTTTTTAAGGCAGCGGGTCGCCTATCATGGTCTCCCGCAGACTGTGAGTAATTTTGGGGCTTCTGGGAGATATAGTCCGAGACGGAGCATAAGGAAACAGTATACGCCACGGAGATGATGAAATAGTCTCTTCTTTCATTTGATCTATTCCATGTTTTCAGAGACAGTACAAAATATTCTGTGGGTCTTGAAATATGACTCAAAACAAACTAAAACACTGGCACAATACACTTTCTGTTTTATAAAACGACTGACACTCAAAGAGTTAACAAGGAGTGTCACTGTGGTGAAATTAGCAGGGATTTAATTATTCCCCCATATGCACAAATCACTTTTATCCTTTGTTGATGAATGTTTCACATTTTTGTTTTTGTAATTGCTTTTCATCTGTTGTTGTATTGCTTATAAAAGCACTTTGTAAGTGTTGAATATTGTGTTAAAAATCGAGTTTATTATCGTTCTAGACAAGTTAGTCGAGAGGAAAGGAAGAGATCAAAAAAAAGTGCTTGGTCAGCCTTCTTCTTGCACTCCCCCATTTCTCACCTCTCACTTTGTCTTCACTTGAAACACGTCTTTTCTTTCTGCCTTTCCTTTGTCGGCGCATTAGGGTGCTGCTCAAATGTCATGAGCTGTCAGGCTTGCTCATCTTTCTATTCTTATCTCGAAAGAAAGCAAGAGGAACAAGATTGTAGGGAAAAAAAACAGCCAGTTGTCAGCAGTTGTTCTTAGGAGCCCAGTTTTCTACCGTATTTACCCATAAAGACATTACCAAAAGGTAATATAATGTAAAGGTAATGTTTACATTGCCTTTAAGTTTAAATCTAAATCTAATCAATTTGTCTATGTAATATACAGTAGACTCTATGTAAAGGAGCTGGGTCCAGCGTTAGATATGAGCTCCCATTCCTTCCTGTGAAAGCTGTACAGAGGCCCATGAAGTACAGAATCACCTGCTTCGTCAGTCGATCTTCTGCATCTTATTTCCTTTAACTCACCTCCCAGCCCTCATTCTCAGATGCAGACAGACTTGATTGTCATTCATGAGTGCAGCAAGTGTACACAGAACAATAATTTGTTACATTTACGTGAAGGAAGGAACCTTTAGGACCTAATGAATTCAGTAATGGCTAATACTGTGAAGTTTATTCACCTAAAAAATGTAATATCTACAGAGTTACAGGTATCTTTTTGAGGGTTTTTGGACTCAATGGCATCACATGACCGACACAGAAGTTGTAATAGCACCGCCTGTGATTGGCTCTGGTGGGTGTGTAAGAAGAAGAAGAAGAATTTCTTTATTAATCCCCTCAGTCAAAATCTGTTAGCATTTCTCTGTTGCACATCACACAGATTATGAATGCACATGCATTAGAGGAGAGGTGTCAGAGTGAGGGGGCCGCCCCGTATCCAGGCGCACTGAGCAGATGGAGGTTCAGTGTCTTGCTCAAGGGCACATCGGCAGTGCCCAGGAGGAGGAACTGGCAGCTCTCCAGCTACCAATTTTCAGACTTGGTCCGACCTGGACTTGAACCAGCAACCCTTCAGTTCCCAGCACAAGGCTACTGCCAGAGTCTCCCAGTCTTTAGTGTGCTGACTGCTGTCTGGAAATCTGAAGTGGAGATATACACACACATGACATGAGATATATATATGTATATATATATATATATATATATATATATATGTATATGTATATATATATATATATATATATATATATATATATACACAGTCGATGGTTCATGCACTTCCCAGGCCCAGAGAAAAGCTCCCCACGCTCACTCTGATGCATGCTTGTTTGAAGCATGACAAAAGCTTCCAGTTTCCACTCTATGTTGAGGTTTTTTGAAAGCTGTGGTCTTTTTGAGTACATTCATTCATGCTCTGCTCATTGTACTGCTGATAAAGGCAGAGCCTCAGTAATGGACCATGAGCATTGTGCCAGATCTGTCTCTTATGCAGTCATCATTACCAAACCACATTAGACACAGAAACTAGTTCTGAGAAAACACATTTTGTGAGAGCCCGGCATGTCTGCTGTGTTCCCTCTGAAAAGGCTATCAGTAGTTACAGTGCTGTGGGTGCTTCTGGCAGATATCTGCATCCAGTAGATTTATGCTCTCTTGGTGGAGGTGTGTACTCTGCAGTGAGGTAGGCTCTCTTATCTGTGCACTCAAGCCAGATGGTGAAAAAACTACTTGGAGTAACTTTACAGCTACACTCACTGGAGAACACAGCAAAGGAGTGTGGAGCTAGAAGAACGAGATAAAAGTTACAAGGCTTTAATCAGAACTTTGATGCTACTCCAATTATTTTAATTTCAGAAAGGGCTCTTGCTTCCGTTGAATATTAAGATGAATGCTTTGCTGTGCGTGTCTTTGTCTTGACTGTTTTGCGTATTGGTTTCGCAGATTTATTATGCAGATCTAGAGTAACCTTCCTCATTAAGCCTTAATGCCGGCCATTCATTACCTCTGGCACAGAGACTAATGGCACTATTAATCAGCTATGAATAGAGGCTGCCAGCGGTAGTGGGAGGCTGACATCTCCTTACAGTAACACTTTTAGGCATGCATGTACAAGACAGATTGTCAGAAGGACACAGAAAACTGCCCAGCATGTCAATTACCTACAGCTGACATGGTGTTCTACATCTAATGGGCCTTTGCCTATCCCAGTGTACATTTCTTACCAGGCTTTACTGTAGTGCATCTGGCCAACCTGACACTGATTTAATTTCCATTTTTACTGTGGTATTCCTCATTATATTTGCTTCATCCACCCTCTTATCTCGGTTCCTTTGTTCTGATTTGGGCACATTTCTGTGTTCTTCAGTAACCTTTCTCTCTCTATAGCAGCATGTCTGTTTCCATTAAAATATTTTCTCTACTGCAGTTCAGCACGTCTGTAGTGACAAAGCCAAAGTGAAGGTTCTCTTTCTAAATATGTCGAAGCACACGTGTCTAAAAGCTTGGCTCCTCTTCTGTCATGCCTCAGTTAGCTAGCGGTGGCTTAACTCCAGACGATGCAAACTGACGAGCATGAAACATACTTTGGACACATGGGATCCTGTCCTACTTTTGCAGTTCACTATTTCAGTCTATTTTCTCATTTAAAGGAAAGGAAAGGGGCTTTAAAGGGAAAACTTACGAGCCTTCTATCAACGTTAGACTAAGGGTGATGTTTTTCATCTGATTCGTGAGCTGGAGCTCAGCTGGAGGTTGTTGAGTACAGTAGCTCCCTCTTTTTAGACCATGCAGCCTTCCTGTGGCTCTTTATGTGTTCTAACTAAATGTGTGGCACAGTATTTCTGCTAAATCTGCCTGTAGACAGTTTGTGCAACTGTAACTTTTAGAGGAGGCAATAACTGTTTTCCTGTGGATTATAGCTATTTACCCCAGGTAAGGATGGCTCTGATACCAGTCTACTGACTGATTATTGAAGTAGACTTGGTCTCCAATACTAATTTGCAGCCATATTTTCTGTGTATTTCCACTACATAAACGCTGTGTTCTTTGGATTGAGCCTCGTGATCAATGTGAGACACAGGGCGTTGTGCTTTTTCTTCTGCTGTGTGGATGTCTGTCTTTATAAATGAGGATGATTGTTCAGCATCTGGTAATTTACACTGCAGTCAGAGAGTATTAGGATGATGATATGTTTTCCTTTGTGTTTTCGGCTCCGTTCCAGCAAACTGGATTTGAAATGAAACAGTGGTTTTGAGGTTAAACTGTTGACGCTCAGCTTTAAGGTTGTTTGAGGTTGTTGAAATCCATCCTACCCCCAACTTCTACCCCTAAACATGCAGACAAGGCAACAGATGATTTCCCTTTGGAAACCAGTGCATCAGTGATCTTGACTGGCCACATCAGTCAGCTGACCTCAGAATCAATTTACACCGTATATCATGAGTTTATTTTTTGTGTCAAATTATCTGAAGTGAAAAAATATAGTCAGCAATTTAACCACATAAATCATTTTTTCATTTCAAATCCAAAGAGTCCACAAAATGTGTCACTTGCCCGAGACCGCTGAGTGTATATGGTGTGCTCTCACACCCATGTCAACATCCATAAAGAAACACGGTGACTTTAATTTTCAACTTAAGACTCAAAGGTTTGTGCAGATGCACATTGATTGGTGTGTGAGTGGGAGTGGAAAAGTGTACATGGAGCAAATAGCAGCAAATCCTTCGTATCACTCTAATCAGAGCAGTCACTGAGCTGTGGGGAATTTGCAATGTAAACAAATATTGAAAGCTGGGTCAGTGGTTCATCCACATGCCATGACAGACAAATATTCCAGCGGCTGCTTTGGATTTCAAAACAGTTTCTCCAGTAATAATACGTCGTGTGCACACTCCACTTTCAGTGCTCCTTTTGTGTTTTTCAGCTTTGCCCTCCAGTCAATTTCCTTGACCTGCAAACAAATGGAAATGTCATACAGCACAGACTGACATTCTTTCCGTATGGTTTCGTTGCACCCACTTGCCAGGCAAATGGAAAGCAGATCTCTGAGTCTGACCGCAGATTGTTCCTCAAAATAAAAAAAAATAAAAAACTGAAATCACAAACATTTCTGTGGCGAGGCTGTGGAATGTGACGGCAAAGGTATTTAAAAACATCATGTGGTGTGTTAGCTGAGAGACTCTGGACTAACATTTTACATTAACATCTTTTTAGGAGTTGGGTTACAATATCTGAGGCTTTGCCCCATCAAAACAATCAGTACGTTTACATGCACATCTAAGACGACCTATTAGCAATAATCGAGCTAAGTATTTAGCTGGAGTTTCCGAGAAATCAGAGTGTACATGCGCGGCAAGAGAATCAAATTATTGATTGAGGTACATTCGCCTCCGAGACACTACACACCCTTTTGCGCTGGCATTCTTCCGGTTCTTCTGCTACTGTGTTGTTGTCATCTCGCTTCCGTGGTCTCGTCCCTTCTAGAAGTGCCCAGGCCAGTCAATAGTCCGGCTAACCATGGTTTGCATGCCGGAAAAACTCAATTTAGAACCGCATTATCTGGTACGAACAGTCCGATTATAAAAACTCCACTTCGGTTCGACTACAGTCCGACTAAGGTGTATATATGGCTATAAGTCGAATTTCTCTAAGTGCATGTAAACATAGTGACTGTCTACACAGTTTTCAAGTTCAATATAAATGTCACAAAAATGCCAACCAGTCCTGTTTAATCCCAGGTGACTGGTGGGGAAATGAAATGTATGACGCTATGCTCTGCTCCGCCTGTCCTGACATTAGAGAACTGTGTGTAGATCTGCATGTGTAGTCCCCCTTGTACTGTGCTTTTATTTGTCAGCTTTGTGAGTGTAGTAGAAGTGTTTTATTTCTGTGGTTCCTTGTCATGCCCGAAAGGCTTTTTTTGTTACGTTGTTGTTATTTTGTTTTTTCTTCTTTTTTTGTTTCCTTCCTTTCTTTCGTTTCACTGTCATTTCCATTTCATCTCCTCTCCTCTCCTCGACCCGTCCCTTTCGGACGCCTCTGCGTGATATTTCTCCGGACCCCTCCCACGCTGCTGCTCTCTCCTGCCCCTCCCTGTCTCGCTGCACCCAACCCGCCATCCCTACCTCCCTCCTCTTCCTCCTCCTCCCAACCCAAAGATGTAGCCCTGCCCTCTTCCCCTCCCCCCTCACTGACTCCTAACACTACTGACCATGTAACGCCAGGCTCCGGAGGAGTAGCCAGTCCGGCGGGGCCCACCCCCTCCGCCCCCAGAGATGTCGTGGCCTCGCTGGTCTCAACTCGCTTCATCAAGCTGACTTGGCGTCCGCCAGCCGAACCCCATGGAGACGAGTTAACCTACTCTGTTTTCTACAGCCAGGAGGGCACTAGCAGGTAGTACAAACATGAAACTGTAGTACTGCTGGGAGGGTACTAATACACACTTTACTGCTGGAGTCAGCAGATTACTGATATACCTACATGAGTCTCAGACCACTCTGAAAACAACTAATGAAAGCAGTTAAAGCACGTATCATAGCAGTAAGTGTTAGTTAATTAAAAACAAACTTCCTCCCTCAAAGGATTACCTTTTGACGTACAAACAAAACAGTTAAGTCCACATACTGTTTTTTTTAAGTGGCTCTGTGAGCTTCATGTGTAGAGGATTTACTATGTATGGTTGAGAAGGAAATTTAAGAAGCTGAGAGGATTTTCCACCATTTCTCTTCAGCATTTTGGCTACTTTTTATGTTTGCTCTGAAGTATAGCAGTAAGTCTCTTTCAGAAGTGGCCTCACTGTGCCAGAGCTTGAGAAGCAAAGGCATACAGGAAGTACAAATATTATTTGCATTATTTGCACAAGCTAGTGTTTTTTGCCTCAAACTGACCATAGTGTTTCTGCTGCAGATAGTTTAGGGCTAATATGCTCATCATTAGCCAATTACTTGATTAAGTAATTAAGTTGATGGACAGGTAAAATGAGTCATTTCAAGTCGTTCATTTCAAGTTAAGTGTTTCCAGCTTCCTGTATGTGAGGATTTGCTGCTTTTCTCTGATTTATATCACTGATGATTAGATGAGTCAAGTCCAGAACATCTTACCCCGAGGCCTGGAAAGTTTTTATCAACATGCCATTTTGTGATACATTACAAAATAAAAGCCTGATCTGTTAACTGAGAAGTGAGTTAAACAAATAATGATAACACTTGTAGTTTAAGACAGCAACTGTGCACACGCATGTCTGTTATCAAGATAGTACAAGGACTGAGAGTTACTATTTATTTAACTGAGAGTTAAATAATGTGTGCATGTTTGTCCACATCAGGGAGCGGGTGGTGAATACCAGCCGTCCAGGGGAGATGCAGGTCACCATCCAGAACCTCATGCCAGACACCAAATATCGCTTCAGGGTTGTGGCCCACAACAGCCACGGCCAGGGAGAGACCTCTGCAGCGCTCAAAGTGGCCACCCAGGCTGAAGGTAAAGACACACACGCACACACACGCACACACACACACACACACACTGGTTTATATGTGCTCAGTAAACAGGATGCACAAACATGAAGGTGAACTCCAGCCAGTTTGTTGGAAACATGTTCGTACTGGCACACTGATGCAAACAGGATGCACACAAATGTGCAAATAGATATCCACACAAACAAATATTCACTCACATACAGCGTACGCTCACTTCAAACAGAGATGCCACACACACACACACACACACATAGAGGAGGCTGTGTGTTGAGACAGACCACCCAACAGCAGACCAGAGAAATGCAGCTTTTCTACTCATAAGCCTCTTCTTGTTTATGCCCCAACATTTACTGTAATCCCTCTGTGTGTGTGATGCTTTAAACCATGCCTACCTGAGTGAGGAATGTCTGAAATTAGTATTCCAGCCATTTCCCTCATCCAGTCTGCACACAGTTACCTTACAGGAGCTCATTAGGATGTTTTGAGCAGAAGAGTTATTGAGGGGAGAAGGGACAAGGTGGTTCCTCTTCTCTTTGTGTTCAGGTGTGTCAGCCTCCCACTGGTTTCACCCACATTTCAAAGTGCTGTGATGGGGATTTCCCTGCACACTGCCAGGGTGGACGTCCCTCACCTCCTGGCTCCGCTACAGCTCAGTCACTGTCACTTTGTAGGTCAGCTGCTGTTTCTCTGCCTGCGTCCTTGGTTGGAGGGCGGACAGATCGACACACAAATGCACACACTACACACTAATGCCTGCTAGCAGGCACCGAGCCACCCGTGGGGATAGCAGCGAGGGCGGCCTGTACCTGTGCAGTATATCTCTGTCGTGTGTCTGCACGCTTTTAGTGTGCGAACATGCTACGAATTGGAGCTTAAACTTTTGACCTGCATCTGAGCTCCAGGTGTGTGCACACAACACTGCACAGTATCACCTCTTCACAGAAACTGGCTCGATACACCTGCGCGCACACATACACACACACTCTCTCTTCTGTCACCTAAAACTCACAAGGTATATTCATGTACAGACATATATCTGTGTCTGAGTCATCACTCATAGTCACTGCTTAGTTTTAAATGCCACTGTACCGAGACAACAAGAAGCGTCACCATCCATACGTTTGCTGACACACCGCACGCAGCGCAGACGCAACTTATTAGGGCAGTGATACACATGTTGTTATGTTAGCTCAGTCCTCCAGCTCACTGGATATGAAATAAAATATTTACTTAGAGACTAAAGTGCTGACTGTCAGCATGAATTTAAGTGTGTTTATGTTTTCATCGGATGAACTGCGTAGAACGGAGCATTTATCCACGGGCCTCTTTTTCTCAGAGGATGTAAAGGTCGCATCAATGCACATGCGTACATTCATGTTTATGTTCTCATTTGTTATTTATGAGATGTCAGATGATAAGTTTAAAAGATTTAATCTTCATTATGCGGTGCCAAGTTAAAGGCAGACTTCTGGTATTTTATGATAAGATCGTATACCACATTGCTAAACATTCAAGACTGACGTTTGTGCCCTTCTGTATTTATCTTCTAAAAAATACAGCTGACACACTGTAATAGTGTCTCTCTGTCTAATCCTGCCTGCTATCTTTAACATGCAGACACAATAAGATAAACTGTCTAACACACTGAATAGAAGCTTGAGGCTGATGTTGGTTGGTGTTTTTGTTGAGGCACACCTTCAGTTTCTTTGGTGTGGGAATAACAAGAAAATTAAGCTGGCTGGCAGCCCAGTCCAGAGGGGACAGATTGGTCTCCGTGGTGCTGCAGTGGACAGAGCCGTCTTGCTAACACCAGGGAAATGTGGCGTCGAAGTAGCCAAGAAATGTGTTGGCAGCAATCACTGGAGCTTAATTGACTTCCCGTCTTCCAGATGTAAGAAATGTAAAAAAAAATGGAGAGGGCTCGAGATAAAACAATATTGTCATTTCTGCTTTCTTGTTTCAGTGCAAGTGCCCGGCCCTGCCCCTAACCTGCAGGCCGTGTCCAACACGCCCTCCTCCGTCTCGCTCAGCTGGGACAAACCCCTCACTGGCAACGGAGAGATGCTCACCTACAAGTTGTACTACACAGACAAGAGCTTTGGCACCGAGCAGGTAAGGACGTGCTCTTCACTCACTCAGCTGTAAATGACAGCAGGATGATTTTCATGAATATAAAACTGTAGACATTAACAAAGAGGAAGAAATTAAACAGATTTCCTGCATTACAGTGTTTCCTTGTGTGTTTTGTCCTCATTTTATTGATGAGATGATGTCAAGAAATGGACAGAAACATGCAGTTTATGCCACTGTCTCACATTTGTGAAACCCTTATAGGAGGTGAAGCTGTGTATGTAGCTGACGCTTGTGTTTGCAGGGTTCATTAGATAAAAAGAATGTGACTGCCTGGCCTAATGTAAATTGTGATGAGGTAAGGAGTTCCTAATCATTTGCCAAAAGACTCTTTGTACTGCTTATTGGCCACGCTCTTTATATGCATCAAAACCACGTATTGTGCAAAAAGGAAAGCAGATATGATTCACCAGGTTGTTCTCTGTAGGTCTAACTGTGTCACAGAAGTGGAATTTAGCTGGTTAGATATTGAGTCCGCCCCAGCAGTAGCAGTGTGCAATTCAGTGAGGCATTAAAAAGCCTTTAATATGATAATGGATGAAACGTCAGCCAGCGCACTGAGTAATGATGCCTCAGCTCCCTGGAGAAGAGAGCCAGAGATGAGGTGAAAAAGGCAAGAGATGGAGAGAGGGATGAAGGGAAAGAAAGAGGTGAGGGAACGAGATGGAGCAAGGATGAAGTTAGAAAGAAGCAGTGCTCAAAGGACATGAAATATTAAAGGACAGGGGGGAAGTCTGGGACAAGCTATGATGCATCTGCAAGGATGTGGTCACATCTGCCCCGAGTTCAGAGGTTGTGATTGGGCCGCTCTGGAAACGAGATTAGATTTCCACAAAGTCTCCACTCTTTACTCAAAATGTCACAAGCAGACAGCTGAATGCTAATTGGTTTGAAGTAATAGGGCGTGTGCCAGCATGCCCAATTTGTAAAGCAAAACTTTGCGATCACAGACGGCATAATTTGATTCTCAGATGACATTTTACACAGAATTACAAACAAATGGTGGAGTGATGAAAGGCTTCAGTTTTGCGGCATCATATTTCAGAGATTTCTGGGGTTGTTAATCTATTGGAACTTATTTTTTATGTTCACGTAGTCACACAAAGCTTTTCTTCCTCTTTCAGGACATCGACGTAGACAGTCAGTCCTACACCATGACGGGCCTGAAGAAGAACACAGAGTACAGTTTCCGTGTAGTGGCCAACAACAAACATGGTCCAGGTGTCTCCACAGATGATGTCATCGTTCGCACACTGTCTGACGGTCAGTTAATCTACACAGACTGCTTTTAATTATGACATTTATTGTAGAGCGCCACTTCATGTGATGCATGTCTGGGTGTAAAATGATCTACACTGATATAAATGTGGAGCAGCAAGGCACATTTTCAGTCTAAACTTTTACTTTGCAGTAGATGGGAGCTGTGATTAAGCTGTTTTTATTAGCAGTTAAACTGCCGTTTTCTTTTTTTGCTCTAAAAATCACAATTTCCAAGAGCCCAAGTTATGATATCAGATGTTTTGTTTTTACTCCAATTCCTAAATTATTAATTTTACTGTCACATGAAGCCAAGAAATACAAATATTACACAGTTAATATTCTCAGATTAGAGACTAGGTTTGAGGTATTTCTAGCACTGAAGTTATCTATTGATCAGATAACATTTTTTTATGATCTGTTTTCTTTGGTTTCACAGTACCAAGTGCTCCTCCCCAAAACCTCACCTTGGAAGTCCAAAACTCAAAGGTACGTTTTGCAGACTTGTGCTTTGCTGTACTTTCACACCTAGCCTGTTTGCTGGAAACAACCTCAGACTGTGGTTTCCTGGCTGGTAGGTTCATTTGTACTGGTGTGAAAGCTGTCAGTCTAAAGCCGGCCGTATACTCGCCGCGTCTGCTAGCATGCGCGCAATCGTGACGTGGAAACCCATCGCGCATGGCACAAAAAAGCGCCGCGTCTGCTTGTCGCGCACACGACCAAATTTCTGTCTTGCATGCGCCAAACAGGAAACGGACCAGCTGGAAGAGGATGGACGTGCTAGAAACCAAGCTGAGCAAACAGATCTGTCTCTGCAGACATCTGTATGATCCTTCTTCAAAGGAAGATAGGGATGCTCTGAGAGCACAAAACTCATGGAAAGAAATCACGGAGACCATGGGGAAGGACGAAACGACATGTAGGAAGATTTGGATGTTCCTTTCACAGTGACATTGTTTTCTTCCTATGCTTCGCCGGTGGGTTGTGGATGTGTTTTCGCAACAGTGACACTTCTTTCAGGAGAGGATTGCAACTACTGCCATGTCTGTCGTGCAGCAATATATATGGTTTGAGTGCGCCGATGATGTCACTGTGTGCGCGCTAGCAGACACGCCGAGTATACAGCCAGCTTAATTCTGGTGTGGTGTCCAGGTGGACTCTGGTGCGGTATCAAACATATCTGTTTGACATTTGCCGTGGGTCTTGATGATGCAGGCTGTCACTGTCCGATCAGAGAGTTAGCTGTCTGGCTGTGTAACTTCATGTTTATTCCTCTTGGTTCATTTGTAAGAAAGTCAGTGTGAACAGGAATCAGAGCAGAACTAAATTGCATCATGTGTCTTTGTTCCTTTGATTCGGATCAAATGAACCAAACTACAGGTGTAGTGTGCATCCTTATCGAGGACTAAAAGCCTTCACAATTGTTGCACACATGGGTGAGAAATGCACCTTAACTGCCCCGCAGCTTGACTCTTTTGGTTCACCGTGTATGTAGCCACTTTTCAAATCCACAAACTCACAGTCATCCACACACACAAGCTGTTGAACAAATTGAGCACGCAGCCTGCAGGCCAGAACACCGTTGTTTCTCTGTGTGATGAGCTGCGTCAGAGGCCAGTAGCCCCAGCTGGTTAAGAGGGTGTGTGAACCCTCATCGATCCCCTTGTCGGCAGGAGACTCGCCTGTCAGAAGGTTTTATCCTCTGCATCTCTTTCCATCTGTGCAGTATCTCAGCTCAAATCCAAATGCATACAGAACTGTATGAGCATGGGCGATGTTCAGCAGGCCCACTAAAATTATATCTGTACAAATGTTCACTTTTTAAACAAATTAGCCCAGTTAGCACAGGTGTCTAGGTGTCATTTGACCTATAAAATTGACAAAGCTTATTGGCATACTTTGTTCAGAGCTATCCAGCCGGTTCCTGATGGTTGGTGTGTTCTCTAGGAGAAAGGACGATTGGAATAAACATTAGATTCAAGTGTGTGAAAGTTAGATTTTCTTTTATCTAGATTGAATTTCTCAGAGATAACTGATAACTAATCAAATTCCTTGCAGCCCAAGCGGACAACTGCTGGTGTCCTGCACTCTATTTAAGTAGGCTTGGTAAATCAGATTTGTTAAAGTTAAACACACTGAAGTTCTTGCATGACAATCCTGATTAGATGAGCCTGCTGAGGTGGCTGCAGGCTTCACAGCAGGTTCCTGATTAAAACAGCAAACTGGCCTCAACTGCCTTTCTCTTTTAACCATCTGATCTTCAAACGGAGAGCTGCAGGCGTATTTATTGTATATTTCAGTCGGACTGATGGATTAAATCTAATTAAATATTAAAAGATGTTTCTCACCCATGACGTGAGACAGAACATGCAAACAGAGAGCACAGAAGAAAAGAAGATGCTGGAAACCTCGGGGTGCATGCATTGACTGCAAAAGCATCTGCCAGTGCTTTTAGCCCAATCTGCTCGTTGCAGATCCTGAAGTGTCAAAGCAAACTAGAGACTGGTAGACAATCCTATCACACACACACACAGCTTGGCCATGCTGAGGGATGCTCAGCTCTCTGAACTCTGTCGTGCTAAGAGCAAAATGAAGAGGAGACGCCCTGTGGAAAGAACAGGAATTGTTTTTTGAGTGGATAGTGTGCATCCAGACAGACACGATTAAAGCTGTGAAACAAACAACCAACAGCCTTTATTCTTCAGTGTTGGTGAAATTATCAATTATGTTTTGTCTCTATTGTCATTGTGTTGAGTTCAGAAAGAAAAACAATTATTTAGTCCATAATTGTGGTACAAGTGTATAGATACAAAGCATTTACGCAGTGAGCTGTTTGATACGCCTAGCCAAATGAAACTGGGTGTGGGGAAAAAAAAAACAAAAACAAATTAACATGCATTTCATCTTTGAGTTTTGTCAAGCAGAACCACACATCTTTTACCTGCAAGGCAGCCTGAAAACCCTGTTTTTGTGATCTCATTTTGCACCTTTTATTCTTTTGGCACATTTTCTCTGTGATGTTCCAAAAAGTCAATTAAGCTGGGTTTTGTGATTAGGGAGAAGAAGAAGAAGAGCGGAATAACGAGTTGGGACTGATAGTGTAATAAGAAAAGTGGAATAATTGAACACACTTAACACAAATTTAATTTGTGCAATTCCCTCGACTTGGCTGGGGAGGAACCTGCGTGTGTGTGCCCTCTACCTTTACTCTGGCTTTTGTGCATCAGTGTGAACAGTGGGAAAGCGTTAATTAACTCGTCTCCCACGCTGCGCTACCCCCCCACCTGTCTCTTTAAACACACACACACACACACACACAAAAACTGTGATGCTTGAATCCCACAACAGTGCAGTGTGGGCCCACGAGCAAACACCCTGCATTCCCCTCTCTGCCTCAGTGTCCACAGGGTTAACCTGACCACAGGCACAGCCCACTCATCAGGGCAGCTCCTTCTATTATTCATTTGTTTATTTCCTCCTAATATGCCAGTCTGCACTACGTCACCTATGCCCCGAGGAGGGCTTGTTTTTGCGGGGTCCCCCCATTTTTGCCGCTGTCAGGAAGGGAGAGGCAGGTGAGACAGTGCAGTTATGCCACCAGGGTGTGTGGGAAAGTGTGATGGTACCTGCAAAGCCACAAGATCCCAGATGTGCTAAACATTGTTTAATCCAACCCTCACTATTTCCCCCTCAGAGCATCATGCTTCGGTGGCAGCCGCCACCCATTAATGGCCAGAACGGGGAGATCACAGGCTACAAGATCAGATACCGGAAAGGATCCCGGAGGAGTGAAGCAGCTGAGACCACCGGAGGAACTCAGCTCCTCAAGCTCATCGACGGTCAGGGCCACTTGTCAGTGTGTTTTTACAGTGTGTGTAGGTGGAAAGGAGCTGCAGACTACGTTCAGACTGAACATCCAGTGTGTGCAGAGCTGTAGAGCAGTTCACACGCTGCATCAAAATGCATTTAAAAAGCAACTCGAGTCAACGGTTTTGCCCAAATCTCACTTTGTGTCTTACATTTTATCTGTTGGTATCCATTTGATGCTGAGTGTTGAACTAGTGTTAATTCCAAACACAGCTACAACTGTATTATATTCAGATCTTCTGTGATACAATCCTATATGATTGTTAAACATGATTTTAAAATGGTGGATCCACAACAAACTCTTGTATTTTGATCTGAGGGACTAGAAAATCCCACTGCTCCCTTTTGATGCGTTATATAGAGCCTACATCAAAACTTCAGACTATTTTTTTTTCTGCTATGAGCTTCCTAGATGATGTCAGCTGACACATTGCAATATTTCAAATGTTTACCTTGAAAGAGAGACTGATATGTTGTTTGCTGTCAGACTGACTGCAAGTCTGTTTGTTTAGTCAACATTTCAGCTGAATACTTTGCGATGTTTTACAGTACCCAACGTTTCCCGCCGCCAAACTATCACTAGAGACACACAGCAATGCTGATTAATATTAGATGGTGTCTCAGCAGCTTTCAAGTGGCCCAGCCTCACGCTGCGTGCCGCATCAAAGAGAATATACACTTAAAAGTTGATTTTTGGGAACATTCTGGGGGGTGTTTGTTGGTTCAAAAGCGTTTAGAACAAGACGTTGTAGCCTTGGAGGCACACATAGTTAGGCAGTCTTCAGAAGCTACCCCCAAGGGCGGCCCAGAATAGTGGGTACAGAGAGAAAAGACTACAGGATTAGCATGTAGCGTGCAAATGGGACAATATGACGATGATGAAAAAATTTACAGCAAATTAATACAGCAACACATCATTTGTCAGCAGGCATACCCCCTCTTTTGTGAATACGAAAGCTGGCACCCAGCGGTGAAACAGCTCTTTCTGAACGAGACAGCTTTAAAATATGAACAAAAATCCAGACTCCACAAGCTGCTTTTCAACCACTTATTCTCTACTTTTTTGTGCTAGCTGCTTTTACACACTTTTCACTTTAACACTTCTTAACGGCAGATATATTTTCACCCACCAAAACATATTAATCAGATGTGAGAAATAAATCTCAATCACTTCCATGATATTGAGTGGAAAAGAAAGTGAATTGACCCACAGAAACCTCCACTCACGTGTAGATTTTCTCCTTAAATTGTGCTATGAAGTATCAGGCATCAATTTAAAACATATTTGCTCTCCTAATATTTACTATGTCTGCAACTCGCAGCCCTTATTATAGAGTGGAGTGGGAGTGTGGAGTGGACCGGTAGAATAAAATCAGGTTTTAGAGAGAGCCGTTTTAATGAAAGAGTTTATTATTGCTGCTTCAGTTTCAGCTCATCCACGGCTCCATCTAAGGACTAGAACCTGAGCGCTTTGTGTTGCATGTACAGGTCTGGAGCGCGGCACAGAGTACTCCTTCCGGGTGTCGGCCATGACTGTGAACGGCACAGGACCCGCCACCGAGTGGACCACAGCAGAGACGTTTGAGAGCGACCTGGATGGTAAAAACATCCACTTTACACAGTTCACACAGACAAAGCCAGTGGTTCCAATCAACATTTGATTAACCCTTTAACACCTGAGCCTCAAAATTTCTGTCTGGGTCTTTTTTGTTTATCCAGAAGACTCTGAAATTACAAGTTACAACAGTGTAATAATAGTTTAAAATAATGAAAAATACAAAACAGAATTTGAATTCAGAGTTTCATTTGGGGAAAAAAAAACAATGCAGTCAAACATGAATAATAGATTTTACATGTCAAAGTTTAAATTTGAAAAGTATGAAAACTATTTAAGATAGTCTTTGTCTCTAAATTGGCCACAAAATGGAAGCTATATACAGGCATTTTTTTTCCACAGGGAACAAAGAGGCTGCAGGCTGCCAGCTTCCAGGAGAGGCAGTAATTAAATATTACCAAAATGACACCATATTTGCTGTAAAGTGCAACGTCTCAGCTTTCAGGAACTGTTGGATTTCTTTTTTTTTTCTGATGGCACAAACCGTGACATGATTACAGTAATCCAAAGTGTGCATGGGCAGTGTGTCACCGACGACACATTAGGTGTTAAAGGGCTAACTGATAGAATTGAAGAACTGTACTTAGTATTTTTTTTTTCCTTCACCAGAATCTCGTGTACCAGACCAGCCCAGCTCCCTCCATGTCCGCCCGCTGGTCAACAGCATCGTGGTGAGCTGGACGCCGCCGGAGAACCAGGATATTGTGGTGCGTGGTTACACCATCGGCTACGGCATCGGCAGTCCCCACGCTCAGACCATCAAAGTGGACTACAAGCAGCGCTACTATACTATTGAGAATCTTGGTAAAAAAAACAAACTGTTGTTCATTCTGTGTTGTCACTTCAGTATGAAAAACACCGCAATACAATATGATCTCTTAGTAATAACCACATAATTACGTTGAAGAATCTCAGCTGATTTGTCTTCTCCCTAAATGTCCACATTTAAAAGTGATTGTCCTACTTAAATGCATAACTGGCTGACTCTGAATTGTCTTAATTACAAATGAGCAAACAGAAAAAATATGAAGCAAATCATCGGAGCCTCATAGTGAGTATTTACAGAATTAATGAGATCTTCTCCACTACACGTCTGAGCCGCTAATTATACAGATTGGCCTAATGGGGACACGATAATTAAAGGTCAAAAATGTTTAAATAAAACAACCTTAATACTCACTGTCATCAAAGCAAATGAAACAACAAACCAATGGTGTAACTCTAAAATGTCCTGCAGAGAGCAACTTACTGTCAGCACTAGTTTCATTATAAGCACTGGTGTGATAGTTCTTACCTCAGGAATAAGTGGTGATTTCACACTGGTGAAAAGCAAGACATTACCGACTGTTACACATTGTCATAGTCTGCTGTTGGTTTTTGTTAATGGTATGATTACTCACCAACAAACTCCACAGTTCTAGAAGTGGGTTAAGAGTTTAACCCTAATCTTAGGAAATGGGGAGAGATTTGGAGGAGGAATTGCTGCAAAGACATCTATATATGCATAATTAACGACTTCATTACAATCACAGTAAGAGGGACGATTGTATTCAAATACTCATTCTGGCCAATATTGCAGATATGAGGCGAGAGTCTCCAGAGTTGTGGCTTGATTAGGTGATTGGATATCTACTTTATGTGGCTCTTTGTGTCTCTCTTACCTCTCAGACCCCAGCTCCCACTATGTGATCACTCTAAAGGCCTTCAATAACGTGGGTGAGGGGATTCCCGTGTACGAGAGCGCCATCACCAGACAACAGTCAGGTACTAACACCACACAGAAATCTGCTCCGTGGTTATCTGAAAACACACACATTTTGATTTTGATACACTGCGAGTGGTAGCAATTTAAATCACATTACCTGTGCTCTCTTTTGCTCATACACAACAGAAGCCACATAGAGTATTATGGATGTACTCCCACCGTATTGGGCTGACATTTATCCTTGCTCTCTCTAACCTGAGATCATTATCAAGCAGGATGTGTCTTGACTCCAAATCAGCAGAGACATCGAGGCGTCTCACCGCTCTCATTAGCTCTCTCCTCAGAGGCTTCCACTGTGCTTCAGTCTCTTTTTAACCAAATGATCAAACCCCTTAAATTTTGCCCTTACTTTACCAGTTGTCAGGGGATGAGATTACCATATGTGGATTGAACAGGTAATATAAAGGGAATGTGACACTGTTACCTTGATAAATATTATGCATTTCTTGGTTTTGAAAATTGTTGTAAACATTTGAAATAAATACTCAACAAACTATATAGCATAGCACTAGTTGCTCAAATCACAATTCTTTCAGAATTTAAGAAAATACAAATTGATTTTTTTAAGTATTAATATTGTCTGAGCATTACAAGGAAGCCGCTTTGCTATACGGACAGTCCAGTTTGGCTGCCAGTCAAAAGATCTATTATTCAGATCACAACCCTGTCAACGATTTGAAGTAGAACTTCAGTCTCCATCCAGCCTGCTTGACAAATGATCTTAAAGTGTGAAAACACTGGCACTTAGACTGCACGTCAGCAGAGTTCACACAGTTTATGTGACATTGTCTGAAAACAACCAGCCCGTGCACCCTGGAGTGTCCCAGGATGTGGTCTGCACCCGCCTCCTCTCCCATCCAGCCTCCCGCCCCCCCGCTCAGCCTTGATCACACCAGTTTGTCTCCGCTGTGGCACTACTGCACCGCTGAGCTTGAGAGGGGTGGGATGCTGGATGACATGAATCACGTCAACATCCTTGGAGGGGAGGGAAGGGGGGGTGGCAATCTATGAGTGCGCACACTCACACACCAGCACACTGTCATACTGTACCCTTCTCTCTATGAAGCTCTCTCTTTCTCACACACACACACAGAAGCAGACCCCCTGTGGTGTTCTTGGCAACCCTTCGTCAGATCCAAACGTTTCCTCTCAAAGCAGAACCAAAGCCCACCACCATCGTCTGCTGCTGAATCCTCTGGGGCGCGTTCCCTTCCTGCCAGTTTGTTCAAGTTGGAATTAAAAAGACGAGCTGACCTACATAGCACTTTTACTTTTGGAGGAAAAAAAAAAACTTGGTGAACTTAGGCTGAGAGAGTGCTAGGTTGAATATGCTATGATAATATGACATCTTAACTGAAGAGCAGGAAGTGAGGGATTGCACCTGCATCTGTAACAAAATGTTGTGAGGCCCAGTCGACCTCGTTCCTGCAGACACTTCTGCCGGTTAACTAGACTCTGCTGACCATGCCACTCCAGAAACCTCAGCGCCACTCCACAACCACATGAATGCTTAGTTCTTCATCATGCGCACACACACACACACACACACACACACACACACACACACACTCTGACTCAGTCTTGGGACTGTAATGAGGGCAGCGCTGTACAAAGAGGTGTCAAATGGAGCGAGGCGGAGAGGAGAGGACCAACAGGTGGTCGAGGAGAAGTGTCGTTGTGGGTGACTGACCAAAGATTTTCATCCATCACAACCAAACTGAAGGACGGAGTAGTGAAACCAGCATCCAAGAGGCCATCTTGAAGCATTTATCCTTCAGTCTGGTGGCCAGAAGCTTTTTGTTTGAGCCCCCCTTACCATTCATGCACATTAAAGTACCTGAATGCACTTTTTTTCCACAGTTTTGGACCCTTAAAAATAAATACCACTAGATTTCAAAACTGTATTCAGGACTCACATGCTGTATGGATAGATATGATGATATATAGTGAGATGATTTAATTTAGTATTCTTTGCATCACTGTGAAGAATATGTTGATTTTTTTGTAAGTATCTTTGGCCACAAATCACACATTTTCATCCAATTATTTTATCTGTAAACTGTTAAAATTTCACAATTGCTGTATCGGAATGGAAAGTATATTGCTATCAGTATAAAATTACAACACTGTTTGCCACAGCTATTGTGGTGTGGACACCGCCATCCTCTTGAATCCGAACAATTTTTAATTCATTATTTTTAAGGCAATGTAGTTATTGTTATGGTTTTATCGGTCATAACGCACATTATTATGATTGTATTCTCGCAGTAGGAGTGATGCGCATTATTATCTAGTATTGATTCAAAGAGGAAACTGACTGCAAGCTTTCCGCTGAGCACCTTTGAGTGCAGGAACAGAGAGCGCATACATTCACATCCAACCACAGCCGCTTGTCCATGACCCTCCTCTCTGCCTGCAGGCTTCCTTACTTAAAGCCTCTGTATTCTTTCTGAAGGTTTCAAGGGCATAATGCAGCTTGTTGTTGTGTTGCTCTGCAGAGGGTGAAATGTTCCAGTGCATTCAGCGTCCTTCTGTTTATCCATTCTGCATTAAAAAGTTGTGAAAAGCTTCATGACGTAAAGTCAGAACACATTTCAGTCTTTTCTCAACACTGGAAGTTTGACACATTGGCTATAGGATTGTGGGTATCTGCTTTCAGCCTAGTGTTCTTCTCTCATGAATAGAGTAGATCTTCCTCTCTCTGTAGCGCTGCAGTAGAGCACCCCATACTGTACTGTAGTTTCTGTGTAGCAGCCAAGTCAGTAGATTTGTCTTATTGTCTGTTTTTCTAATAGAATCTTCTCTCTCTTTCTCTTCACCCTTCCCAATCCCATCCTTGTTGCACTTTTCCACTCTCCTCTTCATTTTAACTCATTAACCTTATTTTCTCCTGTCTGTTGCTCCCTGCATCCTGTCACGACTCCGCTGTCTGACCTGCCACGCTTCTCTTTATGTTTTAATTTTGGTCATTTTAATTTGTGTGCGTGTATGCATGCGGGTGTCCTGCCTGACATGCAGATCCCATAGACCCCGATGTTGACCTGTACGAACTCTTCCATGCTCCATACACCCCAGTACCAGACCCTTCTCCCATGATGCCGCCCGTGGGGGTTCAGGCCACCGTGTTGAGCCATGACACCATCAAAGTGACCTGGGCCGACAACTCGCTGCCCAAGAACCAAAAGATTACAGATAACCGCTTCTACACAGTGCGCTGGAAGACCAACATCCCTGCCAACACTAAAGTGAAGGTAAGAGAGGCTTTCGCCTGCATTTATTTGCATTTCTGGTTTCAGGGGGTAGATTTGTCAAAATGATTGGATTCGACAGATCTTGCTCTGAAAGTCTCAGAAAAGAAAGCTCTGGTTTCATTTATTAACTGTCCTCCTTTTTCTGGTTTAGCTCAGCACTTTTAAGCTCAAGTAACTTGTTTACAACTTGGTGTAATTCCCTAAAATATCATTTCAGTCTGATCAAACTTTGGTGATACACCTTCATTAAATACAGTACAGTTTCTGTGCATGCCAGTGCTGTGGGACTTTGTGCTTCCCTTTACACCTACACTGGGGACAGAAAGATGTATTGATGTGCTGAAAATACAAAAACAGCAATGTCATACAGTGATATATATAACTAGACAAAAAATTCCTGAAGAAATTTTAATATGTGCCTGCACACATGACGCCGGGCACACGCGACGCCGGGCCATGTAGGCCCAGCCTGATGCATGCTGACCCTCTCCTGCACCGAAGCACGCACTTCGTGCGTGCCTGTCCCAGGTTCGTGTTGAAAACAAACACGCCGAAGCACGCACTATGTGCGTGCCTGTCCCAGGTTGGTGTTGCAAACAAACACAACTTGTTTCCTGTGAAGCTTAAATCAGAGTTTGGGGCTTTTACTTTGAAAGGACAGTCATCTCCACAGCTTCCTGTGAGGAAAAAAGTTACCCCTCCGAAGTTTGGGGCTTTTATTTTTGAAAAAACAGACTTTTATTTTGAAGGAAACAGCCTGAGCTTCCTGTCTGTGTGTGTGAATCAATGATGTCATCCACTCTCTGTATCATTAGTAATGGGCAATCAGAAGCCTGTATCATATCATCACTTTATCTCTATATGTGTGTCTATGTGGATCTGATACACACACACCAACAACCAGTCACACTCTGCCACTGATGATGAGCTGACCTGTCGAATCACCTCTCGTATAAAAAAAACTATAAGCAGTAGAGCTTAGATTTTTGCATGTGAATGATGCTATGGTGATGGAGGTTCATGCATATCACCTAATTCTGCTGGCCACCCCTGCATGGCTTCAACACCCCATGGGGCACCCCTATGGAAAAGTCTAGGCGCGCCCCTGGTCTGTCCCCCACACTGGCTCCCACTGACTGCCATTGATTTCAAGCTGAGTCGGACCCTGTCAAACTCCTCTGAATAACTCAAGAACCGTAAGAGTACGGCTTTGGGGTTTGGGACGAGAGGCGGCAGGAGCTCGCGAGGATCGCAGCGATGTAAATTTTATGTCTCTAGCCCACTCAGAAGCCCGTCAGCGGCAGGTTAAACACAAGAGGTTTTCCTGCTTTCTCACGCCTTTTCCTCTGAAAATTAACATTGGGCCCAATGGAGAGATTTTTGGAGGTGCTGCCCTAATTAAGGGTCTGGAGCCAAAACCATAAATCTCAGAGACACAAGAGACACATTGCTACGACCGGGACGAAATTTCCAACGTTTTGCTGTAAAAATTATGTCAGTGGAGTGAACGTGGCCCTCACAATCGCGATTTAAAAATATTTTTTTCAGACGATTCTGAAACTGCTCTCCACTCTAGGTGTGTAGTTCTCCCACTCTAGTGCACTAATAGACACCCATGTTAAAGGCTGATTTTTGAAGATTTCATGGTCTGGAAAAAGTTGAAATGCTGAAGAAACTATACATTTTTAATTGAAGATGAATTATGAATATGTTGCCAGGAAAATTTGCTGCGTTTTGATGTTTGAATGGAGTTTCTAGGTGAAAGCATGAGGGAGCTGTGACTGTTTGTTCGATGAAGAAAAAATTTGAAATCCGACCCTTTCCCCATTCATTCCTATGGGACTTTTTCGGCGGTTTTGGGGTCTAAGCGTCGCCACGGTAACGGCTTTGACGGAGAAAAGTAATAGCCATGGTGGCACGATCGAGACGCATACGCTTTGATATATCTCATGCCTGGGTGCACCTTACGGTACGACCCGCATTAATTGCCGAAAATCCCGTCTATAATAATAATAATAAAAATAATAATAAAAAGAAACCCTCGTCCTGAATACTAATATACGCGTTGCTGGCTAAAACACAGTGTTTTTATGATTTTGGGATTGATTTTTTTGGTATTTTTTGGTATTTTTTATCATTTTACATCATATATGTGTGTTTTGGACCTACTACAAGCATTCATGGCAGGCTTCGCCTGCCATGAATGCTAAGACACTTGGGGAACCCCCCCAAAAGCAATAGTAATATGTGCCGCCGTGCTCGCAAGGCTGGCTTCGCCAGCCTTGCTCGACGGCAGGCACATAATAAAGTATTCCCACAGCAACTCCCAAGAACAGTGGCGGCACCATGCTGATGTTTGTAACTGAACAGTAATCCATTTTCAACTTCTGAAGCTCTAGAAGGAGAAGTGTTCACATTGAGACGTTCTTCCTCAGAATTCAACAGAAACTACAGCAACTCCTGTATTTACAGGATATTAACAAGAATGGTATTTAATTTGATCATGCAGGTTGAATAAAATTGTCTTTGCACTACAGGATGTCTGTCAGTGCAACGAACTAAAAAGAAATACACCAAGGCACCACTTCTGCTCATGTCTTAGAAACAAAACATTCAGCACGAAAAAACACAAACAATGAATATTAGGAGGAAGGAAATTAGAGTTATCTGATCAACAAAACAAATCTGCAAAAAAATGCTTAACTGTTCTTTAAATAAAAGAACAGGATCAACTGGGGCATCTGTTTACAGCACAGCCAAACAAACTCATTTAGTTTAGTAAGTTGTTTTAATAATTGGCTGACTTCTATCCATCCATCCATTATCTACCACTTATCCTCATAGGGTCACAGGAGGCTGGAGCCTATCCCAGCTGTCTTAGGGTGAAAGGCAGGGTACACCCTGGACAAGTCCACTCACACTCACATTCACACCTACGGTCAATTTAAATTAGCCAATTAACTTAATCCCCATGCATGTTTTTGGATGGTGGGAGGAAGCCGGAGTACCCAGAGAGAACCCACACAGACGGGGAGAACATGTACCTTCTTGTTATGAGGCGACAGTGCTAACCACTACACCACCTGACTTCTGTCAAGCTCACAAAATGTCAGAGTATAGTGAATAATGCAAATAACAATTTCCTGCACGGTTTCCTTATTGCTTGTTTTCTTCCTGACCAACAGTCCCAAACCCATTTGCACCATGTACAATGATGTAGAACAAACTGAGCAGAAATGGTTACATCTGAGAAGAAGTCGTGAGTGCAATGTTTTAAAGAGCTGAAATATATGAAGTGAGTCACGGTGAGCCGAGCCTGAAACAAGGTGTTTGAGATTCAGCTCGTGATTCTTCACCTGCTGCATAATAACAATGATGACAGACATCCGAATACTGGATCACACTGTGCATATGTGTGTGTACTGAGTGATGTGTTTGCCAGCACAGTAATGTGAGGACCAATTTAAGCTTTATACCAGAGTGAGGACATCTTGGCCAATCGACACTTGGTTTAAGGTACAGGTTAGAAGCAGGTTTAGGGTGAGGGTCTGGTCGGGAATGCTGTATGTCAATGAGTGTCCTCACAAAGATAGAAGTGCAGGGATTTGTGTGTTCATGGCTGCATGCATGTATGCAAACCTGTGAACGAGCAGAGATCCGATGAAGGCCTCCCTACTGTCGACTGATAAATTATTCAACAAGGACAAGATAAACTGAGAACTAGAGAAAGAGTGTTCTCCATTCAGCTGACGCAGAACCACACACACACACACACACACACACACACACTCAGCAGTCAAATCTTGGTTTGATTCTCTCACTGTGACAGTAATTAAAGAGATCCACTGGCTCATTACGTTTCTGTCTCATTAACCACATTCAATATGTTAACAAGGTCCTTTTTTAATTGTGGATTCTACACGTTAAAAACTACATCCTGCATATGTGTGAGTACGTCAGGAAACCAATCCAGCCAACAGTGATTCACCTAAATGCTGCTGTTCATCATGTCCTCTCTACTCTTGGAGCGGGTCTAGTCTGACACACTTGTACATTATTTAAGAGACGACTGCTCTCAAACTGGCAGCATGTTTCTTCAGAGCAGAGTGTTTTTCTTTTTCTATCCCACTGCCCTCTGTTTGACAGCCCCCACCGGAGATCTGCACTTTTGTCATAGCATGCAACATTATAGATAGGGCTGTTAGAGACTGGCGAACCTGACCAGCTGCTGCTGCAACCCAGAACAAACCTGCCAGCTCAGGCCAGCAATATCAGGATGATTGGTTACATAACTGTAGAGAAATGTGAAACATGTTGTGTAACTATTGTATGTATAGATAAATGTGGTTATTCTGCACTTTGAAAATATTTTTTTCTCGTTTTTATTGGATTTATTGAGGTTATTTTTCAGGGTCTTTCAATTTCTTTTTTTATTTATTATATTCAATTGTAGAATATTCCTATTCCTATTAGTTAATAATAAGTGGGTCAGTTTTTCTCAGACCCACTGCTGCTGACTATTGTTCTCAGTTTGAGAAATATCACTCGACAAAGGCATTTTCTAACATTCCAGACTACAAAATAAGTAATAAAAGTATATAAAAATGTGTGTCAATATGTTTTCTGTCGATATCAGTATTGGTATTGGCCAATACTCTACGATATCAGTATAATGTCGGAAGTGAAAAAAATTGTATTGGTACACCTATAAAAATGTGTTTAGTGTTATAGCTGGTGTTAGGCAGAGAAAATAGAACATTACTGTTCAGAGATGGGTAAATTTTGAACAAAATTATTCATAAATTATTCAAGAAAATAACCAGCAGACTAATGGATGCTGAAAATAATCATCACTGTATTGTGTTGTACACTGGAGACTTGCTCGGCATTCAGTGGTCTGAATATTTGTTCACTGTGTGTGTGATTTGTGTGTTTGCATGTCTCTCCACAGATGGCTAACACTACCAGCCTGAGCCACATGGTGACAGGTCTGAAGCCCAACACACTGTACGAGTTCTCCGTCATGGTGACCAAAGGGCGCCGCACCAGCACGTGGAGCATGACTGCACAGGGCACCACCTTTGAGACCAGTAGGAGCAAACACACACACACAAATAATTGTGCAGAAACACACAGTGTACATAATCACATAAAGACATAAACCAACATCATGTCCAGAGCAACGAGCCCCTGGCTGGCTGGGAGTAACTTCTCACTTTTTGCAGCTCGAACAAAAGGAGAGGACACACCTGTGGAAAATGAAGCTGTCACTGCACAGTATACATTAATCGATTTAATAAGAAAGGTATTTATCAATAGATCTTACACTAACTGCAAGTGAAATTGAGGAAGCCTGCAGCAAATCTGGTGATTGACGGAATATAATTTCAGAGCCGCTCTGCTGTTCACTGAGAGCAAGTTGGACTAACCCTGCTTCCATGCAAAACAGGCAATTGGGCAAATCATGAATTAATAATATAATCGTGATCATGAAAATACAGTTTTGTGTTAAAAAACAAATTATTTGTTTCCTTGTTTCTCTTGAATTGCAGACCCTTGGCCAGGTGTCTCAGCCTGAGGAGCAAACCGAGACCTGACTCTGTTATGAACAAAAACCATTTTGTTTTGGTTCATTAGTCTTTTCCTGCTTTATTTTACCATTGCTGTTAAATGTCATGTTGCCTTTGCTTGGCATAATATCTGAGGGATGGCAGTGAGTGATTTCTGTCTTCCCTGAGTCTGCTGGATCCAAATTGTATAAATTGACTGTATCGGTACTTTTAAATCCACTGGGCATCCCTTAATGAAAATATCCTGTATGATCCGGATAAGCCTGCAGTGTTGAGAAGCTAAGACTGCAGATACTGAAGTTTCAGAGCCCATACTTCATCATAACCTGTGTCTGCTGAAGTAAAAGCTGCCTGACAGTAAAAACAAAAGCTAAGGTTCTTCGAAATGGTGTCTTTATATTTGAATTTTATTGGACTTTTAGAAAAGAAGTGGAACTCTTTTTGTTTTTATTAAGAGGTGAGGAGAACAGCCAGTCTTTATTTCTGTCCAGCCAGGGGTTTGTTTGAAAGTAGACTTAATCTACAAGGTCATAAACTCACACATGTGAAAACAAACCATAAAACTTTAGGTCTTTTGAGGGCAGTAGGAGCACTTATAAGACATCCACAACACTTAGACACATGAAAAGCCTATACAGCATCCAAAGTATGTGTGAAGCTACACACTACATGCAGTCTAGTAGAGCTACTAGTGAGAGCATTTACATTTTTATCACAACACAACTTACCTCCTGTCTCAATCACCTCCCACCCCCACAGTCCCCAGCTCCTCCCCCAAAGACGTGACCGTGGTCAGCAAAGAGAACAAACCACGCACCATCATTGTCAACTGGCAGCCTCCTTCTGAGGCCAATGGAAAGATCACTGGTGAGTCACAAAGTCTCAGATCTGAAAGACAGACAGATTTTTGACTTGCTGCCTTTAATTGTAACAATTTAGACCTGTTCGTCACTACTCTCCACTATGTGTTTTGCTTATGAAATCACATTTAGGTGGAAAAATGATCTAGACGATGGTTACGTGTTTAAATAGCTAAGGAAAGTGTATTTTCCTGGCACTTGTTCATTTATATAGTAGTGGGCAGAGAGGAATCTCCATCTCCATCTGATCACTGCACTGCAGGCTTAAACATTTTTACTAGAAGGTCATGTAATGCGGTGAATCATAAAAACCTAAGAAATGTGGAGGAAGTAGCACAAATGCATTGTAGTTGATTCTGTTCAGTATTAAAGCCTCTTGTCTCTCTCTGTCTAACCTTCCCTGCAGGCTACATCATCTACTACAGTACAGATGTGAACGCTGAGGTCCACGACTGGGTTATTGAACCAGTGGTAGGCAACCGCCTGACGCACCAGATCCAGGAGCTGACACTGGACACCACCTACTACTTCAAGATCCAGGCCCGAAACTCCAAGGGCATGGGCCCCATGTCTGAGGCCGTACATTTCCGCACTCCAAAGAGTAAGTTTGGAAAACACGACAAGATGGTAATCCATTAAGGACAAGTGGTACCCGCATCTCCTAATGAATGCTAATTTTGGTCTGTGTTTTCTGAAACTTCATGCGTGTTAAAATTACACATTAGTGGCAATGCAGACTGAAAACGTTAATACAAGGTAGCGGGCTGAGCGTGTTGTTACTGATGAGACAGTAGGACACAATCCAGGAAGTCCAGGAGGAGTAACAGATCTGTGCGTTTGGAGGTTTTTCAGAAACGCTGCACAACAAACAGGATTTTATGGCCCCTGAAAATGATCACAGTGGGAGCTATTTAATCTTTCATCACAATGATGACAACGTGAAGACTTGAAATCAAGCTTCACATTAGAAAGTAATCCACCTGATCCACACACCTGTGTGTGTGTGTGTGTGTGTGTGTGTGTGTGTGTGTGTGTGTGTGTGTGTGTGTGTGGGCGTGTTTTGCACATACACAAAAACAACATATGGGGACATAAGTCTGATAACACACTCACATTGTGGGGACTCACGCTGACAATGTGGGGACTCACCGTACTTATGGGGACAAAGTGCAGGTCCCCATAATGTAAACTGTTAGATTTCAGGCTGAAGACTTGGAGAACATTTAATGTTACTGTAAGGTTAGACTTTGGTTAGGGTTAGGATTAGGATTAGGTAGTGGATATGGTTAGGGTCAAGGGAAGTGTCTAGGAAATGAATGCAAGTCAATGTAAAGTCCCCACAATACACAAATACACAGCTGTGTGTGTGTGTGTGTGTGTCATAATGGCTGCGCCTGTAATCCACTCCTCCTGCTTGGTTCTCACTCTTCTAGTCGGGCCTCTTCCTCTCAATCCCCAGCTCTCGCTTTGTTTCTGTCTCCCATGCTGCTCTTTTCGGCTAACCTGTTTTTTGCTTTTTATTGTCTCTCCCTCCCTGCTCTCCTTTGGCCTGTTAAGCTGAGTCCTCTGACAAAATGGCTAATGACCAAGGTAAACTCCCCCTTCCACACTTTTATCTTTCCACTGCTGACTCTGCACCTCGTGTATCTCTGTATCTACAGATTGCCATCTTCTGGGCTGATGAAAACTTGGGCTGCATGACCAGCAAAATCTATTTGTGCTTGTAGACATTTTCAGATTGGAATGTATCTCATGACCGGTAGAGCCATAAATGCGTCAGTAGGAGAGGCCATGAAAACATTTAAGGAGAGTTTCAGTAAAACATATTTTTCTCTCCATTTTGAATTAGCCTCAAATCACCCTCAGAAGCCAGGGCCTTCAGGCAGTCTACATCCACAGGACTCTGGAACTGCAGTTGGTAAGATTTTCCTCTCACTCACCTTCTTTAACAGTCAGTGAGAGACTACAAAAGCTAAAACCATGATCCCACTGTTTCCACAAAGTTGTCTGTGGATAGTGTATTTTGAAAATTGTATCTACAATTTTGAAATCATTCTTTTTCTGTAATCAGAAGTGACATGTTCCCCTCTCCACATATTTGTAAATGTGTCTGATAATCCTGTTGTTTTCCTCTTGAGGTAAATCAGGGGTGGGAGGCAACAGCGAAGGTCACATCCTGGTCATTGTCATCATCATCTCAGTGGGAGCCTTCACCATCATCGTGGTGGTGGTGGGGGCCTTCCTGTGTACGCGGCGCACCACGTCCCACCAGAAAAAGTAAGACTCTGTCACACTTTTCTCCTCCTTGTTTTCCCTCCTCAGTTCTCCACGCTCCTTTTCTAAAAATACATCCTCTTACTCCCTCCTGTGTCTGTCACTCCTGTAGTGGTTACCTTTGTGTTTTTTCTCCTGCAGAAAGAGGGCTGCCTCAAAGTCCTCGAACGGCTCCCACAAATACAAGGGAAACTCCAAAGACCTGAAGCCACCAGATCTCTGGATTCACCACGAGAGGCTGGAGCTTAAACCCATGGACAAGTCACCAGATCCCAACCCTGTCATGACCGAAACGCCCATTCCCCGCACCTCGCAGGACATCACGCCAGCTGATAGTGGCCTGGATAGCAACCCTCACCTGCAGCAGCGGCGCAACTCCTACCGTGGTCAGTCTTGCCCAAGGGATGAGGGTTGGGGAGGACTTAAAGCGTAATATTATGGGAACAAGATCAAAGTGAAATGTCACCCGCTGCCTGGGCTTACATGCATAATAACACTGAGTAAAGTTTGTTGAAAGTTGAGTTTGGCTGGCAGACAGGAAAGTATATTTCAGGAGCTTGACTGAGAAAACAGCAGGAAATGTGAAACCACACTCAGTTTCACTTCCAGGGGACGACTGCGGCGGTCTTGGATCACATCAACACTTGTTTGTTGTTTTTTTTGTTCTGTGATTATCATGCAAAAACATTTCATGCTTTTCATACATAATGTCCATTACTTGTCATGACTGTAGTGCTGCAGGCACACGCTGCCAGTATCTGCAAGTCCAGTGATTAGTTCCTAGCTAAAGAGTGCAGAGTGTGATGATGGCATTTAGAAATGCAATCAAAGCCCAATGATATATAAAGTGATGAAGGATCCTGAGGTCTCCAGACGGATCATTTTGGTAGTGGCTCCTTCTGATTGGCTGGTTTCCACCGTACCTTTTAGGCCACGAGTCAGAGGACAGCATGTCTACACTAGCAGGCCGCCGAGGGATGAGGCCTAAAATGATGATGCCTTTTGACGCACAGCCGCCTCAGCGTAAGTGTGTGTGTGAGTGATGAGTGAGTCACAGATAGCAAGCTGTCGATTTGGTAAATCTTTACTAAAAATCACCTTCAGAATATATTATCCCATGCTGTTATAATGTCTAATCATGAGAACAAATCCATGTCATGCTGCCCACAAAAAGTTCCTTCCTGCTCTGAATTTGAGAGAGAAAAGTGTGATTATTACCAGCAAGACTTCCATTCTTCATCATCACTGCAGCTGGTTTAACATCTTGTCCTGTGTGTGTGTGTGTGTGTGTGTGTGTGTGTGTGTGTGTGTGTGTGTGTGTTTGCGTGCGTATCCATGTCCATTTCCATTCACAGCTGTGATTAGTGCTCACCCCATCCATTCCCTTGATAACCATCACCACCATTATCACATGGGCAGCCTGGCGTCGCCGACACGCAGCTACCTCTACCACCAGGGCAGCGGGCACTCGCGCCCGCATGCCTGCGCCACCCCCATCCCCCATCTAGACAGGGTGGACTCTGCAGGTGAGATAGTGCCACCTTGTGGACAGCAGGAGACGTACAGACACTCAGACCTGCTCATCATCATTCATTGAATTGTCATTTGCTCATTCATTCACATGCAGCTGCCATCTTGCTGCATCTGTATTTGAGGTGTTACTAACCACTCCTCACTGATCTGCCTGCCCTCTGAGATGTTTGATATGCTTTAACATCACTTTATCAGCAGTTCAGTCAGATGTTGCTGAGGACTCAACTGTTGATTATTATTGTTTTATTTTCAGGCTTTGCATTGCCTAAATTGAGAAATGAGTAACAGTGATGGTGATAAAACTTCTAATGCACTACATGTGCATGTACATATGTAAGACTGTATTTATTAGCTATTTTTTATATATATTAGTAGTAGTAGTAGTAAAAGAAGCTCCACTCTTTCTCAGAGCCCAAACTCTAATCTGTTCAGTTTGCTCTCACAGAAGAGTAAGAAACCCTGCAAATATTCCCCTTTGAGAAGCCAGTTTATTTTGGGCTTTTTCACCTGTAAAATGACTTAGTTGATTATCAATTGATCAATTTCCTGTTGAAGCATTAGTTGATTACCAACTGTTCCAGTTTTGGTGCCTTGTGCTCTTGTTGCATGTACTTGTACTTGTACCCATGTGTTTATTCCCATCTGCCTCCCAAATCCAGAGTCAGTGAGGAATACTCCCAGTTCAGAACCCCTCCCTCCAGCCACCGCCTCCTCCCAGGCCTCCTGCCCCTCAGAGATCCTGGCCGACCCTGAGGGCAGCTACCACGGCTCCACCACCACAGAGGAGGAGCCCAGCTACTCCAGCAACCTGCCCCCCCATCGCTCGGCCCACCCACACGCCCACGCCCACCCACTCAAGAGCTTCGGCGTACCTGCTATACCAGCCACCAGCCATCCATCATTCGAGTCCCCTGCCCTGCCCAGCACTCCCCTGCTCGCTCAGACTGGTGAGCAGAAACACACACACACACAGTTCACTGTGTCAGCTCAGACTATAAGACTGCTGACTGTCACCCAATATCAGGAGACCACAAATAACATCCATTGATGATTCATTATGAGATAATCATCCATTATACACATATTTATTTGATAAAACCCAACAAAGAATCAATACATAATGAGTATTACATTATAGATACATTTTCATATTTGTACCTGCACAACATTGATCAATAATTTTGTACTTGCTTCAGTTGATTTGTAATGGTTTATCGATCCAGATGTTTTAATGTTAACGTCTTTCCCGGCAAAAAGCTATTATTATAAATAAACACATGCCAGCGTTAATGCTTATCATAAGAGCAACAACAGTGCTTCAGTGTCTGTGGCACTCGTACATTTCATTGATTATTTTGTAGCCGTGGATCAAGACACATCTGATGCTCTAGTGAACTCCCAGCAGCAGAACAGTGCGTATCTTCATGATAATGAAGCAACATGATGTGTTTTTAACAGTGTTTGTACAGCAAAGGCACTACGGCACAGAGGAATACACTACAGTAGACTTTTTCAGAAATGGTGACAGACGTGCCATGTGAATTTCAAAATAAAGGCCAATCATAATGTTGATGACATGTATGAGCCTTTTCGCTTTTCATCAATGATGTTGCATCTCTGATCGTTGCTTTGCTCCAGATCAGATGGGATTGTGATTAAAAACTTGAGGGAACACATGAAATCTGTTTTGAAACGTATTCTCAAGATAAAGTCTCCTTCACATTACAGGCCAGTGGTTTGATCGATGCGTGTTGTCCCTGGAGGTTTATGAGTTTTCCATTTCAGTGTTGCCTTCACTGACTGTTGTGTGTTTGTGTTGCATTTGTCACATTCAGGGCCTCCCACTCACCCCCATGTTGTTAAAACAGCCTGTATTGGAACATTAGGACGGACACGAACACCGATGGTCGTCACAGTGCCCAACGCCCCCGATGTGCCAGAGACCAGCAAGATGCTGGAGGATGTAGACAGCGTGAGTATAGCGCCCCACGCTGGCTGCTTTCATCTGCTGGTGGTGACCTTAAATATTTAAAATGATATCAATCATTCCATTCCTGTTTTGTTTGGGCACTGGATTATATGGTTCCTTTCTTCTAGACAGGGGTTTTAACCACATTTTCTGTTTGTCTTTCTCTCTTTTTATTCTTTCCAACTTCAATCTCACCATTTTGTCGTCGGCTACCTTTTGATCAATTCATTTAATGTCTAATAACTGATCATAACATAACCCATAACTGGAATGGTGTTATATTTTATACCATTTAATCCATCTCCTATCCTTGATTGGCTGCTGACCATCCTGTTGATGTCGTCTCCTGTTTTGGATGTTTTGCTTGCATCTGCTGCCTCTTTTTCTTTTCGTTTTTTTTGTTGTTTGCGGTGCTTCAGTCCCATTGACCCATCCCCCCCAGCTCGCCTCACCCCAACCATACGACCCCCTCATCCTCTGAGAGATCCCTGACTGACCCTCTCCTCCTCTCCTTTCCTCTCTTCTCCTTCCCTCCCTTCCTTCCTTCCTTCCTTCCCTCCTCCAGGTGCTTGCCTCCCTTCCCCCCTGCCCCTCCCCCGCCCCTCGCAGTAACCCTGTTCCTCTCCCTCAGAGCTACGAGCCCGACGAGCTGACCGAGGAGATGGCCCACCTCGAGGGGCTCATGAAGGACCTGAACGCCATCACCACAGCGCCATGAGCATGCACACGCACCCAACAAACACACACTTTCTCTGTCATCCCCACACACACACACACACACACACACACACACACACACAAACATGGACCTTGGGAGCCAGAGGCCGGTGGACACAAAATGGCTTCTTGTGCCCAAGAAAACTCTTATGTCCCCCTGCAGAAAAAAACAAACAAACAAACTCCAGACTGAAACTTAGGAGCTTTTTTCGGCTTACCTTGCTCAGTCTCAGGAAGGAGATGCCATGAGAGGGAAGAAAAAGTGACACGCTTCATCTTTTTATGAAGAACCATTCTCAGAGACAATGAACTTTAAAACATTGGTCGCTTTCAGCCGGAAGATTGTGAATTTTGTCCTCAGCAAAAAATGTGTGCGGTCGGGGTTTTTACTTTGTGGCGAATGTTCACTCAAGATGAGACAACGGTTGATTCAGTGTCAAGTCAAAAGGAGAAAGTCCAAAAATATGCTGGTTTTGATGTTGGTGCTCATTCGGCACAAGTCTACACACAAGTGTTCGTTTGATTAGTGTTTTCTTTGTGCATTTTGTATATCTATTGGGCCATTTCAGTGAAGTGAACATTGGATATCAGTCCCCCCCACAAGCCTATATTACTCATAAACGTGGTCTCTTTTTTGTTTTTATCCCTTGTGTCATATATTGTGCCATGACTTTTTATTATTTTTTTGTTATGTATTATTTTTTTACACACATATCCTTATAAACATGTACATATGTTTGTTTGTTATTTTTTTTAACTGCCTCTGTTTCCCATTGTTTCATTATTATTATTATTGAGGATGAAAGTGGGGTTACATGTGAGTCCTTAAGCTCAGTTTTCATATCAAAAAGGGGAGAGAAGCCTGATGTGTTTTACAGTACATTCTTCTCTGGCATCATGTTGCCTCCTTTGTACATTAAAACTTTGTCTTTTTCTTTGTTGTTGTGGGAGCTCCGTTTTAAAAGCCTTACCAACGTGTTTGTATGTTGGACAGTTGAGGCGCCTCAACTCTCCTCGGATGTCGCTCTGAGTTGTGCTGAGTCACTCCTGTGGGAATTAACAGCATCTCCTCACAGGTATGGGGTACCTCAGGGTGCTGAACCCCACCCCCCTAAAAACAGTCAGTCAATTGATCAATCAATCACTCACAACAGATGAGTTATCTTTTATATGAGAAGATCGATTAAATGTGCATGTTGTTTCCAAAACCATTATTTGGTTTCAGGCGTCCATGTTGCTGAACCGTGCGTGCATTTTTCCGTATTGCTGTTTTTTTTTTTCCCCTCACTTTCCTTCATCAAACGCCCTGGTTCTTTTACAAATCTGATAAGATGCAAAGATGTTGGGCTTTTGAATGGGACTCCCAGATGTTTTTTTTTTTACATGTTTGTTTTTGTATGAAGAAAAAAAGAAGCTTGTTCTCTACACAATCCAATGTAAAAAGGAAAAAAAAAGCTCATCGAAGAAACTAGTTTTTCATCACCCTCTTACCCAAAGAAATTTGTCATTTGCAATCATAGTAATTTGCTCTACTTTTGTGAATACCATGTTTCTCATAAATGTACATCATCATGAATGTCAGTATAACTGTAAGAGATTTTACCTATTGATACAAACAAGGAACAAGGTTTTGGAGGAAAAAAAGATTGAAAACAAAGCAGGGAAGAAAAAGGACCGGACTCCATTTGGGAAATAATCTGTTGAGTCGTAAACAGTTGAACCTGTATTGCACTTTTTCACAATTTTTGAAAAGTACATTTCTTACATATCTTGTGTTTTAAATATCAAAAGCTGTTTGTGTAACGTAGTGTCCTAGGTAAGCAGCAGGCAGCTGGTCTTGTTTTTATGTTTATTTTTATTGATTTTTTTTTTCTGCTCCAGAGACGATATGAATTTGGGCTGCTGATGTGTTTACCTCGCGGCTCAAGATGATCAGTTGTTGCTTGTTCATGTACAGAGCTTTCTTTGCTTTCTGTAGAAAAAAAAACAATCTGTGGCTTTTTAAAAAAAATGTTGAAAAAAACGTTTGGAAAAAAAAGATGTTTTTTTATTGGTGCTCCTATACATTGTGTATACAAACTATTATGAATACTAACAAAGTAAATGTTTCTGCTTGTCTTCTTTTCATCGGACATGGTCAGGATGTCCATCAGCTATTAAGAGCACTGACTGAAAGTAACTAATACATTAACTCAACAAGTACTGCACTTAACTACAATTTTAAGGTACTTGTATTTTACTCGAATATCACAATTATACTCTTAATTTTACTGCAGGACATTTATTTGACAACATAAGATATTGAGCTTGACTGCAGCTATTGAGTCAAGCTCTCTTAGTGTCTCACCTGGAGTCTCGCTGAAGGAGACCTGAACTCTCTTGAGGGGACGTGTTGCAGGAAGGCAACAGTGGAAACGGGAGTGCCAGGTGGACAGTTTGTTGTGTTGGAGACAAGACCAATGTCAGAGGATTTTCAAGGTATTTGGATTTAACACACCTGTATTTATTTGAGCCAGATTATACAGATATTTGATTTCAGATCAATACTTCTCCAAACAACACTTTTGGTAGGGAAAAAAATGAACACTTGCCCTCATGTGGCTGCTGTCTACAGCACTCTCCATCAACACAGGACCAACCAAAAACTGCTTGTCTCTTTTCAGTCACTTCGACACAAAAACACCTACGATCTATGTTGAAAAATACTGAGGTTACCCATGCAGCTACAGTACCTGCCACATAAATGGCTCTACTTATACCAGTTGCAAATGAATGAGGTGCACACAGTAATGCATTACTAATTATATTTAGTAAATATTGTATATCATTCTGAAATGGACCATTAAGAATACTTTTGGTACGTAAGTATAATTTGTTGCCAATACTTGTGTACTTCACATTGTAAATGCAGGACTTAATATTGTTATTTTTACTCACTGATCTGAGTACTTCTTCCACCAAAAACAAATTGTTCAGTTTTACAGATCAGACAATCAATCAATTGATTTGAGCCAGATTATTCAACGAAATAATCACCAATCAAGCCGTAAAGTCCAGGGTTACTTCTCTGGGTTTGGTTTAAATTGCCCTGAATATGAAGCCTGACAAAGAGGGCAGCTGCCATCAGCTTTTAGCCTCACATAGTCAAAAAAAATTAAAGCCTCACTTGTATTTGACATATTTCAGATAAAGACCTTTTCTTCACTTTATTTATCACTTATTCTGTTAATTACTCAATGTTTATACTGTGACAAATTTAAGCCCAATAGTAGTTGACAGGTGAACTTCACTTCTTCTTTCATATGTTCTCTTTTTTTTAGACTACTCTCACATACTAACTTTTGTTTAGGTGTAGAGATGTACTGCAGCACAAAGGAGAAGCTCATAGCTTTGGTTTTCTCATCCTCATCATGTGAGACTGGATCAAAACTGTCTTTCTGCCCGACTGGCTGTAGGAACTAATTCACTCAACATTTGGCTGATAATTGTTGGTGTTGGTTTCATGAGTAAGTTCATACTGTTATGTCAGTCGGATAGCCTTGGCATCCTGTTGTATTATGTGAGTATTATTAAGTTATTTTGACCTCACTGTTGCTGATGAATCATCAACTAGCACTGTGGCATAAAATATAAATTAGATTTGAATTAATACTGCATGAAGCTGTAAATGGTTTCATTCAATCATTTAAATAACCCAGATGAAATGTCAACAAAGATTATAGATTAGAAGAAGGGTAAATTGCGGGGAGATTGGTGTGTAAGTGTATATATACAGTATGTATGTTGTATACTCTATCCTGTATACACAGTATATACTGTATACTGTACACACACAGCACAGTATACTGTATACACGTTATATACTGTGTATTGTACTGTATACTTTACAAACACAGTATACATTGCAGAACACACACTCACCCTGTCGTGTTGCTCGGAGACCAGCTGGTGTCGCTGCAGCCCTCCCCTCTCTCCTCCAACATCCGGCTACGTCAGTCTGACGTAATTCTCTCTCACAACACTGAATATGGCGGCCAGCTCAGATCGAATTCCTCCTCCTTTCCCTGCCACGGAAGAGCCCGGAGCTGGACAGACTGACATGGCAGACGGGGACAGCGACGAGGGAGAGGACATTTTCGTTAGTAGCGTACGTTTCCAGCTCATTCGTCTCATTATATCCTTGTTGTGACCGTTATATCTGCACTCACTGAACGAGACGAGGAGTCAGCCTCTTTATCTGATCTGACCTGCATTCATGGCAGCTAACTGACAGAGAGGTGACGCATTAACTCAGAGTTTCTGTAATATTTAAGAAGTTTGTTCATAAAGTTAGCTGAAGTTGGTTAAAACAAATTCAGCAATTCACATTTTGACCCATAACTAGTAAGTTTTATGTTGGTTTGGGCGTTTTCGGCCTACCTTGGTGTTTAATTGTCAATTTAAAGATACTCTTGTTTCGATACCAGGTTCAACTGTTCATTATTTCAATTTTGGTTTGTTTTTTTTGGCTAATTTCGCTTTGGCTAATGTCCAGACAGTTTCTTATGCCTCCTCAACGGTATCTGTAAACCGAAATAACGGTCATGACACAACACGATAATCAACTGTCTAATGTCACTCCTCCTATCAGTGTGATTACCAGTTTTGGTAGAAGCATTTAGATGTATTAAGTAGAAATACCACTGTCTGTTAATACTGGTGAAAGTGCTTGAAATGTGTAGTTGAAGTATAAAATCTACCTCAACCATCAAAAGTGAAAGTAAGGTTACACATCATGCAGAATGACTCCACAGTGTTATTGCATGTTACTGTAAAATATAAGATTATATTGTTCTGTTTTTATCACTCATCTCTCTCTCTGATGCATGTAAGAGTATTTCAACATATTATTTTCGGTATGCTGTGTACTATTTGGTAGATCAGTAACATAGTGAGGCATCATATCATATTAATACGTTAAATGGGTTTGTTTTATGTAATTTAAAAAAGGAGTAATTATAAGTGTCAAATCAGTGTAGAGAAGTAAAAAGTCCAATCTTTCCTTCAGAGTTTTTGCGGCGTAAACTTATAAAGCAATTTGAACACAAAAAAGCCAAGCAAATTACCTGTACTAAACTCTGGTACATGAGTACATTTACTTTCCAACACTCTTATTTTGTGTTTCTGTGGCTCATTTCTAACATGTGTCGCTCCTGTCTGCAGAGTAACCCTGTAGCTGTGAGTCGAGGAGTTTCTCAGCCTGACAACATCAATCAGGAGCCTCCAGATCTGTTTGGTGAAGAGGAGGCCAGCAGCACCACTGCCAAATCCAACGGAGTTCACTCTGATGATGACAACGACCTCTTTGCTGGTTTGGAGACATTTTCAGTCCCATTTTATGCCACTTTAAATTCTATTTAGGGGCTGGAAGCACTGTAACATGAATACTAAGTCTTGTGACACAGTTTATTTTAAGTCCAGGTCATGCTCAACTATTTTAATGCAGAACTTAGAGTGTCATTCCTCTGATTTTATACATCAGACTCAAGTAGATAGTTACCACGCATACTAGGCATGACTAAATGTGTAATGTAATCTTGGAATGGATGGAATCCTGCAACTTTAGACTACTTTGATCTAAATTTGATTATGTATATTCATGTGTCTTTTCATGTTCTGCACATTTAAAACTTGTGTTTCCTTGGATAAAAACAAATGTGGACTGTAAAAACAATATGTTTTTTTCTTATTTTACTAAAAGTGCTCTCTTCTGTGAATCCCAGATATCAATGTGTACAAAACAAGAACAAAATGAGAAATTTTGGTTATGTATCACTTCTAGCTTGAAGCCCATTATTTGATTCTCCCTGAGCTACACCGAAGTCATCCGTGTTTCTTCATTTTTTTTGGGTGATGAGCAGCACACATTTATGTCTTTTATTTCTCCAGAGGCACATGTGGAGCTGAGTACAGACACACCCGGCAGCTCCACCCGGAAGGAGCTCTCCACCTCCTCTGGCCTTCCTCCTGCTGCCTCCTTCGCTCAGAGCCCTGCAGCCATGCAGCCCATGGAGCAGCAGGTACAATCCACAGCTGCTTTGAGATTCCTGGGAACAGTGAAGAAATTAATGCATGCATGTTTTCCAGATGCCTGTAATCAGCCATTTGTGATCTTCTCATTAATTTCAGTTGGAGGACGAAGAAGACAAGGACAGTTTTGATGTGGATGTTGCCGTCACCAACCCTGAGAAAATTGGTTAGTCTCTTTTGTTCATACTGTCTATATTGTAAAAAGTGTGATGCAGACATTTGTGATTTTTTTTTTGTTGAACTAATTCTCATCATGTGTCTGTCCTACTAGGAGATGGCATGAATGCATATGTGGCCTACAAAGTATCCACCAGGGTTTGTATTAAGTCTTGTGTTGATATGTGTATTTTGTGTATTTTTACTTCTAATACTGCCTCTACTGTCTCCAAGTATTTCATTTGTTATTTCTGTGTCTGTCTCTACTTTCAGACCTCCTTGCCCATGTTCAGGAATAAAACCTTCTCTGTGAGGAGGCGTTATAGTGACTTCCTGGGTCTTTACGAAAAGCTGTCGGTCAAGCAGACGCTTCACGGCTGCATCATTCCACCACCGCCCGAGAAGAGTGTCGTAGGTGGGCCTCAAATGTGTGTTTTGTTTCAGTTTTTGTGTGTTGTTGTGTCCATTTTGGTGACTGTCTTGTCTGCCATCAGGAATGACCAAAGTGAAGGTGGGAATGGATGACCCGTCCTCAGTAGAGTTTGTAGAGAGAAGAAGAGCAGCTCTGGAGAGGCAAGGATTCATTTATGTTTTATACAGTGACACTATTAATGAGATGATACCTAATATTACTCATGCCCATCTTTTACCTGTTAGTCTTTGTACACCACTAACTCATACTCACTTAATCTTGCTTTATTTTTGAAGGTATCTCCAGAGAGTAGTGTATCACCCATTGTTACTACAAGATCCTGATGTCCGTGAGTTCTTGGAGAGAGAGGAGGTGGTTGTTTAAGATATGAAATCATTTTCTAGAGGCAGTAAGCTGGATTATGACTTCAGATTCTTGAGATTGACTTTTGTGCCATGTGTGTTTTCAGTTACCCAGAGCAGTGAACACCCAGGCACTGAGTGGAGCTGGCTTCCTCAAAATGATCAATAAAGCATCAGATGCTGTCAACAAGATGACTATCAAGATGAATGAGTCTGACACTGTAAGGGGACTCTGGATGAGGTGTTTTCGGGAGACTGTAGTACATGTTGCCTCTGTATGGAGACACATTCCATGATTTTGCTATAGAATTGGTAATAATCTATTGTTGGATAAACTTGGATAGATCAATGAAGGCTAGGGAGGTCATAAGAACTGACACTTTGGTCAATGCTAAAATTCTGAAAACAATTTTTTACAGTACTGCAGGTACAAGATTTGAAATCAGCAGAAGGAGACCGAACGTAATGTTAGCTGTTAGCAGCCAGAGGGCAGCACAGTTCAGCTTGGCTGAATAACCAAGCAGCTAATATTAATGGAGGTTTCACTGAGTTATTTGTGAGGCATTCAAACTCTAGTAAGTAAAAATGAGCATTTGGCAAAGGCAGATTATATTATTCTAATGATGTGTTGAAATGTAATCTTATAAAAGTTTTTTTTTTTAACACCATGGTGTCAAATTGGGTGTGGAAAGATATATTCAAATGTTGTTGGTATGGATAACAAAATTTCACAACATTGCTGGTGGAGGTACCAGACTATTTATCTACGTCATCTAAAAGTAGGATAGCAAAGGCACACAAAGGCATTAATTGAAAATATACTAATTATGTAATTATCACGTTTTGATTTACTAAATTTACTCTTCGTGTGTCTCAGTGGTTTGAGGACAAGTTCCAAGAGGTGGAGAACGAGGAGCAGCAGTTGAGGAAGCTTCAGGCGGTGGTCGACTCCCTGGTCAACCACAGGAAGGGTGAGCTTCATCTGCCTTCCTCTGCTTGTCTTTGGCCACATTTTTTTTCTCAAATTGTTTCGAATGAGGAAACAGCAGAGTGCAGTGCAGCTGCGTGGTCTTGAAAAAAAGCAGACTGAATACATTTTCTGTTTCTAAACTCAGAGCTGTGTGGGAGCACAGCAGTATTTGCCAAAAGTATGGCCATGTTGGGAAACTCTGAGGACAACACGGCCCTGTCGCGGGCCCTGTCCCAGCTGGCAGAGGTGGAGGACAAGATGGAGCAGCTGCATCAGGAGCAGGCAGCCAGTGACTTCTTCATCTTTGCGGAGCTGCTGGCCGACTACATCCGTCTACTGGGTGCTATGCGCGTAAGCTCACACCCGCAGAATGATAGTTTGCAGCAGGGAGAGCGAGGTCTTACAGAAGCAGTGAAAAGTAAAGCTTGAGTAGATCATGTCATCAGGACTAAATACGTACAGTATGTATTTTGTTTGAACAAATTAAAACAGAAGTAATAAAGCTTCTTCAGTGAGCTGTTGGGTTACAGTTTTGTTGCAGGTGTGCTGCCTGCTCTCTGTTTGGTTAGTGGAGTGATCAGGTGTTGGATGTCCACAGGGGTGCTTTGACCAGCGTGTGCGGGCCTGGCAGCGATGGCAGGAGGCTCAGAGCACACTGCAGAAGAAGAGAGAGGCCGAGGCCAAGCTGCTGTGGGCCAACAAGCCGGACAAACTGCAGCAGGCCAAAGAGGAGATCACTGAGGTAACAAAGGAGCAGTATTCAGCCTTTGTATTGTCTTATTTCTGATTGTTTAATATTGGCTGCCAACTCTTCAGTGAAAAGATCAGTTGTTAAAATCTTTCATCAAGTAAAAAAAATGCTGTTCTCTGTTTTTATGATTCTAAATTGGATAGTTTTGGTTCTTTGACAAACAAGTTATTTGAAATTGCAAAAATTGCACCATCACTCCTCTCTACTCATCTCCAACAACACCACTTTTACCTGTTGTATGGTTTTGTGCCCCATCTGTTCTTTTTCTTCATAGATAATTGTTTTCTTCAGATTAGACGCACACAGAATAAGCAGCTAATGTGCATTCATTTGCTCTTGTGTCATGTCATGTTTGAGAATTTGAATATCACATGCTTGAAAATAACAAGTTAGTAATACAATAGTTGTTTTTGTTTTCCCTAGTGGGAGGCGAGAGTTACTCAATACGAGAGAGATTTTGACAGGATTGGCATGACTGTTCGTAAGGAGGTTCTCAGGTTTGAGGTATGTTTTTATGACTGTTATAAAAAGCAAAAGGCTCTGATGTCTTTGAATCAAAGTAGCCTTAATGTGACACTTTTTCAGTGAATCGTGAATGCTGTTTATAAGCACTGTATATTTGACTTCGGGGTCATCATAAAGCACATTATACTTCACAAGGTTTACTTCATTATATCTTCTTTAAACCGATGCCTCAACGGACCAGACAACTGAGGCCAAATCTGGATAGATGAGATCTGGAACTATTGCTTATAAGTTTTTGTCATAAAGCGCTGCTAGAGGCAGAGCAATCTCATCTTGCCACATCCAGCATTTAAAATAGTCTTCTGAGGCATCACCTCTTCAGGCTGGTGAGGTGGCTCCTTTTTCTTAAGATCAGTTCTCACATTTTATATTTTCATACTTAAAACATTCTGTTCCTTTCATCCTATCTCATCGCTCTTTTACAGTATCTTATGGTGACCCTGATGAATGCCACAGTAAATCCTGTTACACTACTTTGACTTGACAACACTTTTTCTTTTTAGAAAGAAAAATCCAAGGACTTCAGGAGCCAGATAATCAAATATTTGGAGGCAATGCTGCAGTCTCAACAACGGGTAAACACTAAACACAGTTTAACTGTTGTTGTTTTTTTTCTGTTTTTAACTCTTCTTGTCCTGATTATATTCCAGCTTGTTAAGTTTTGGGAGGCATTCCTGCCTGAGGCCAAGGCAATAGCTTAACGAAGAGGAAGACTTTTTAAAGACTGCCTAAAGAACTGCCTTTTGTGAACACTTTACCTCTTGACCACAAACTGAGAGGACAATTTTGAAACACACAAGAAACTTCCATCCATTTTTTTCTGTTTTTAAGCATAGTGTATTCTTTTATCTTGTACAGTTCTTTGATATATTGAGCTGCCGCTTTTACACATTTTCTCTGCATAATTCCTTGTTTATGTTCTTGACTGAAAGATGGTATAAAGCAGGAGATCAACCTGACCATAGTATTTGTAAAATCTGCTGTCTGCCTGCAGCTATATATTGTTTCTCTCTTAAACCAGTATAATAAAGTAACACTGAGGTACTGCCCTAGAGTAACCCTGCCTATAGTTTACATTAGGAGATAAGACATATGTGAGTCATTCCAGTTGATAACAGATTATGTTGATGGATGCATGTCAGATAGTGTTTTGATGCACTAAAATGCGTTGTACAGTTGGAAAAGCTGTTTTTTTTTTTTTTTAAATAAAATAGCACTTCAGATAACTGAGGTCATTCACCAGGAATATTGACACATTCTTAGTGTATCACACAGCGCATATTAGATCCTAGAAATTGTGTTAAAACTCAGATTTGTTACTAAATGATGAAAGAAACGAAAAAATGCAATTATTGTTTTCTTGGTATTTTCTACAATGATGTATTTACTAGAATTATGTTTTATTATATTAGTCGAATTCTTAACAGTTTTAAGTACTTTCTCGTCTCAGATTGAGGCCAAGTAACTCACCTGCAAATGCTGCAGAGATTGTTTACTGCCTGTAAATGACTGTAGACATGTATGTACACATGTACAGGACTTAAATCAAATCATACAGTTACTGCCAGATATTATCAGTAACCACACGTTTTTGATAAATTGGGTCAAGGATGACAGAAAGGTTCAGGCATTCCAGTGATATGATCCCTTATTTTCTTATTCAGCATTTGTAAGTGTAGTTTTTTCTTTCATGTCATCTTTACGTAAGAATGTGCTTTATTTTTGTAACCACTTTGCATTAGCACACACATTTCCTGGAAATGCTAAACAGGTAGATGTACAAAATAAATATCATTAGCTTTGGACACTTTGTGTCATGTTTTCTTTTTTGTTTTGCCCATTCTGTTCAGTAGCAATAGGATTATGAAACAGCAAAGGTCCTCTTGTGATGGCAACCATTTTGTGTCTCTGTCTTACATTTAAGTGTACAGTACAGTACACAGAGTGATGCATTTGGTGAAAACTACACCTTAACGTCCAATATTTTGTTCATGCTGTAGGCTACATGCTGTCTGAGCCCGTCCCAAAACAGCACATCCACATATTATACCCAAACTCTCAGGCACTACACACAGTATGTGTGTAGTATGTCACGCTGTGCTTGTTCTTGATGCACTATTCTGATGTTGGTCTTGCTGTGCACCAAGAACTTTAGCCCAGCACCAGTTTAGAATGAGTTTACTTTCATCAATTTTCTACAAGTGTTCTTAGAAACCATTTTTCTTATTAAAGAACTCCAATGTTTTTAAGCCCATAAAAATCCTCAAAATTCTCAAAGAAAAAAAAAGAAATTTAAACATTTTCAATTCTATTCCAAAATTGACTTGTTCAGATTGATCATCTTGTCAACTGTTGTTTCTAAGGCCAATAATTAATTTAAACTCAATATTTCAGTGTCTTTGCTTATATTGAAGTGCTGGCACTGAGGGGCAGGACCTATGTTTACTTAAGTTGCAAGTAAATAAATAAAATACATAAAAAAAACGAGTAATGTACTACCTCAAACGTGGGTAAATGTACTTTGTTAGTGTCCACTGCTGGTGAGTGTTTGAGTCCTTTTTTTTTTTTTTTATTAAACATCAGAGTAATACAATATGTCACAGAAAATACATACATATAGTATGATATTTTAAATAAATAAGGGGAGTTTATGTAAATATATATGGTCAGACTCCAAAATGACTCTAAATGACTCCAGAAATAAGGGGCATACAACTTCTAAACATTTTTTGCTTTAATCAGAAAATTGTGTCCATCACCGTTGCGACTATATGAGATAAGTGTAATAGTTTATCCAACAATTAGACCTAAGGCATCAGTCCTCTGACCCGGACGTGTGTGTCGTGAAGCGGGCGGTGCCGTTTTTGTACATCCGGTGCGCTCGAACCTTTCACGAGCAGCGAAGAATGGAGAGAGCCGCTAACGACGCTTCGCTGTTAGCGTGAAACATCAGCCACAACAAGTAACACAGAAAACCTTCGCGTTCAGCCCCGGGCAACCGTGTACATTTTGGGCGTGACAAATAATATACACAGCGCGTCCCGACCGTCTGGATTCATCACAGCGACGGTGAGCCTGTTGTGTTCGTCTGCCGTGAACATTTGATAGTATGCTTTTGGTTGTTAGCTAATATTTTAGTTGCTAACGGAGCTAATTTCCTTGTTGCGCTCGGTCCAGCTGTCACCTAGCCATCAGTAGATGTTAGCTAGGCGTTAGCACTAAGCTATGAGTCTGGTCGCTTTATTTGCCATCTCTTGACTAAACCAGTGTAACGGGTAATAGGGCAATGTGTGGCGAGTTTTGGGGGGATACGTTTTAAACCAGAGCAGGTACATAAGTAATGCTAGCTTTGTGGCTGGTTAGGCAGGGTTTCTGTTGGCAAGCTAACTTGGCTAACGGTTAGTTAATCGATGTGACCATCACTAAATGTTCTGCTTTGTCCATGAAAACGTTGGCGAGCAACTGGCAGCTCGCTTCATTGTTTTGATCCAACCAGAGGGCCTGCTTTACGGAGGATGGAGCATCTTTATGCCAGCCTCTGCTGTCTCTGTAAAACACTTCCTCACACACTCAGTGTTTTCAGCCCTGCTTCTTAGTGCAAGATAACGGATGCAGACAGGATGGCACAGAATAATAAAATGAAGCAGGGCCCCTCCTCAGCCTGACCACCGTGAGCAGAGTAATGTTCAGGCCAACTGGTGCAAGTTATTTTGAGTTTGTCAGGTTGATATGTCAAGTTAAATTGCACCTCCTAATGTGCACTTTTTTCTTTGCTCTTGGTTAAATAAGCACATATGTGGCGTGTCTCACTCTCTGCTGCATAGGTGGCTTATTACTGAATCAATAGTGTATTCCTTTACCCTCATCTAGTAAAATAATTAATGGGGAGGGGGTCATTTTCCACTTTATAACACTGTGTTTTAAGAGAGCAGTGCATGCTGTTTCTGAAGTTATTTTATTGAAATATTACTAGCTGGGCATTTGCCCAAACCAGGGCCATGTGGATCCATGATGAATTATTGTTGGCATCCTTTTAAAAGAGCCCCACTGAGGGGAAAAATGTTGCCATATAATAGTTTCTGTGTTGCATGTATTCAACACGTCATGATGAAGTAGAAGTTCTGTAAATGCAGTCCTTAACAACCTTACTGTTTACAGGCCAAGTAAATACCTGCGTCAGTATATTTCCATGGATGTGGGTGCACACGTCCCTACAGATGGACGACCAAGGAAAACTGTGACAATCTGAATTCCCACCAGCCCCAGTTGGTTAGAGCTAGCTTTAAGGAGACAGAGAGGCAGCTGTAAGCCAGCACAGCCACAGTAGGAGCCTGCACTATTGGCGGACCCCCCCACAGGCTGATCTTTCCACTGAAGGTTAATCACTCCACTCAGAACCTTTATGTTTCCATAAAAATGAAAAGATGTCAACAGATTAGTCATTCTTAAGATATGCTAATCAGAAAGCAGCAACAGTTTCTCAATCTCTTTTGACAGGCAAATTTGTGGACCGAAATCAAGTTGTGTGTTTCTATTCATTTTCCAATGCTCCCATAATGTGTTACTGAAAGACATGTATCAGTGAATAGTGATGGGTTTCAAAACTACCTATTAACCAATTACAAACTTTTCTAGATGGTTGAAATGCTTCTTTGTGATTGTCAGCATCATTCTAGAAACCTTTTTGCTACTTTTTGTCAGTCAACCTTGCTGCTTTGGCCTTTCTGCTTGTCATCAGACAGTCAACACAGTTGTGTTTATGTGTATGCTTTGCTTTGGTCTCTACATTTCATTTCAGGGATATTTTAAGTTAGAGCATTGTAAAAACAATACAGTCATCATTATATATTTCCATAAACACCAAATTCCTGCTTCATCATTTCCAGCAAGAATATATGATGCATGTTTTCAGCTGGAAGAATATTGATGATATGACACAGATGAAATCAGCACTTAATGATTGTAGTCACATCGACTCAGTTTTTAGAGCACATTCAGTAATATGACACATTTCTTCTGTCATACTGAGTGAGTTATGTTGGTTTATTAATCAGTACACACAAAGATGCTACTATTATTGGAGCCACCAAGAAGGCCAAGCTAGAGTTAAATTAATTATGCAAATGAGCACTATATCAAACATTAGGCGGTGCTATCATAAATCTATTCCACCATTAAGTAGGTGGTGAAATTTACCATTTATCTCTTTCTAAAGTTTCCACCTTAAAACTACAATGGTATTCAAAATACCAAGCAACAAGCAATCACAGAGAGACTGTTTCTGATTGAGTTTTTATGTCATAATATCAGTTCCTTTTCTTGGTGCCTTCCTTTTCTTACACCAAGCTGTTTTAATGTGATATTTTAACCACGTTAAAGTTATTTTTGAATATGAAAATGTACACATTCCACCGAAGTGGACAAAATGCTGTATTTGCACAACAAAAAATCTTCAGCAAGCCTGGCAAAACCAACATGTGCGTACATATTTGTTCACAAAGCATGCTATTTAACAGTCATAGACCAAATTGGGAAGGAAAGGGTGAATAAGCCAAAACTGTTCTGAGATTTGAATTAATTAAAATCCTTCCATATCCTGTCATCCTTTCCAAAAAGGTGAAACGTCTCTTCATTTATCAGGAGACATGGCGCCGCTGCAGGGATAAAGGCTGGGGATTTCCCACTTTACATCAGAGCTGAAAAAGCCATTTGTAAAGACCACAGAGCATTTAATGGTCCAGTGGATTGCTTGTTCTTCACTTAATTAATGAGGTGGTCGACTGATATGAATTTACACAGACTTGCTCTAAAATATTTATTTTTATAGACACACGAGGCAAACAAAATGACAAGGACCTCATTTAAATTAATACAATCCACCATAATGACACCAAGTAAAACTGTTTGTGGTGAAATTGAACACTGAGGGTTTTATTTATATTTTTGTGGATTGTGGTTTACATATGTTTAACAATGAGCACATAGCAACACATAACATGTATCAATTACCAGAGGTAATGATACACAAGCAGATAAATAATACCTAGGAGTTGATTACAGTGCTTTATGTAGTGTGATACGCCTTTGTAATTAAAGGTTGCAGTTGCTGTGTGCTCTTTTTGAAGTGTTTTGCTGCATATATTGTAAGAATTGAGTTTGTCCCTCTTAAATATTTATTTCCCAATCCCAGTCCCCAGGTTAGGCATGCCTGAACATGTTTAAACTGCTGCATGGCTGTGGTACTCTTCCTCATAATACAATGCATAAAACAGTCAAAGACACAGTGCATCCACTCCTGCGCTATGTGCTATTCTCATTCTCTGTAATTAGTGGAAATGAAGTTTTGAAATATTTAAGCAGTTTGCATGCAAAGCGCAGTATTAGAAATATGCAATGATCTCTCAGTGCCTGCTGACCAGTTAGAGTCAATCATGCTTCTCTTCCTTAAAACAAATGCACACACTCAAATATAGTTACACATTACAGTCTTATTGAGAGTCTTAATGTAGAGTTCAAAGCTGTAGTAGTAGTTAGTAGTATTACAAGGTGAGGTATTTCTGTAATTCTGTAGTTTACTGCAGTGTGTTTATTATCCACTGCTGTTTGTGAGTGAGGAGTCTTCAATCAGGAGGAACACCTAGCTGGGCTAATCCAAACACTGGTGCACGCTAGACTAGAGTGGACAGATGCTTATTTGCACAATGGGAAAAGAGCTGTCGTTGCTGTGAAGCCGTTTTATAGCCACATTGTTCCGCTCTTGCTTTTATGTAATAGCAACAGTGCACAGTTGCCCTTGAGAGCAAACGAGCTCTCTTTGATGCCGAGATCTGTGCAGGCAATACTGAGCATGAGTCATCCGGAAGCCCCCACACACACACACACACACACACACACACACACACACACACACACACACACTTCTCAGCAGCAGCCTTTCCATGCTCAGGAATTACAGCATTGTCATGAAAACATTAGTGGCTGTTGTTATTTTTTTATTATTGAGTTTTTTTAATGGGTACCAATGCTTTTTTTATTATTATTATTTTCAAACACAAATTGGGTGATTTACTATTTATTATCAGGACGCTAACTTCTTGAAGATGAGTAACAGGAAGAGGTCTGGACCTGATACACGTGTCTTATATATAATTGTATTATACACCAAACTGCCTTTATATTTTATGGTGACATAATATAATAATACGTGTCTATCTGTACTTGTCCGTGGCAAGTTAAACCCAAAATATTTTTGATGATCACCTGACGAAATCCGACCAGAGTGCATGAAGTTAAGCTGCAGTGTCCTTGTAAGCAGATGTTGGCTTTATGTAATTATTTACATAATATTCCCCACTGACATTGTCTGCCAGGCTGTAGCTGTGGGTGGTGGAGAGTCTTACGGTGTGTGTTGCGGCTCAGACCGTTTGCTGGTGTTTTCTATGACTTGATGAGTATCTGTAGCTCTGCTCAGCAGCACTCTTACAGTAAGCAAGTCCTGTCCTTATGTGACTCATGACCAGTAAATGTGAGTTAATGCCTTTTTATGGTGAAACTACATTTTTAAAGTATGATTTAATTTCATTAAAAAACTACAGCGATTACTGATGACTGCGTAGGTGTTCCTGGTTATTAATTTTGACATTGGAAACCTTTTGTAAAAGTTAAGCTGAGCAGATGGAGTCTCAATTCTTAAAATTAAATATCTGGCCTATGTCGCTGCCCCACCATGTCTCACACGGTTTACACTTCGACTGAACTCTGCTGAGCAGTGCAGCTTTTTATTACGGCACCGTTTGTCAGCCCACTTCTGTGGAATTTTATGTTGTTTTTTTTAACTTTATTGAGTGTGTTGCTTCACCTCTTGAGGCAGGGAGGCATGCTATCAAAAAATGTTAAAGTGGCTAAAATATTATCTATGTGTAACTAATTTAAATTGGCAATTGCAATGCCAGTGTTTTCACTGTCTCAGTGGAATTATTGCCTACATAGTGTAATTGTGTTCTTAAACCCTCTGTCCTTTCTCTTTGTTGTATGTTGTGTTTGTTACAGGGCCTCCACCTTCTTCTTCCTGTAACAAATGTTGATGCCGGAGTTCGACCTGTTCAACATCTGTTAATAGGTGACGGGGCGAGGACGGAGGGAGGAGTGGCAGTTAGCTGTGCCAGGTTTTGTCTCATGAGAGCGACTGTGCCATCCAGGCACTGCCAGTGACCAAGGCTGTGGCTGTGGTGGGCCCGGCCCAGGAGGCCTTTTTGTACATCACTCCGGGCTCCCGCTGACCTGTGCTGCTCACGTCATGGATCAACAGAGAGATAAATATGGCGAGCGGCCTGCCAGGAGCACTAAAGTTTCCCAGGGAAGCCGCAGTGGACACTCATCCCGACCATCCGGCTCCTCCAGTTCCTCAGGGGTCCTCATGGTGGGGCCAAATTTTCGTGTGGGAAAGAAGATTGGCTGTGGAAACTTTGGTGAATTGAAACTCGGTAAGTTGAATCAAAAGTAACTGACAGAATGCTTTTGAATGTTTTCATTTGGGGTGGGCGATATATATCGTTTGCGATAATATCGTCATTGTTGTTTTGAGTATGTGCAAATTTCCATTATCAAGTATTGCACAGGGAAACTCCTCACATTCACTTATTACACGGTGCAGCATCGCTGTGGAAATATTGTACATTCTGTTCAAAGATGCACCCACCTTTTTACGGGCAATGAAGAGCTGCAGGAGAGGAAAATGAGCCGGTGCACCCGGTCCACCGCCGTGGCCTCCGGACACCACGACAGCGGTTTTGGAGGGCGTTGCCGCTCCCGCGAACGGCGATCAGTTTCTGGCAGACGATTACTTTTTGGCACGACACCTGTCACTATTCCTCTCCAACATGCACTCACTCTTTAACAAAGTGGACGAACTCCAGTTACTGGCCTCAGAAAAACAGAGACCTTTCCTCATCTGCCGTTCTGGGTTTCACTGAGACATGGCTTTGTAGGTTAATACTGGACTCTGCACTGGAACTGGCACGATTCCAAATCTACAGAGCCGACCGGGACTCACTACTTTCCGGCAAGTCGAAAGGTGGAGGTATCTGTTTTTACATGAACAGTGGCTCGTGTAATGATGTGATGCAGAAACACTGATCTGATCTGGAAACTTTTTTCATTCACTGCAAACCATTTTATTCCCCCCTTGAACTTGCCTCATTTATTCTGGTCGGTGATTACGTCCCACCGCAGACCAACGTGCAGGGTGCACAGTGCGCACTCACTGACCAGATAGGCTACTGAGCTTGGTCACGTGTCGAGATCACATGACCTCTTGATCTTGACCGTGATCATGATCTTGACCTCTAGCATCCTCCTTGCAACAGTTTAGCAGCTCATTGTGATGGCAGAGAGAAAATGCAGGCGCCTCCAGTCCCTGAAGCTACAGTACTTCAGATGATTTAGTGCTGAGACGTGGGTCTACCTCTCTGGCATGGAAATACGGTCAAGTTTTAATTCATCTTTTAACACCGCTGGGCACTCAGAAATTCAGCTAAAAAAATGCACATTTTAAAGGATGTCGACTGATTATCATTATCGCCAAAATCCCCCAAAATTTCGAGATATTATTTTTTGCCCATATCGCCCACCCTTAGTTTTCGTGGTTCGCATAGACCAGAGGCAGTGAATACCTCAGGCAGGTACTGGAAAAAAGGAACAGCATTCTTTGTGGCACTGATATTTTCTCATAAGGATTTACACCAGCAACACAGTCTGTTGGACTGTTTTGCTGCTACTTGACATATTGTTAGCAGTTTTGCTTTTGCTAACGTTAGCTTTTCAAACGCTTTGTTAAGATCTTTGTGGTTGTGTTGTAGTTTGCCTTGGAAATTACCTATGCTTACAACAACCTCTCACGTATGCAAAATATTTCCAAATAAGAGGTGCTGTGGACGGCATGGTGGTGTAGTGGTTAGCACTCTCGTCTCACAGCAAGAAGGTACTGGGTTCGTATCCCGGCCCCGGGCCTGGTTCTCTCCAGGTACTCTGGCTTCCTCCCACCATCCAAAAACATGGATGGGGATTAGGTTAATTGGCAAATTTAAATTGACCGTAGGTGTGAATGTGAGTGTGAGTGGTTGTCTGTCTCTGTGTGCCTTGCGATGAGGTGGCAACTTGTCCCTAAGACAGCTGTGATAGGCTCCAGCCCCCCCGCAACCCTGTGAGGATAAGCGGTGGATAATGGATGGATGGAAGAGATATGCTGGTTCTTCTCGTCAACATTTTTGCTTCATTTTCTTGCTATTCAGGTGCTAGCATGCATAGAAGTTGGGCATCTAGGGCAGCAGCGCTGCATCTGATTGGCCAATTTTATTGACATGCAGAGCATCAATGCCTGGGATACTATTTATTGTAGTTCAAATGGTCTTTTGCAATGCAATACGACAGGATGATATGCATCCATGCATTTTTGGTTGTTAGCTTCACTTGCAAGTTTATTAAGTACACCTTGGCAAATCTAATGCAGGCTAACATAATAGTAATTCATTGTTCAGTTTTTTGATTGAGGTGTTTTAGAGCCTTAATGGACATTTTGAAGGCTGTAGAGTGTGTGCATTTACATTTTCTAAAATTTTGTTCTTCCCACTATTTTTTGTTATTGGCACATGTTTAATTAAAGGCTTAAACCACAAACTGAAAACAGTCTAATTAAAAATGAACATTATAATTTCCATGACAAACAATTTTTAGAACTGTATTATTAGACTGCATTATCTTTGGTTAGGGTTAACTCAATCAGATGCTATCTCCAACCAGTTTGCCTGTTTCCTGTTGTAAAGCCTAAAGTGGTGTACTTTATTTTTTAAAGCCTCTTTCATGTCTTATTTCAGGTAAAAATCTCTACACCAATGAGTATGTAGCTATCAAACTGGTAAGTAAACACATTCTTTCTCTGCTTGATTCCTCACCTGTGCTGGTTTAAGAATCCTTAGCTAAGTGAGGGATAATATACAGATACAGAGAAGAACATAAAAGAAGTACTTGGGGTACCTTATTTTTGTGATGGATGTTATTAAAATGGTCTGATGCCAGTGCTGTGTTAAGACAGGGAAGCTGTTCTTAAGCTTTAGACAAATTGTATGTTTTTCCTAGCCACTTGCAGCTAGAAATCTGACTCTGAATAGTATACTGGACTGTTCAGGACTGAGAGAGAAGAGAAACGTGAAAGAGGTGTAGATGCTTGGCAGTGGCTGCTGGACTGAACATCATTACTCCTGAATTCATTATTGTATTACTAGTATTGCATCTACTAGAGAGTAGAAAATACAGTAGTTATAGATGCGTTAGGTTAACTAAGCCAAATCATTTTCAACTGCTCACACCACCGATTTCATACAGAAATGTTTCTTTTTAATATGTGAGCTCCAAAAGACTAGTGAACTGGGAAAACTCTCACCCCTCGCCTCACAATCCCATTCAGATGGCTACTATATGATTATTATACATACTATATATATATGTGTTTTCTCACCATATGACTACTTGCTGCTCATAAAAACCTTTTGGTAATGATCCATAATTAAGAGAACAGATGGATTTACTAGTTATCTAGCTTAGAACGCCTGTTACACTTCAGTCTTAAGGTACACAAAGCAGTTCATTCTAACAAAATCACTGCAGGAGTGACTCTTACAACCCAGACGATCATTTTGTTAAGAATTGGGTTTTGAAAACATAATAATTCTAGAGAGAATCAAAATGCTTCTTCAGAATTTGCCCACCTCTATTGGCCATGCTGTATCTTTAGTTTATACCCAGGTCACTTCTCCTCACTGTTTATAATTTTTTGTTTTCCAGTTAATTTCAGATTGTCCCTTTTAACTAAATTATTATTAAAAAGTGTTAATTGGATTTGACACAGTTTGACACAGCTACACTATGAATCGAGCAGTTTTGGCAGAATGTAACTTGGGGAAAGATTTGTCTGAGTTCAGAAGACAGAGTTGTTGTCATTATTTGTGCAAATGGACACCTTGATCCACATCTGTCACTGTGTTTTTGCTACTAGTGCTCTGTGATCACATTTTACTGGATACTGGATAGTATGTTGAATATGCCCTGAAGTACGAGATGAGTCATCAAAACATAGCTGACATTTTTCATTTCATAAAGAAAAAGCATGCATTGCTGATTTGTTAACATTTCAGTAAAATCTGTTTTAGTTTTTCTTTTCTTCTCTTCCTTGTTTTATGTTTTTAACTGAGTGCTGCTCTGGGTGTGTCCTGTGCAGGAACCAGTGAAGTCGAGGGCACCACAGTTGCATTTGGAGTACCGGTTCTACAAAACACTGGGAACTACAGGTAAGGTCACATGTGTTTGCTACTCCTTGTGGTGTTTTTGTGTGACTGCATGACAGTGTTTTGGAAGATCAGTTCAGAAGATTAAATCATTTCCACAACAAGTGATTACTCGAGTTACGTATTGATATTAAGCTGGGTCAGCAACGTATTTTCATTTCCAGGACTTTGTGCATGTGACTGTGTGCATAGAGAGCGTTGTGAACAGTGACCTTGCTTGCAATGTTTCAATATGAAACATGTTGACATAATGCTTCTTATACACTCACAGTTACAAAACAGATGCAGCAGCTGGTTTTTTTTTTAACCGATCCATTGAAAAATATGACAGACTATGTTGCACACTATTGCAGTAGTGTTAACACGTTTGTCTTGGTGTGTTTGAGCTTATGGTAACTTAAACATCCTCTGTATTATTCAGTGTGTCACACTGGATCAGTGTGGATCTGTATGGGTCTAGTTAGGGTGTGTTGGAATATACAAAGTGAATAAGTAAGTGGCCTTTCAAATACAGGCAAATTGTTTCTTTTCAACCTGCAGACATTTTGGACACTTTGTGGCAGTGAAGTGAATCTGTGAACACACCCTCACACAACATCTTTAAAACAATAAAAGGTGAACGATGAAAATTTGGTGGTCAAAGGTCACTGTGACCTCACAGACTATGTTAATGACATTTTGGATAGACATGGATGTAAACAGTAACTTGACAGTTTGGTGGAGATATACAACCTTTCTTCACACATAATGGCTAGTGGTCACAGTTTCTTCTCTACACTGTCTGGTTCATGTTGTTGAATAGTTATGTCAGCACACGGTACAAAAAGTCACATAACTGTTTCTCTTTTTTTTGATACTCATTCTTTTTTTTCTAGAACAATACAATATGGTTGCTTCTTAACTTCTCCCTTATCTCTGTCCCCTTACAAATTAATCAGTGCATCATAAAAGATTAGTGAAGGTCTGCTGATGCATCCCTGTTACGGCAACCACAGACATGAATCTTGTGAAGATGAAATGACTTAACAGAGAAATAAATTAAGGGGAAATTGTTAATCTTGGTTCGAGAGGAAATGGGTGGGAATGCTAGAAACAATGGAACAATAGAAAAAACTAGTTATTAGTTGCACTTCTGGTAACATGGTTGAAACAATGACTGCCTCCTATTGTCCACATGTTGTTCTGTCCTTTAGCAAGACACTGAACCCTCAAGTTGCCCCCCGAGTGCTTTGCACAGCAGCTCACTGCTCCTAAAAGGCTAAGCAGTTGTCAGATTTCACGTTCATTCTTTAAGGTTTACCGTACAAATCGGTTACATCAGTTCAGTTTATCAGTCATCTGTGTAGAGGTAAATCAAAAAAAGTGGGAAAAAATGAGTCAACTGGAGATGCTTGAGGTTTTTTGATGATAAGAGGCTTCTTCGGTTCAGACCTGAAAAAGCCTCTTAGATGAGAGATGAAACGTCTTCAACAAAACTTAATCAAGGCCATTTGACTCTTTTTGTCCTTTTTGACATTCTTGTTATGTATGGTCCTTCACATGTTTTTAGAGCTCTACAAATGTCTATGATAACCAGACTGGGAATATAATGGCTATTGTTTTGCAAAGGCAAGGGCTGGAAAAGGCCAACTGTGCGGAAACTCATTAAATATTTAGAGAGTGGGTCTGCCTCTCTTAGTACTAACCTGCCTCTGTCCTCTCCTCCAGATGGGATAACCTGACCTCATTTCTTCTTGGCTGTGTGCTGTGCCACATTCCTCTCAGCCGCAGTTGCGACAGGGTCTTTATGAATTAATGTGGTTTGACTCAGATGCTCAATCAGGTGTTGTATCTGGTGTGTCACCAAACTCACTGGATATTAATGAGGGTGATTCATTTAGGACCTAAGCATATCCATCCAGATATTGCAGTCAATAACGATTCCATTGCTGCTTTGATTTTACAAGACAGTAGACATTAGCCTGCTGGGGACAAGATGGTTTTAAAGATTATGAGGGTTTGTTCAAGGACACTACTAAGCTCTTAAAGGCTTTGGCAGTTAGACCTCATTATGAAATACTACACCAGCTCTGTGACTGTTGCACTCCCAAGGAGTAAACATTTCCCACAGTGACACAGCTAACTAGATTTTACAAACATGGAAAAGAAAGGTCTCATGTTAGTTCAAACTAACACTAACACATGGACCTTTGTTAAGACTAGAATTTCTCTGAGCGCTGTTCTGCTTCAAGTGGATGCAGCATTTTAGCATTGACAAAATAAAGTGTAAACAAGCTTAGTAATGTTGTTTAAAAAAAAAGTAGTGATGATTTATTTGTAGTTTAGATGATATTTCATATTTTTTCTCATTATTATACAGCAAAGCCCTTTTTCATTGTCATCACTGTGGTTCTATTATTATTATATTATATAGGCATAGCATTATTACCACCTGTCTAATATTGTGTTGGTCCCCCTTTTGCTTCCAAAACAGCCCTGACCTGATCCCTGAATGTGTGCCAGCACCTTTCAGTCAGAACCATCATAAAGTTCTTTGGCAAGTTGAGCTCCAGTAGCTTGTCTGTTGCGTCGGACCACCAGGACCAGCCTTCACTCCCCACCTGCATCAGTTATCCTTGTCCTCTCACTACTCTGTCTGTTTGGTCCTCATCAAACTTGTTCAAATCCTTACACATTCCCCTTTTTCCTGCTTCTAACGCAACTGTGAGGACATTCATTTGTTGCCTTAAGGCCAATTTATAGTACTCCGTAAATTGCTGTACATAGACACGGAGAGCCCTCTGCGTCGCCGGAGAGCCTCTCCGTCCTCTCCGGATGCAGGAAATATTTTTTAACTGTCCGTCACTCCGTCAAGGGAAAACGGAGAGGGCAAGGGGCTGTGATTGTTCCTCTAGTTGCACCCCTGCTGTGAAATGAAACCCCTGGCCCTACACAGAAACAGACAGACATTGCGCCTCCATAGCAACGCAGACAGGACAGGAACGAAAGTATCGATTAGCCTTGTGAAACACAAGTCAAATACATTTAACTTGCTCAAAAAATCCATTTAATTCATTTTGTAATTATGGCTGGGGTATATTCCCAGAAAACATACCGAAAGGTGCTGCTTTGCGTTCGCTTTTATCTGATTTTGTGTTGAGAAGAACATCAATTATTTGTAGTCTTTAGAGGAGCTTTAAAGACGGTAAGCAACCAATGTTCTTCTCTTCTATCTCCCTCACAAATGATCGTAGTGTTTTCCCCTGCGTTTGTCTGTGAATTGCGAGGGGGTGCATTTCACTGCAGGGCTGCACAACACACACCACGATAGATTACTGCGAGGACTCGAGGGGTCTCCGTAGATATGGAGTTAGATAAGGCATTACGCAGTTGAAGAAGTATATTCCAGCCTTTATATCCGTCAGTGGTCATAATGGTATGCCTCATCTGTGTATAAATATTGAAAGAGGAACACATTCACACCTACATTTTAATTTGGAGTCACGAATTCAGCTAACCTGCATTTCTTTGGACTGTGGATAGAAACCCACACAGGCACGAGGAGACAATACAAACTCCACACTGAGAGGCACCACATCGATCCTAACATCATTTCTGTGATGTTTTCTTTCATTAGCAAAGCCCTTGGTGGTATGGTATGACTCTGGCATTACGCTTCTTACATACACAAATATGTCTTTTTACGACCCTCTTTGACCCAGTGACAGATAGTTTATTAATAACAGAACAACTGCTGCCAGGTGGTTACAATGTAAAATCCAAGCTCACGGTTCATCACAGAGTCCGGGGACAGAGCCAGTCTTTGACGGCAGGTTGAAAAATTGCAAACGTATAAAGTGTGTGCAGGGAGATTTTATGCGAGTGCTGTTCAGTCAGCCTCAGAACCAGTAAGATTCATTCATCAGACATTCATCTCATTCACACAAATCCTTTGTGTTGAGAAGGACTGCAAGCATCACCCGTATTAGATTACAGTAATGCATATGCAATCTTATATCCTTTTTCTCAAAAAGGACTTTTTTACTCGCTCCTCTGAATAATGACCTACATTTATAGGATGTCTTAATCTAGTATATTTTGCCATGTAGTTCAACTGCATAGTATATACTGTGCTTATGTGTAACAAACTAGCACTAAATTGAAATATTGTTATGTCTGAATGGGGTGTCACTTTGTAAAGTTGACAGACATCATCTCTAGGTTTAAGTATACCTTTTTTACCCAGTACTATTAACACATACCATCAGTGGAGACCTTTTGTCACTTGCTGGTGGCTTGCTTACAGCACAGTAGAAATGTTTTGACCAAATCAGAACCACGCCCAAGAATGGCTCTCATTGTGTTTTTAGAAAATTAGATGAGAGAATTCAAAAGTGGTACCTACAAACGTAGTAGCCTCCATCAAAGTTCTAGTCTTCCTGTACAATTATAGGCATATACAATGCAGTAATCGGTGCTCAGAGTCAATCTCTGCTGAGGACCGTTTAGCTGTAGATAATGATGTGATGTGATACCCAGTTTTCTTTTGCTAGTAAAAAGCTTGACTGACCTTGTTTTCAATTGAACAACCTTTTATCCACTTATTTACTGCACAGCTCCAATCTGACACATTTTTAGGCCTCCCACAGGCACCCGTGGTTTTCAAGGCACTCATTCCTATGTTGCAATTAGCAACCCACAGAACTGCATAATGGTGTCCAGAAACACAAGATGGAGCACAGCACGACTCCTACGTGCCCATATGCTAGCTGACAGCATATACGCCACCTTTCATGCTGCAGTGTATTTTTCTATTACTGAGTTTGTGAGTCAAATGTCCTCAGCAGCATTATTCAGTATGATTATGTTAATGCACTACATCAGGATAAGTATTTAATGTTATCAGTCTTCACTCCAATGACTTGTTGTCAATGTTTACAATATTTATAGTAATTTGGTCCTTTCATTAAACTTTATTGTGCAAAAAAAGTATTTTTAGTGGATCCATTTTGCCCAGAATATTTTTTTCAAATTTCTCAGTTCAGTTCTCCTAATGCTTAAAATTTATAGTACACTACTTGCCCAGCAGTGACAGGCAGATGTTAGTAGACCACAGATATTTAGCAGAGATACAGAGACAAATATTTTGTTGGTGGAGAACGAGAGCAAAACAAAGCTAGATGTAAGTAAATGTTGGACCCAAATGCATTTTAATGTCTGCTTGATATGTAAAGCTGTGGGCAAGTTTGTTCATATCAACTGTATAAAGTGACAATGTGTGAACGATATGTTCCTCTGCACCTGGTATTGTTTTAAAATGTCGTAGTAAACTTGGAAAGACATATTTGGCAGGTGAGATATATCAAAAAATGTTCCTGCATTTCTACACTCTGGATTAAACCTCCACTAAGTTCCAAATATTAAATTCAACAGGGTGAATGCCAAATACTAATAGTAACTCTACATGCTTTATTCTAACTGTGTTCTGTTTTCAGACAGTAGTTAAACTTAATGTTTCTTGACAGTCAGACTTTTTTGTGGATTGACAAAGGTGGTCCAAAAATGTGTTTTATTTTTTATTATTATTTTTTATATTGTCTATCTGTTTTTTTAGTTGCTAAAAATAGTTAATTGATTGATTTAGGCTGCTTGGATATATTCACCTGATAGCAGGGATTGTATGATACTTTATTTTTAAAAAAAGAAAAAGTGGGGAAGCAAAACTGTAACGTCGCTCCCTCTAATTTCACAAAGAGTGTTTTCATTTCAGAATCTGCAGGTTCTCAATATTAAAGACTTTAGAACATGGAAAGCAATCAGGAAGTCTATACTTCTTTGAACGTCTATGCAATTATCATATTTCCAAAGACTGAGCACAGCTTAAGCAGTATTTGATTAAAGCTCCAGCATTTCTTTGAAATTTTCTTGATGGGACATTTTTAATAGGACTCTGACCAGCAGTAAGCAGGGCCAATCTTTGAATCTAGCTTCCCCCTGTAGATAATTGTTTGACCTGATTTCCTGTTCTTAGAAACTAAAGTTCAGCAGTTGGTCAGGAAGACAGTTAATAATACAGATGGTACCAAATGCAAACAATTCTAAATGAATAGTATGTGAGGAAACCTGCAAAGCGTTACATTAATCAGAATGTCATAGTGTGTGTGCAGGATGATGAGGCTGCTGTTATAAATATAGAAATGTGTTAACTGTCTAATGTCATTAAGAACCACAGGAATAATGGAAAAGTAAAAACAGATCACTCTGTCTTTTTTTTTTTTTTTTTTTTTTTTACTGAACATTTTTTTTTACCTTAACCTCACACTTTTGTAGTTTAACAGTACAAGCATTACATACAGTCCATTCAGTGGAGTATAAGGGTCAAAGCACTAGCCCTACCGTTATTGTTACCACACAACACTAAACGGCTCTGTGACAAGAAGTAAAATAAGAGCCGAGGTGACAGATGGAAGCGATTGTGGAGCAATTAGAGTGAGTAGAGCAGCGAGGATATGATTCAGTTGGGAGGATGTGATATGAGGCAGTGAAACGATTAGTTTGCAGCCCTCAGTAGAGGAGTGACACAGTTCTATTTTCAGGCACTGTGTTGTGTTTTGCTTTAAGGTTAATGTTTACCTAGCAGCTTTCTCTGCTCACTGTCCTCAGTAACCTTGTGGTGCCCCTCCTCCTGTCTGACTTGTGTGAGGCCTCTTATGGGTCACTTCGGACCCAACTTAGAAATATAATTAGTCAAGGGAGACAGGAATAATAAACACTTCAGCCACCCAAACCCTCTGAATTTCCGCTATTGTATACAACTGAAAAAAAAAATAATTGAAGGCATATTCTTCTTTCTACCATCCACTAACTTATGCTTTTCCTCAAACAGTTTAGTAGTGTCTAAGTTATTAACAATGCCAAGTTAAAAGTTAAGACTTGGGATGACTAATACAAGTGCAGCAGTGTCCACTAGGCTGGGATTTCCTCTCTTGTATGTCTGATTTCTTTCTGCTTGTGTTTCAGCTGAAGGCGTGCCCCAGGTGTTTTACTTTGGGCCCTGTGGGAAATACAATGCCATGGTTTTGGAGCTGCTGGGCCCCAGTCTAGAGGACCTCTTTGACCTTTGTGACAGGACCTTTTCACTGAAGACTGTCTTAATGATAGCTATTCAGCTGGTGAGTTCAATACGTCGTATGACCCATTAAGTTTTAAAAATGGGATGATCAACGCTTCCTGCATACGTTTCACAAATAAAAGCCTCCTGAGTCACTGGATGGGCTTTAATGTGGAACAGTTGGAGGAATTGACAAAAGCAGAGCTGGCTCTGGCTAAGTCATGGAGTATTAATGATAATAATAATGTGCACTTTACCTTTAACATTGAAGTTTAAACAATTAACATGCTTTAGACAATATAAACTGTAACACATATAACAACTAGGGTGAACTAGGCTATATCAAAAAGTGAAAAGGGAATAGCATTTTGATTGACTAGCCAGATGTCAATAAAACAAATAACAAAAGTGTAGATTAGGCCAATGTAGACACCTACTGAGTAGGTTTGATCTTTACTAATGAGTAAAGCTCTTTTCTTTTTTTTCTTCCCTGTGCTCTGGACAGTTTAGGTCATTTTGCGATGTTTACAATCTAGAAGGGGGGTTTATTTGGTATTATCATTTGTAGTAATATTAGGTAATTATTTTATACATTCAAATCTTTGTCAGCTTTTTCATTTTAAGAGTAATTAGTATGTATATAAATACACTAAGAGGCATTAAAAACACAACATTGTATTTTTTCCGATATTAATTTGAATTTTCATCATTTATTGGGCGACTTCACTTGGTATGATACTGAACATGAATGAACAAAAGCAACAATAGAAAAATAAATCGACATGGATTACAAATGTCAGTATCTTGTGTGATCGTCGTGGCATAGACATGATGAGCGCCTTGATTTTGGCCACTGGAATCGCTTCCCACTCTTCCAAGAGTGCGGAACGGAGATCAGCAACCGTCACCGGCAGTGGAATACGACGCAGTATACAGCGATCCAGATTGTCCCAAAGGTGTTCAATCGGATTCATATCCGGGGAATATGGCAGCCAGTCCATAACCTGCACATTATGTCTGTGCATAACGTGCCTGCAGGCATGAGATAGTGCATCTGTGGACGCCAAAATGCCTGGCTACCCTCGCTTCGGTCATTCCGGATCTCAGCATACCAATGGTCTGCTCCCTCATGTTTGCTGCTAAGCGTGGCATGGTGACCGTCTGTGACAGCTTGCATTTTTCCTCCTTCCTTCCTTCCACCTTAATTTATTGTTTGAGCTGAAAAATGTGGCTCCATAGTTTCAATAGCCACGAGTGGTAGTAAACAAAACATTTTTTTGTATACAAAGTAGTTGTATCCAATTTTATTTTACGTTGACTTTGTTGCGTTTTTAATGCCTCTTAGTATATATTGAAGGTGAATTTTTTTTTTTCCTGATTTTTGTGGTGCCCCCTGGAAGCCCACGTCGTCCTTAGTATTAGCCTAATGGACCAGCTGGCTCTGGACTAAAGAATTGTAACACAGACTACTGTCCAGTTTATTTGCTGGAGCTTTCAAGTTAATATCACAGTCTCTCTCAGCAGATGGATTTTGCTCAGGTGACAACTGAGCAAACAGTGAGATAGAGCTGAACGCTCTTGAAAAATGTAGCAAGTGGACCTAGATGCATATCAAAGATGGAACACATGCAGAAGCCGCAAATTAAAATGGCAAAGGAGCTACTAAATATAATAAAAATGAGCTGCTTTTGTTTTTCTGTGAAGTAAATCAAGGCATTTGAGATTTAACAGTCTGAGAAAGCCTATTACAAAATATTGTGGTATATTGAATAAACTGCTTATAGCTGTTTTACAGAACAAATTATACATTATTTTACTCACACAACATCCTGCCTACAGATGCCCGTGGAGCAGGCATCAGTGCAGAGTGTGCAAATTAGCAATGTGTTAGTATACACGTATGAGAGTCAGGTAGACTGTCAAAAAAAGCAAAGCCAACACTGAATCTCATTAAGTTCGAGGAGCACAGAAGGTGGTTTTACTCAGTCTTTCAGGCACAGATACCTCAAAATTTCTAGCATTTCATTTTGTCAGCACAAAATCTGCAGTGCTCTTGTAATGAAGATAGCCCCTACAAAACCATCTGCAAAACTGCACAACATAAGCGCAATGTTGCAGAATAGAGTTGCTAAAGCTAACTAGCTAAGCTCGCCTCTGTATTTGTCACATAGGTCTGCCTGTTTATTAAGCTAATGATCCCACAATAAGCACTGTTGGCTTGCACTCCTACTCAAGCTCCTTCTTTTTGGTCTAATAAAAGAAAAAAGTGTTTCAGGGTATCAGAATCCCTCAAAGCCATATCCAAGTAAAAGAGCTTATTGCTTAGACCATCACTTATTTTCTCTTGTTTGAGTTGTGCTTACGAAGCTCTTCTTGCTGGGTCACAGGTTAAGAGTTACATCTATAAACACATTGTCCTTCTAGTCCATTGCAGACCTAAATCCCAGCAGGATGGTTTTGCATCTCGGTTAGTGGCTTGAAATTCTGGCACAACATCAACAGAGGCTTTTGTTGTTTGACAGTAATGGATCATTGTGGGAGCTCTGCAGTGTGGTGATTAAGTAGTTAGTGAATTAATCATTGACCAATCAGTATAAATGAATGGATGGTTGTATGAAGTCAGTTAATTTACTAAAGATGCAGCTCTACCTGGAGGGTTCATTTGAGTAATATACTCAGTTCTCTGGTTGTTAGTTTTCAGTTGTATGAGTCATGTCTTTAAGCCTGCCACTATGTGTTTCAGCCTGCCCTATGTGCAGCTCTTCCCAGCTCTCTAGTTTTGCTTCATATTATGTTGAAGTGTGGTCTGAAAGCTTCAAAGTCACATTTGATTGAATGTATTTTTGTAAATGCCCCTGAGGGCAGGATGAGTCCTCAAACATTTGAAACTATTGTACAGAAGAGAAAAGATTAATTAAAGTACTCTGATGCTATATATATATATATATATATATATATCTATATATATATATATATATATATAAATATTTGATGCATACAGTATATGTATACTTGAAATAAGATTCACAGAGAGACACTGGATTAAAGCAGGGAAAATGTATTTTACATTTCACTGTTTTTACATTCATGGTCAAAAGTTTACATACACTTGTAAAGAACATAATATCATGGATCTCTTTCATTCAAAAAAAAACCCATTCATGAAGTTTGGTTCCTTCATGACTTTATTATGGGTCAACTGAAAATGTGACCAAATCTGATCGGTAAATTTGCTTTATGTAAGTATTACACTTCCATAAAGCAAGGGAGCTTGCAAGAGACAGACTGACAAAAGTAGTTAAATTGAATGTTGGAGAGGCCAAGATATTCTGACTTTTATTTATTGTATAGAACACTGGACCTCACATGATACAACTTAGATCTGTTCTTTAGTTCCTTAATTTCTCAGGTGCCTCAGGAGTCATTTTCTCAGACTTGACCAAGCTTCCTCGAGAGTCTTGACAGGCTGCATAGTACTAAGCATGACTAGTAAACTGATCCTCATGCAGTAAATCGGTGGAGTTCCCTTTTAATATGGAATAATGTGGACACCACTTCCTTGGGAAATATTACATCACAATAAAAGATTGTGTATAAAATGTCAGTTTTTTTTTTCTTCATCTTGATTCCTGCTGACTTTGTGGGATGGTTTAGGGTTATATCTGAGTTTTGTCAGTGACTCTGCTGTATTCTTTCTCATCAGATTTCTCGAATGGAGTATGTGCACTCTAAAAACCTCATTTATAGAGATGTGAAACCAGAAAACTTTCTCATTGGACGGCAAGGAAATAAAAAGGAGCACATCATCCACATCATTGACTTTGGTTTGGCCAAAGAGTACATCGACCCCGAGACCAAAAAACACATTCCATACAGGGAGCATAAGAGCTTGACTGGCACTGCCCGATATATGTCCATCAATACACATTTAGGCAAAGGTAAGATAGGTTTCATAGCTTTGTTTTGCCTCCATAATGTTCAGATGTGTTAGTTATGCAGTGTGATGTGCTGCTTTATTTTTGAAGTTTCCCAGTGAAATGTTTTCTATTGCTGTAGAGCAAAGCCGGAGAGATGACCTGGAGGCTTTAGGCCACATGTTCATGTATTTTCTTCGTGGGAGTCTACCATGGCAAGGACTGAAGGTATGCCAAGTGCATGGGAGTGTCACAAAGTCAGAAACTCAGAAATAAATGACCCACCTGAGTGCTGATATGATCTCAGGATAGTATGCAATCTGATAATCAAATCAGTGTCATTCTTTTTGCAGTTGTTTATGAACTATTTTAGAGTGTGTTGAAAGTTTTGTGTCCAAATTCAGTTTTAAATGAAACAACTTATTCAGTTTTCTTTGCTACACCCAAAGAGAATTAAGAAGTGATTGAAATGAATCGGAAATTTACCAGTTGTCTTTTTATGGGGGTTCTCCTTCAGGCCGACACGTTGAAAGAACGATACCAGAAGATTGGAGACACAAAACGAAACACTCCCATCGAGGTCCTCTGTGAGAACTTCCCAGGTACGCTAATTATGACTGTAATGTTTTTATAATCACACTGGTAAGCTTGAAAATGTTCAGAGATGTGATTTGACTTTTTTTGATGACACTTTGCCAAATAATGTTTTGAAATGTCATCGCTATGTTGTTTGAATTATATCAACTGAATGATTATTATTTTTGTTTGTTTAATTCAGAGGAGATGGCCACCTACCTTCGATATGTGAGACGGTTGGACTTCTTTGAAAAGCCTGACTATGAATATCTGCGGACTCTATTCACTGAACTATTTGAGAGAAAAGGATACACCTTTGACTACACATATGACTGGGTTGGCAGGCAAATAGTAAGTAACGCACATCAGCTACTAATAGGTACCTTTTAAAGGAACAGTGTGTAGAGTTTCAGGTGCTCTAGTTGCAGAAATTGAATATAATGTTAACTTTCGTTAGGGCGGCACGGTGGTGTAGTAGTTAGCACTGTCGCCTCACAGCAAGAAGGTGCTGGGTTCGAATCCCAGGCCTGTGGCCTTTCTGTGTGGAGTTTGCATGTTCTCCCCGTGTCTGCGTGAGTTCTCTCCAGGTACTCCGGCTTCCTCCCACCATCCAAAAACATGTATGGGGTTTAGGTTAACTGGCTAATTTAAATTGTGCGTAGGTGTGAGTGTGAGCGGTTGTCTGTCTCTGTGTGCCCTGTGATGAGGCCACCTCATCGCAGGGCATAGGCCCCCCCCCCAGTTTCATTGTTAGAATGAACCCTTCACAGGGAGTTCACAATGTTGCCTTGCCATGTTTCTACAGTTGCCCAGAGCAGACAAACCACAATCTGTCGCTAGAGTGGGCCTTTTGTGTGTTTACATTTTATGTTACGTTATAAGGCCACAGTAGTTTTTGACACAGTCTGTAAACTACAGTAAAGTGAGTTGGTTTATCACTCTGCAGCTCACGTTACTGTCTTGGAAAGGAAAAGTCAATGGAGAGGTATTCAGTTTGTTGCACTTTGCAGCAAGACTAATAGATGTGCCAAATCCTACACACTGTCCCTTTTTAAGGAGGTCAACAATTTCTAGCAAGCTGCATGACTGCATAGAATTTAACTGATGCCTATTTCCCTCAGCCCACACCAGTGGGGTCTGTCCATATAGACTCTGGAGCATCTGCTGTGACAAGAGAAAGCCATCCTCACAGAGACCGGCCCTCACAGCACCCACCGATTAGAAATCAGGTGCGCCAGCTTTTGTTTTTAGTCGTGGGCTTGTGGTTCTGGCCCTGTGAGAGCAAGGGAGTGCATTACAACCTCAGTGTTTGTATGAGGTACACACACATTCCCCATGCTTGCAATAATGTTCATAAAGTGTGTCAGGGTGATCTTAAACCTGACATGGTAATTCTTCACTTATCAGGACCAGGTCATTATCACCAAAGAGCTAATGCATGCAGAGTTTTGAAGCTTTTATGAAAACTGTTTCTGCCAATTAGGGATCTTAATTATTCAGTGCTGAATGCACTCTGCATATTGGCACTCCTGTTGTGTTTACTATTGTCAATTGCTGTTATGATGACAGCTTGTCAAACAAAAATAGAAAAAACACGTAAAGACCTTGCTTGATAATGTACCTTTTATTTGTGTTAATTAAATGTAATGAGCTTGAGGCCAAAGTTTGAGATCTTTCCTCTATTTGGCTTCAGACTCATTACTTTTTGTTTCACTTCTTTGGCTGAAGCCACACTTTGATTTTGATTCACTTTTTTTTATTTTGTTGCATTGTTTTTCTTCTCCATTCCTCATGCTGCTTTGCATGGTACCTGGCCTCGTGCACCCAAATATCCATCTTTCCTAATGCAATTATTCCATCACCCTACCACCACCCTCTCCCATCGCACACCCCAATGCCACTTCCCCTCCCATCACCGACGCCCCCAACTCCTGAGCAGACAGCGGTCTCAGATCGACGAGGAGCATGGGAGGTGCAGCCCACACGCCAAGCAAACTCCTCCTATCTGACCTCCCACCTGGCAGCGGACAGGCACGGGGGCTCAGTGCAGGTATACACCCCTCACCTGATCAACCACAACCCCTACCACAGTCTCTATGGAGTCAGATCTGTCTCATAGGATCTAACACAGATTAATAAAAGTTTAACTTGACAATACTTATGTCCATCATTTAAATTGCAATTTTATATTTTGAAGCAGTTGTTAAATAAATTTTGGACATTTTTTTAAGCAAATGTTTACTTTTGGTTACTTTTTTCTGTCCAAACATCCAGCTCATACACATCATAACATCGCACACACCCATAAACACAATGATAGATAACTTTTATTTTATATTCAAGTCTTGTGTGTGAGACAGATCTACAACCATGTGCCTCCCCACCCTTCTACCCCTGGCTGGGAAGTGTTATTTTTCTGCACCACCATAATGCATGTCATCTGGTGCCACCCAGCCCAGATGGTGAAAATGTGGTTAGCTCTATAAGCACCAGCCCTGGTTGTGGCATTTTGATTTCAGGTCCTGCAACTCTTCATGGCACTTCAACATTTCCTTGCAAGACCAAGAAGCCTCTTGCATGGCAGGGTGACCTGGCTCAGCTGGCTAAGTGCATGCTCTGTAGTAGTAGAGGTTCATTATGCTTAGAGAAACATCCTGGGGTAATTTTGACTACTTATTATTAACCAGGACTCCCCCTGTCTGTAATAGGGTTAGGGTTTACATAGGTGTGTACAGTGTATGCTTTACTACATCTCTGTTAATCTACTTAATGCCATTTACCATTTACTGCCATTCATGCTGAAACCATATGGAGGTATTTCATCCACATAAACACTACTGTATATTCATTTAAGATGCTTTACTACTGCTACTTTAAGGTACTTTGTCTCCTGGTAGTTTTAAACTGGCAGAAATGTGTCTCACTAGCTTTAATTGGACACTCAGTGCACATTTAAAGATAGATGAACTGTACAAGATGATGGCCACAAGATCAACAAAGGCAGCAGAGCTGGTGCTAGCAAGCTCAAGATTCAAAATTCATTCATTTATTACCATGTCAATGACATGTATTGATTGGACCTATCAAAAAAGTAAAGAAAAATAAAATACAAACACAAACATGGACATTCTCTCATGGAGTAAATGTGTTGTTTGGTAGAAAATAGCCAGTAATAGTCATGTTCAAGGACTGAATTGGCATTGAGCTGTTAAACTTTCAATTTCAATCTGGCCAAAAAGGCAGCAAGTTACAAATCAGGTACACTTCATTCAATGAAGATAAGATCAGATAAAGCTTATTCATTCTGAAGGAAATTCTTTCACAACAGTTGCCATACACAGTATGAAAAAGTCAGGAGATTTAAAAGATTTAAGCTAAAATACATATTGCAAATGGCACTGAGTAAAAACTACTTTGTAGGGTGACCCAGAAGAAAAACGCAGCAACACAAGTGTATGTATTACTGAAGAAATATCAGATAATAAAGACCTCAGTCTTAAACACAATGCTGTGGATGTTCAGAGAAAACAAATGTAATTTTCATTCAAATCATTTCAAGTCCATGAAATTTGAGTTGAGCCCACAGATGGCACCGATCCATGGGACATAATTAATGGCTCCTGCAGAACAGAGTAGCTGCTTGCTGTAGTTCTACTTCCTCCAGTGGCCCTGGAGGACCTCCTCCCTCATCATCATGTGACCCTCATCTTGAAAGAGTTAGGATAGTTGCTGTAATTTTAATGAAAGTAAACATCAGTTTCTTGCTTCCAGTAGCTTCATATCTAGCAGATTTTTTTTTTTACACTGCTGCATCATGGTTTGGAAGTGAATGTTGTTATGATGGCTGAGATTATCAAAGGTGGTCACTGTACACACCTATACACATAAAACACATTTTTATAATAATTATAATGCCATTTTTTTCTACAGGTGAATGGAACAGCCAATAATAGCTTTAACTGTAATTTTATATTTGTCTGTTGGTGTCAGTTTGTGGGTTTGTTTGGTGTTGGTTTGATCATATACTGTATTTTTGTTTATTTTTTTTTAAAGGTTTATGCTTTTATAGAATTTTCTTCTCTACTTGCATGCGGGCTGGAAAATTACTTTCAAAAAACGCTTCATGTATTACACCTTCAAACAGAAGCACAGAATTTGTTCAAGGAAGAGCCAGACAAACTCAACACACCTCCAGCCGCACTATGTGCAAAAAAGAGGAGATTTCTTGTATCCCGTCACATTTTTATGGTACTTCACCCATTTCTTGTTGCTGTTTGGGACTAGCTTTTACATTTTTCAAATGTATTTTTCTTTGCTGCTGTGTTTCCATAGAGGAGGAGACAGAGAAAGTACAGTAAATTGGTTTAGCAACATGCAAGCAGCAAGATAAACTCTTCATCACAGCAGGAGTGGTTTCTCACACTGATTCTGGCCAGCATCTTAACTGTTTTTGAAGTAACTTGTCTGTGCTGCAGGTGGTCAGCTCTACCAATGGGGAGCTGAATGCAGACGATCCGCTGACAGCTCATTCCAACGCTCCCATTACAGCTCAGGCAGAGGTGGAAGTGGTTGACGAGGCCAAGTATGTGTCACACACCCGCCACACCTCTGCTCCATGTCCATCTGTCACTTCCTCTCTTTCCTGCTCTTTCTCTGTACCTCTCTTTATCTTGCCACTTTGCTATGCTGTAGGACAGCCCCCACCCCCAGTTGTGACCCTGCCCTCCATCTTCTGGGGGACCGTGTGGGTTCTTGATCTTGACTACTGCCTTTCTCTATCCTGTTCCCACAATTAAGTTATTTTTAAAATAAAGAAAGCCAGTGTAGGTTAATTTCTTAATCTGAGCTAATTCAGCTTCACACATCTGATCACAAAGTCTTTAGCAGTACCATCAATGATCAGTGCAAATCAGGCTCGGTCAGTGTATTTTGGTAGCAGCCAGTTGACAGATCACACCAGATTGTCCATGTGGTAACTTAGTCACTTATACAAAGCACATGATGTCAAAGCACATGATGTCATTGCATCAGTCAGTTCTTTCTGAGAGGCAGACATGAGGGTAAAATGTATGGAAACCACTGTCAGCAGCATTAGTTTCATCCAGTGTGTGTCAGAGCTGGTAGCACCAGCTCATCAGCTACTAGTGTTCAGTCTTGAACAGCAGCAGCTGGAATGATGCCATGCAGCATGGCTGGACGCCCACTGTGCTAAAACTGCACTGCTGGCTGAATGTCATGAGGTTCAGCTGAGGAGGAATGAGAAGAGCTCCTCTGTGGTACACAACGCTCTGACACAAACAGTGATTAGTTTGATAAGAAACTTAAAAAACCTCAGAGTGAAACTTTACTCCACTTTTCTGACTGTTACACATTGGTGCCTTGTCTCTGTCGCACAGCACAGCCACTCTGGTGGTGAGTCAGTCCTTTGGGTCTTGTTTGAGGGAGTAGGCCATACTGATCTGGTCCCGGTCAGCTCTGTTACCAAGCAGGATCACAATAGTGCAGGTCAGCCCAGTTATCCCCTGCTGTGAGGCTGTGTTCAATTGTTTGTTTAATTTCAAGATTTCCACAAAATAATTTTAGCTGATTTTAAATTGAAAGTCGGTGCAGTGGTCCACTGAGAAGTTAATTTCCTCTTATTTTATTTTTCCAACCAAAGTTCAAAGTTGTGAAGAAAGGATTTCCTTCTGTTGTGTCTCCTCATCCACTAATCTGCTCTTCTCTCTTTTTCTGCCCTGATGAGGCATTTCTCTTGTTGGCTCCATTCACACAGTGATGATTCTCATGTTTACTGCTAGTCTCTTTGACCCCTCCTCAGACAAGTTGATTGTCTGATTCGAGGACATGAAATGCAAATCATGCGTCTGATTCAGTCTAATGGTTTGCCTTTTTTAGGGAATATCAGGTTCCCATGGTGAAGCTTTGAGCGTCTGTTGTCATACTTGATGACGTTGCCACCATAAGAAACTATTAATTCTCAAACAAAATTCTCAATTTGAACAAAGTGATTATAGAATTAAATTTGTCTTTTGTTTTTGACTATAGTGATATTATAGTGTTTGGAAGGCTGAATGCCAACAAATATGGATTGAAGCAGAATCTTATATCATTTTCAAAATTCTTATGTTTACATTTGTTCATTTTTTTCCCTCAATATTTGGATCGTTGGACTTTCCAACACAAACCTTTCTCAAGATGAACATTCAGTGTCTTTTTAAAGCAGAGGACAAGGTCACTTGTTTTGTTGAAAATGCAGCAAACAATAAGCAACATATTTTGAAACTGCAGCATCTTATAGCTAAGAGACATGATGAACCCAGCTCGAATGAGCTCCTGCACTCTGCTGCTAACACAGGAAGAAATCACTGCAGAGTAAATGTTGTGTGAACTTTTCTGTGATCTTTTCTCCCTTTAACTTCTCAAATGTCCCCTCTCTTTGTCCACCGCTGTCCCGTGGGTGTGTTTGTGTGCATGTTTGTGTGGCATGTGTCCAGTCCCACCATCTTGGTCTAGCTGTATTAATCTATCTTTCTTTTCTCTTTACACCCTTTCCTCTCTCTTCTTCTGTAGCTGCGTGAAAATGCTCAACCTGTGGTGAGTCCCTCTCTGCTAGTCCACATCAGACTCATGGGACAGGGAGTGGACCAGCCTAGGCTGGCACCCAGTGGAGTTCTTATTTACTTGAACTAGACTCTCACTGGTACTATAATGCCATACAGTATACCCCTGAAAACACTTTCTGCTATGTGTAACACAAAGTCTCTGCCCTTTCCTTTTTGCCTTTTTGTCACCATCGCTTTATGTTGGTAAATGACAGTTGGAAACAGTACTGCCATGTGAGCAGGCATACCTAAAACTTCATGTCCTCTCAGGCTATATGGAATAAACACATACTTTTCTGAGTAAAAAAAAAACATAGTTTTGTGAGATGTCAGTCTTTTAGCAGCACATTTGGCTTCAGATTAAAGGTCTTTAAACTCTTGTTGCATGGTGCACCATTGTTTGTTATTAATGAAAAGATCTAAGAGTACCCAGTCACTGTCCTATGTCTTGATCCACAGCTTTTTTTCTTGTCTTTTCTATGTTTTTATTGACCATTCAGGCTCCCCATGTCTTGTGCTCTTTGTGTGCACTGCTCCATTTTATTTGCATAGGAGAACTATTGCCCTCAGAGTCAGTGCAGCAGTTATCAGTTCCCCTCTGCCATCTTTCTGTTGGGAGGTGAATAAGCATGCAAGCACTTGGTGGATGGCAGTGCAGCCATCTTGTCCTTGATGTTCATGTTTTACTAATCAAACCTTTTGCAAGCTGCAGTTTTTAATAGGATACCCAAAACACGTCCAGATTTGAAAGACTCAAATTCAGCTCTTGTGTTATGTAACACACTGATTTAATCAGTCCACTCTGTTCTTCCTTTTCTTCATCTGAAGCCTCCCTCATCTACACTTTGGTTTAATGTGCGCTCTGTCTGCAGGTGCTGCTGTTTCTTCAAGCGAAAACGGAAGAAGAACACGCCGAGGCACAAATGATCATCCACCACCAGCCTGAAATGCCCCAAGTGTCCGGCTCAGTTGATTGTGATTTCAGAAATCAGTACGGTCCGATTCAGATTAGCAGAGGGAGACAACTGCAAGATTCTTGTTCTCTGGAGGGACCTGTTAAAAATGGTTTGTTGAGATGTACGAGACGCTTGTGTCTTTTGATGGGAGTCCTTTTTTTTTTTTTTTTAAACCTTTTCTTCTTTTTTCCCTCCTCCAAGATGTATGGGAATGTTTTGCAGGCCATTTGTCCAAACTGGGAGTTTTTATGTTGGAATTTTGATGAGGTTTTTTTTTTTTTTTTTTTTTTTTTTAAGTTTTTCTTCCCCAAGACATCAGGCGGTTGTATTTTTCTGTTGTTTTTTTTTTGTTGTTGTTGTTTCTCCTCTGTGGTATTGCAAAGGAAGAGACATATCTTCCTGTGGAAACCTTCAGCCTTTTTATTTTTCCCCTCATCAAGTCCCACTGCAGAGTGGTTCTTTAGTTTGCAAACGCATTTTCACACAAAATCCTTTTGGTCATTCCTGGTGTGGGACTGAATGTAAACCTATAAACACACAAGGAGCCAAGAGTATAACTGCCCGTCTTCAGGCACACAAAAGCATCAGTCTGCCATTTGGCCCCTGCACTTTTTTTCCTCCAAAGAGGTCAACCCTGGCACTGGGACCTGGACCTGAGAGAACAGAGAAGACCAGAGACACCTCCTGCACTGTGCTCTCTAAGGAGGATTTCTGCTCATGCTGCTTGGTTAAAGCACTCCCCTTAACCACGCTGCTGTTGAAACACTACAGTCTCTTTTGACTCACATGCAGTTTTGCTCCTGCTGGCTTTGTGATAATGAGCAGCATCCTGACACTTATACGTGGGGCTGAAAAAACAAATGCTATTTATGCTATTTATCTCTTGGTTGCCACCAGTTTTCTTACTAATTCTAAAACATACACACTGAATGTATGGACAGAAATGTAAATGACTCTGGAGCATTTATCTAATATGTCATGCGCATGGGAGGGAAATTGCAGTGAAGACCAATGCTTAAAAAAGGAATAAAAGTGAGACCAAAACTATGTGGATTTGAGGGTGGGAGGGTCTTAAATGTTGTTGATCTTAATAATGTGATGGTTAATAATGGACTCTACAGAAGTAGACACTGGGGGATGTTGCTTTGGAGTGACAAGAGAAACTGGCGTGATGTGCTTTGGAGATAGAATCACAGCCTCTCGACGCTCCTGTCCAATGCCTTAACCCCAACCAACCAACCAGTCGACCACCACATCGCATCACTAGTTGGATGAAAAAGTCGGCCGCATGATGGTTGAGTTGTGCAGCGCAGTTCTTTAAGGGGTCGTCTGTATAATAGAGCCCAAAGTTGTGGACTGTGCCCTAGCTAGTGTCAGCAGTTAACAACTTCTCTTGTGACACTGAGGATCCTCATAGAGAGAGAGAGAGTGATGCCAAGCGGCAGGTTTGGTGTAATCAACTGTCACGGTGTTAAGGCGTCCTTCGTGTCCCGTCTGAAGACCCCTGTGCTGCAAAGCGATGTTTTAAGTTTGGATGACTGCTGAGCCCACGGTCCCCCTCCTCGATGCCGAGAGAGAAACATGTCAGCCCGAGCGAGGGCGGACAGGTGAACATGTCCATACCATTTTTATTTGTATTTAGTGTCATGGAGGACTGCCTTGAAACAATATCCTCGATATGTCACCTTGCCTATCCTCCTAACAGAGAGTGAATTGCCGTACGTGGGTGTTTTAATTTTTTTTATCTTGCTAATGTGAATTTTTTTGAATGCGTTTTTGTTTTTTTCCATTCCAAATAGCCATGGTTTTATGGGGAAAGAGGGTAACAAAAAAAAGCTTGAGACCATGACTGCACTACATTTGTTGACCCCGGCTTTCCCTGACAAGACCCTGCCTTCTTAATACTGTACTTTAAACGTGCTTATTACTTTAATTGTAGCTGCCTCATGTGCTAGGCCTTCCTATAGGGTGCAGGGAATACACTTTAAATTGATTTATTTTTTATCCCCACCCACTCTTTTTTTTTTTTTTTTTTTGGTGCCATGATGCCCTCCTCCCTTCCTCTCTAGAGACACACACAAACACACACACTGAAACACATAAACACACCCAGTCCTAGATGAATCAGCTCTTACCACAGTGTTAGATTTGGCATTTTGTGGATCTGCTCCATCATCTTTAGAAATACAATGTTGTAGATGTCACAAACGATCAGAATCAGTATGTAAACCTGCTTGTTGCGTGTATTTACACTGTATAGCTTTTGGTTTATTCTCACCCCGACAAGTCAGTTACTCCGGGGTCTAAGTTATTGTGTTATTGAAAGTACTTGAATATGAAAATCTACAGGACCTTTTCTGTTTGCTTTTTTTATGTTGTTTTTTTCTTTGTCATTATCGTTAAGTAATTCCATGCATAGGATTTGAGGGGAATGGTGGGAAGTCAGGCTATCTGAATGACAGGTATTCATTTCTTTGAGACGTCTAGTGCCTCTTGAGTGTGTCGGAAAGGTGTCGTATTCACCTGTGGAGTCCTGTGCTAGCTGGCGTGAATGAGTGGAGGAGGGTTGGAGGTGCAGTCAGGTATTGGTTTGGATGTTAAGATCGCGTATTTCTTGTCTCTGTGAAACAGTCACCATAATGTATTTGACATGTGTTGTCTGTGAAATCCTTCATTTGCTCAGACACCAAACCTGTTTGATCTGCTGCCTGTGATTCTCCCCACAAAGCATCAGCAGCACCTGAAAGTATTTCTGTGCAGTGAGATGGATATCCAGACTATATAGCCTTCAACGTTCCCCCAAATTCCCACAGTGCCATTCCTCAGACTACTACTAGCCCATGCCTTTTACTTGTGCCAGGAAAATATGAAGTTGAATAATTTTTTTTGACCATTGCATTCCACCTTGTGACCTTGACGTGTCCATTGTCATTTTTGGAAAGTCGCAGAGCAGCGCGGCTCAATTCAGTACCAGGAAGTGTTGTTGGGGGAAAAAGTGTTTTTTGAGTTGTCTCTGTCGTTTTGTTTTGTTTTTTTGTTTTTCTTAATATTGACTTTTTCTGAGATGGATTGGTGGCTGGTCATATTTGCAACGTGCTTCTTCCTTGAACTGTGGGTCATCCGGCTGAAACGGTAGATATAGACATATTACTCTGATGTATTTACTTTTTACTCTCTGGGCCTCATACAGAGCAACATAAGAGTACTCTGTATGGTTTGTATCTGCATGGCTTATCTGGAGACGACAGCGAGAGGTCTCTTTGTCACCTGGATGGCTCATAGCACTGTTGGGTCAGTGAGGTGTTGCAGCTTCCAGTCATTCACTCGTGTAAAATAAATGAATCTTTCATGGCTTCTCACAGCACATTCCATTTCAGTTCCCATTATTTCTGATATACTTCACTTCAGTCAGACTTATGTTCATGGCTTTGGTTGTGTGTCCCATCCCTGTGTGTCAAAGCTGTGTAAATCAAAGCAAAGGACAGTTTAAGTGTGAATGAATGGCTTAGGTCTTTTATGGGTTCTCTGGCACTTTTTTCTTATTGCTGTACTGTAGAATTGTCTTGGATTTACTGTATATTTTTCTTTGAGGGAGAGGTTTTAGGGTGACATTTACTGCAATATTGTGATGATTATTTGAAAATTGTAAATTGTACAGAGTTCACAATTATACTCTTTGTTCTTTCTGTTGGGATTCCATATAAAATATGTATTCTTTGATTATTTTTTTTTCCTCTCAGACTGTGGAAAATCAGATTGTACAGCTCCAAGAGTTTATCCTCCCCTCAGCATTTTTTTCAGAGCTATGATTAAGAGAAATCTTAAAACTGTAAATAAATATTATTGTGTTGAAATATGAATGTCACTTCAAAAATGTATTTGAATGATTTAGTCAAGGGCTTCAAGAATGAAGGACCCAAATTTCCTTTTTATGGTTTCATATTTTTTAGTTACAGAAAGGTAAAGGTCCTTTTTATCTGAGATGCCTATTGTCATTTTTTTTGTTCCTCCTTGGATTGATATAATACAATGTCACACATGAACCTTATAAAATCACTTTTTATTCCCTCCACACCTAAAGGGAAGCTCCAGTTTGCACCCTTTTTTATGTAAAATAAAAGATCTCTCCACATTGTGGGAATGTTTTTGTGAGATGTTTTTATATTAATTGCTTTGGATACTGTATGCTGACTCTGATGAATCCAGTTGGCTCACGCTAACTTTGGAGTGAATTGATGATGTCTTCATGGATGCTCTGTGTCCAATCAGATTTTAATTGTGTAGGTACAGAACAGACACTGAGGAATATAAGGACATGCCATCACAACAGTCAGCATAAATGTGTACAGAAAACACTTCAGTAAGCCTTTCAGTTTAGTAAGGAAAACCCTAACCCTTCAGCAGAAAGAGTAGGGGGCTTTGCTCTCCAAAATGAGCATAACCATGGTATGATTGTGCATCTAATTTAACCATCAGAACCTGTTAACTTTGACTAACATTCTCCTGATAGTGCCCATTTTGGGCCATATTTTCAACAGCCTACCACATTAATGTAAAAATAGATATTACTTTTTTTTTTTTGCTGTTTAACTTAAGATGTCTTCTCTTGAGTGATATATTATTTCATCAATATTTTTTTTTTAATTTACCCTTTAAAGGCTTGTTTTAGTGGTGGACTGCTAATATCCCTCATAAAAAATGTTGAAAAACTGCAATAAATAAAAAGTTTTTATTTTCTCATATTTTATAAGAACATGTCTGCTTTTGAACAGTGTCAAGTGTTTGCTTATAGTTTGCTGGAGCATTTTTTCCATTTTATCTGGACATGCACCTTAAATTTTTTTTGTCACCTACTGAACATATGGCATGATCGTGTGACCTTGTGTGTGACGTCATGCCACAATAAATCTCACAAAGTTAGAGAAGAGTTGAAAGATCACAATACTTTACTTTACTAGACCTCAATTGACCAAGGTAAAGTGGTATAAACTGATATTTTTATCAGTTTTTTGACAAAAGTGTCATATACATACACACACACACACACACACACACACAGTTCTTTCATAAGCAAGGTGGGTCTGTTAGTGGTTCATGTGATGGAAATCACTGGAGCATTAGCATGTTAGCTACTTTGTCCAGAGTTTATAAGCTCACTTACCAACACATATTAGCTCATATTCCTGAGGAAATCTCTAGATTTATTCATTGAGTGCCTTCCTCTACCTAGTAACTGCTGTCATTTTGTTCTTGTCATGAATATGGAAATTTTAGTTTTAATTATATAATTTTATGTGAAACAGTGTCTAAATTTTCCACTGGGGGGGACCAGCAACATTTCTTTTCACGGGACTAAAATCCCTGCATAGTTCATGCAGCCACACGTGGGTTCGGAGCATACCCACGAGAATAAACCAGACTACACCACTGGATGAGATAATCAGTGTCATGCAGTGTTGTTTAGTGTATATTTAGCTGATATAATATATGAACAGTAAGTATTACTCTGTAATAAGATTAAATAAGTATACTTATGTGCAGGGATTATGCTGGGAAGTCATTATTTTGGAGGTATACTGGAAGTCCCGCCTCCAAGTGTCGCTGTGTGTGTGTGTGTGTGTGTGTGTGTGTGTGTGTGTGTGTGTGTGTATAACTTCCTGTAGGAATTTCCGGTGCTTCTCTTCCACCGACTCGAGTCATCATGGTGGGTAACGCAGGCAGTGCTTCGGCTCACCAGCCCTTCCATCCTGCTCAATCCTCACTGTCTGCTCAGCCATGAAGCTGTTTCCAGCATCACGCTGCACTCAAACCACTCCAAGATTTATATAGGCCCGATTTTAATGCTGTTTAACGGTCTTAAATAAACGTAAACACAGGCTAACTGGCGCTAGCTAACTGACAGCTAACTGGCGCTAGCTAACTGACAGCTAACCGGTGCTAGCTAAATGGCAGCTAGCTAACTGACAGCTAAATGGTGCTAGCTGTCTGACAGCCAGACAAGCCAAAACGCAACCACGATGTCACAAATATTAAATGTTTTTTTTTAAAGCGACATTAACTGTCGCTTTGCTTTAATATTTTCTGCCTCTTAAATATCACTTTTTTTTCCAGTCGTAAGGGCAGGGCTGGTGTGTTTTACATGACAACGGGCTGTAACTTGTTTAGCTGCTTTCATTCTCTCCTGGAAGATGTTGCCATGTTTTCATGGTTATAAAGCTTTCTCATGCTAGCTTATTGTAAGGGCCCTTAATTTTTTTCCACAATCAGTGATTAAATTGCTCTGAATTTCATTCCTCTTACTTTTAAATAAATTGGAACCTTTACATTGAGTTGGAGATACTATTTTTGATTTGATGAGATCAAGCCTAAATGCTTATGATTTCAGACCTCTTGGATTACTGTCACCTCCAAAGAGTTGTTTATGGGGTAGTAATATGCAGTCTAGTGCAAGATTTCCCTCTACATAATACATCATTATGGTATGTTTTAAGACACTGTTTCTCAGTTGTATGAACACTGAAGCATCTCTCATCAGGGGCGAGTCAGGACCAAGACAGTCAAGAAGGCCGCCAGGGTCATCATCGAGAAATACTACATGCGTCTGGGCAGCGACTTCCACACCAACAAGAGGGCGTGTGAGGAGATCGCCATCATCCCCAGCAAGCCTCTGCGAAACAAAATTGCAGGGTAGGTGTGTGTGTGTGTTGTTGATATATATAGTGTATAAACATGCTCTCCTGCTTGTTGGTGTCCACTTGGTCAGCACCAGAGATGAGGTTGTTTGTTTAGTAGCCTTGTTCAACTTTTGAGTTTGCCTCAGACTTGATGGTGAATGATATGAAAATGTTCTCTAGCAGCAGCAGCAGCATCAAACAGGCTGTTGAGGATCAACAGTGGAGCATTGCATGATGAGATGTATGCCAGTCTCCTTTAGCATCAGGATGGATGGAAATAAATGGGCAGTTGTTCTTCCAAAGCATTTGCTGCTGTCTGCAGTATGCCTGTCTGTGCGCTCCCCTGGCTGCTATGTGATGTGTCTTCCACTGGCAGAGGATTATGGGTCAGAATAGCCAGAAAAGCATGCTTACTACATAATGTGAGCAATGTAGTATGACATCCTGGTCTTTTTTGCTTAGTGTTCTCTAAATGTTAAGGTGCTTTAGTGCTTCCTTTCCCATGTATTGTACCATAGGATAGGGTACATACAGAACATACAGGAAAAAGTGTAAGATGCATTTACTTTTTGTAGTCCATCTTCAGAACACCGTAGTTTTTCCCACAGCAGACTGATATCAGTAATGTCTGCCGTCTCATTGGTCATCATGCCAGTCTGTAAACAATAGGACTGAAAGTATCAGCCCTCCCTGCTGCTCTTGCTATCAGTGCTGGGTTTGTTTCTAAAGCTGCAGGATGTGTGATCTTAATGTTGATTTACTGGATAAACAGACAGTGAAACTAGTTGTGTTAGCTGCATTCAGTTTGCTCTGACAATACCCTGGGATTAAGATGAAGTGTTCACACATACTGTTTTTGTATTGTTACAGATGTTACAGTTATTCTTGGAATAGATCATTTTTTTATTATGTTATTTATGTGGCGCTTACTGCCTCTGCTGGCCTCTTGTTTTGCTGTGATTGTTGTTGACAAATTGATTGATTTATTGATGCTGCAATTTACAGAATAACCTGGGCTGGTCATTGTAGTTATTAATTGAAAGGTTTCATGTTAAATTCATTGTCTCAGGGAATTTGAGTCACTATATGCATTTAGCAAGTCTTATGACCACTAACTGTGTGGATTAGTAACACAATACCTCAAATTGCTCTTTTTAATATTACTAATTATTTTCATGACTGAGTTGTCAGAAATGTTCAGAAGTAGTGTGTCTTAAACTTGCTGATGAAATGATATGAAACTGTAACTGACTCGTCACTTGTATTTGATATTTTTATTTGCTACATAAATGGAAATCATCAAAATTGTCTCTAAATTATCAGTCAACTATTAATATTTTTAGGCTCTGTACAGTATGCAGTTATAGATAAAATTATTGATCCCTGGAAGAGCAGTTCGGTTGGTGCAGCAACTTGGGGGTGGAAATGAGTACAGATAAATAGAGAAAGGAGAAAATAATTAATAGGGTATGTTAAACTAAATAAGCAATGACAAGACAAAAATGTAGAAGGCAAAGGTGTCAGTGGTGTGATAGCGGCTCAGATAGAGCAGGTCGTCCAATGATCGGAAGATCGGCGGTTCCCCACGCTGTCGTTGATGGCAGACACTTAACCTCCTTGCCCCCAGTGACATCGCTGGTGTGTGTATGCGTATGAATGCTTCGGTGGTGGTCGGAGAGACCGTGGGCACGGATTGTCTGACACGTTTCTGTCAGTCTGTCCCAGGGCAGATGTGGCTACACATGGAGTGTGAACGAGGAGTGACTGAATAATGCATCTATACTGTAAAGCGACTTTGGGTGTCATGAAAAAGCGCTATATAAGTACGATGCATTATTATAGCAGCAGAGCAAGGGTAAACTGTGTCCTCCAGACTACTAGATAAAAGAGTTGTTGTGTTGTTGACTGGTTCTTTAATTGCTCCTGCTGGTCTCACAGGTATGTGACACACCTGATGAAGCGCATCCAGCGCGGCCCAGTCAGAGGAATCTCCATCAAGCTGCAGGAGGAGGAGAGAGAGAGGAGGGACAATTACGTCCCAGAGGTCTGTCCACAGCGTCTTCCTGTGTTTCATGCAGCAGCAGACTTGTTCACATCTCACAGTTTTCTGACAGAGAGAATGAGCACCTTTTGAGCTTCATAGGTGTTGCTGAGGAACTTTAACATTAGAAAAGTTCAGATTGTTCAGACGGCCAATGTATTGTTATTGTTTTTTTGTCTCGTTTTCCAGATTTCTGCTCTGGACCAGGAGCTCATTGAAGTGGATCCAGACACAAAGGAAATGCTTAAGATGCTGGTGAGTGTCAAACATGTTCTGCTGCTTTTCTCAGTGATGACAGTTCAAAGCTTTCTGTGGTCACATGGAAAATTTATGACATTTCAAAACAAATGTTCTGCCCTGAGAGAAAGATGGTTTTAAAACACAACCATACTCACTATGAAATAGACTCTGGATACAGTAGAGTCATAGGAACATAACAGAGGGACTTATCACATTAACGATGGCTGTGGCCTAGAGTTAGAGCTGTGTGATAGGGACAAAATGTTATATCTTGATGTAGCTAATTTTATAACCCACTAACAATATATATACAATATAGTATTTGTTCTAATGTAACATTACTGGTAACGTTATTTTCGCTTTCCGCTCTCCTCCTCCATGCTGCTTTACCTCTGTTTACTCCTGAGCTACAACTACCGCAAACGAGTCCTTGCTGGTGACGTTAACATGCTACCACAAAGCAGCAGCATTGCTGCAGTCACATGAGCCTTCATACCATCATGTCTAAGCACACAGCGTATATAAACCACTTTAGCGTTAGTGTAGCAACAGAGCTAACCAAGTAGCTACATGTTAAAAATACAATATAAACAACAGAGGTTTATATCTTATGGTAGACATTTTTATACAGCACTAAAGTATATAGTAATATCGCACAGCTTTACCTTGAATCCAGCAGGAGGAACACACACACACACACACACACACACACGCAGACATTATGAATGTCATGAGTCAACACATTCCTTGACAGAAATGCCTATGACATGACATGCCTCCTAGATCACTCTTTAGTCTTCTCAAACTAAACTCACATGAAATGCAAAGATTAAGAGATTAGAACTAATAGCCTAGGAGAGCATATTGGTACACTGCCTGGCCAAAAAATAAGTCGCCACCCAAAAAAAAGGTCGCACACACTAATATTTCGTTGGACCGCCTTTAGCTTTGATTACGGCACACATTCGCTTTGGAATTGTTTCAATAAGCTTCTGCAATGTCACAAGATTTATTTGCATCCAGTGTTGCATTAATTTTTCACCGAGGTCTTGCATTGGTGATGGTAGAGTCTGACCGGTGCACAAAGCCTTCTCCAGCACATCCCAGAGATTCTCAACGGCAGGGGTGGATTGGTCATTGGGAATACCGGGAGTTTTCCTGGGGGCCATTCAATAATGGGCCGCCAGTCAAGTCAAGTCGAGTCAAGTTTATTTGTATAGCCCAATATCACAAATTATGAATTTGCCCCATTGGGCTTTACAATCTGTACAGGATATGACACCCTCTGTCCTTTTCAAATGACCCTCACATCGACGAAGGAAAAACTCCCCCCAAAAAAAACCTTTTAACAGGGAAAAAGAAACGGAAGAAACCTCAGGAAGAGCAACAGAGGAGGGATCCCTCTTCAGGATGGACAGACGTGCAATAGATGCCATGTGTACAGAATAACAACAATGAAAACACATTAACACTACATATAAAATTGTATGGAAATGTCCAACTCAATATAGCAACAGCTAATATACAGTGTGTATATATAGAATTATATGAGAGTGTCCAAGGGGATGAAGAGCATCATCAAGCTATCAGCAAAGGATGAGAAGCATGTCGTCCTCTCCACCACACCAACCAGAAGAAGCCTGAACAGCACGTCTTCCACTCCACCACACCAAACAGGAGAAACCTCCGCAAGATGACCTTGTCACCACCACGTCGCTCAGAACCAGAAATGAAGCCTGACTGGTCTGCACAACCACTACTCCACCAGGTAGACTGAATCCATGGATACCTGTGAGATGAGAACGCACAGGGACTACGAGGCACAAAACTAATCTGCAGCATGTGTTAAAGGGAGGAAGAGTAAACACATCCTCTTCTCCACTACCCTAACAGATACAACCTGAGGAGCATCGCCTCTTCTCCATCTCACCACCATCAGGACAGATGAAGCCTGGATGACACCACCTCCTTCTTACCAAGTAGCCTCAGCTCACGGACACCTGGGAGCCTGTCTGCCTCCCGGACTGAAAGAGGGAGTTGGTTCCACAGAAGAGGAGCTTGATAACTGAAAGCTCTAGCTCCCATTCTACTTTTATAAACCCTAGGAACCTCTAGAAGTCCTGCATTCTGAGAGCGCAGAGTTCTAGCAGGATTATAAGGTGCTATCAGCTCCTTAAGATAAGATGGTGCCTGACCATTCAGTGCCTTGTAGGTGAGGAGGAGGATTTTAAATTCTATTCTAGATTTTACAGGGAGCCAGTGCAGAGAGGCTAACACCAGAGAAATATGGTCTCTTTTCCTGGTTCTGGTCAGAACACGTGCTGCAGCGTTCTGGACCAGCTGGAGAGTCCTGATAGACTTATTAGGGCAGCCTGATAATAAGGAATTGCAGTAGTCCAGCCTAGAAGTTACAAAAGCATGGACTAATTTTTCTGCATCGTTTTGGGAGAGAATATGCCTTATTTTTGCAATGTTACGCAGATGAAAAAAAGCTGTCCTAGCTGTTTGTTTCATGTGGACGTTGAAGGACATATCTTGGTCAAAAATTACCCCTAGATTCCTTACAGTGGTGCTCGAGGCTGGTGCAAAGCCACCTAGAGTAAATAAGTCATTAGATAGGTTATTTCTGAGATTTTCGGGGGCAATTAGAATAACCTCAGTTTTATCTGAATTTGACAACAAGAAATTGTGCGTCATCCAAGTTTTTATATCCTGAAGACGTTTGGAGTTTAGCTAACTGGCTGGATTCGTCTGACTTAAATGACAAATATAGCTGCATAACAGTGAAAGTTTATGGAGTGTTTTCTGATAACATTGCCTAAAGGAAGCATATATAAAGTAAATAGAATAGGTCCAAGCACTGAACCTTGAGGAACTCCATAACTGACTATGGACTGCATGGAGGACTCATCATTAATCTGAACAAACTGTGATCGATCCGATAAGTAGGATTTGAACCAGCTTAAAGCAGTTCCTCTGATGCCAATTAAATGTTCTAATCTCTGCAACAGGATATGGTGGTCAATGGTATCAAAAGCAGTGCTAAGATCTAACAAGACAAGTACTGAGACGAGTCCATTGTCTGATGCAATTAGCAGGTCATTAGTAATTTTCACCAGAGCGGTCTCGGTGCTATGATATTTTCTAAATCCTGACTGAAAGTCCTCAAATAGATTATTGTTCTGGAGGAAGTCACACAGCTGACTGCACACTGCTTTCTCAAGGATCTTAGAAAGAAAAGGAAGGTTGGATATTGGTCTATAGTTGGCTAAAACCTCTGGATCAAGACCGGGCTTCTTCAGAAGAGGTTTGATTACGGCTACTTTAAATGACTGAGGTACATAGCCTGACAGCAAAGATAAGTTGATCATGTTCAGTAAAGAGGTGCTCAGTAACGGTAAAGCTTCTTTAAGCAGTGAAGTTGGGATGGGATCTAAGAGACAAGTAGAAGGCTTAGATGAGGAAATCAATGAAGTCAGTTTGTGGAGGTCTATGGGAGAAAAGCAGTCCAAGAATACATCACGTTCTTCAATGAGTCCTATGCTTCCTGTGTTTAAAGACAAAGCAGTTTCAGTCAAAGGCACAGTGTGACTGATTTTCTCCCTAATAGTTATAATCTTCTCATTAAAGAAGCTCATGAAGTCACTACTACTGAGGGTTATGGGAATAGATGGTTCAATAGAGCTGTGGCTCTCTGTCAGCCTGGCTACAGTGCTGAAAAGAAACCTGGGGTTGTTTTTATTTTCCTCTATTAATGATGAATAATAAGCTGCTCTGGCCTTACGGAGAGCCTTCCTATAAGCTTTCAGACTATCATGCCAGTCCAGGCGAGACATTTGCAGACCGGTTAAACGCCACTTCCTTTCAAATCTTCTTGCTGCTTGCTTTAAACTGCGGGTGTGAGGGTTATACGGAGTGGCTGCCTGTTATTTTTTTTTTTTTTTTTTTTTTTTGCTGCGTCCTGCCATGGTACAGATCACATTCATATAGATTGTATGGCTGTCACCTGGCCCTGCCCAATGATCCAATGATAGGCTGCAGAGGCTCAGGAGTACCACCCATGCATGTTCTAGACACCCCCCACCCCTCGCATATTGCTTTACAAAGAAGCAGCAATTCAAGTGATATTCTAACAGTTGACCACAGAAGTTGCAGGTGGGCTTAGTAGGGACATGAGTGCTACTGAAATAAATCACCCTGCAGTGGCTGATATTTCTGTTTATCCACTGAAATTCTTCTTCTTCCTCTCATAGGATTTCGGTGGCCTCTCCAACCTCCAGGTCACTCAGCCAACTATTGGAATGAACTTCAAAACACCACGAGGACTGTAAACTCATGTGTGACCTTAATAAAGACACATACTCATCAATTGGAAAAGTCTCTTTTTTACCCAGGAAGTGCTGATGATTCATGAATATTTTATTTTTATTATTATAAACAGCCTCATAGTGTCTTCCTCCCTGTCTTCTTTTAGCTAATCCCTCTGTTTGTTCTGGTTGTGCTTGCTATCAGACAGAATTATGTGAAATTGAACTGAATTCCAATAAACTTGAAGTTAAACTATATCATGAAATTGATTTGAGTTGCTCTGAAAATTATTTGATCCTCAGTAAAAATTCAGCTTTCTTTACTTCCACATTCAGATCTCACATTTCAGTTTCAGTTGATGAAGACATCTGGTCATTGAGGAAGTCGGCTGCAGATTCACTTTGAGCTGGACTGAGTCTCTCAACACACTATACCAAAATATTTTTTATGAAAGGTTTGACGTACTATGACTTGTTTATGTTTTCAACATGCTGTAATATACAGTCATGGAAAAAATTATTAGACCACCCTTGTTTTCTTCAATTTCTTGTTAGTTTTAATGCCTGGCTCAACTAAAGGTACATTTGTTTGGACAATTATAATGATAACAACAAAAATAGCTCATGAGAGTTTAATTTAAGAACTAAGGATTATTCATTTTCCATGGTTTTCTTGATAATAACCAAAATTACTTAAATTCTTACATCAATAGCTATGGCATTGTACCGCCAAAAACACTACTTTTAAGCATTCCATGTTTTCTTTTCTGTTTGCTTTAAACACATGATACACACAAGAGTTAATACTTGATTGCATAACCATTGTTTTTGATGACTGCAGCCATGCGTCTTGGCATGCTCTCCACCAGCTTCTGACATTGTTCTGCTGTCACAGCAGCCCATTCCTGTTGGACAAATTCAAACAAATTTTATTTAATTCTGGGCTTGTGGTTCTCCATTTTGAGTTTGATGATTTTCCACAGGTTTTCAATTGGATTAAGATCTGGTGATTGAGCAGGCCAAGGCATGGTGCGAATGTTGTGGTTCTCCATCCAGGCTTTAACTGACCTTGCCGTGTGGCAAGGGGCATTGTCTTGTTGGAAAATCCAGTCATTCGAGGCAGGAAAGAGTTTTCCAGCTGATGGAAGAAGACTGTTTTCAAGGGTAGTCCTGTACTTGACCTGGTTCATTCGGCCTTCACACAATTGCATTTGCCCTGTTCCACTCAGACTGAAACAACCCCAGATCATGACTGATCCACCCCCATGTTTTACTGTAGGGGCAAGACAGTCTGGGTTGTAAGCTTCTCCAGGCTTCCTCCTAACCAGTAAGTTGGCTGGAGTGGGCATCAATTCAAAACTGGATTCATCACTGAAGAGAACCTTAGCCCAATCATCAACAGTCCAATCCTTGTGGTCTCGAGCAAAGAGTAACCGGGCCTTCCTCTGCCTTTCATTGATGAAGGGCTTCTTGCGTGCTCTGTGTGACTTCAAACCAGCTTCAACAAGTCGGTTTCGAACTGTCCTTGCCGAGCAAGTCACATTTCTCGACAGTGCCCACTCATTTTTAAGGTCCCTGGAGGTCTGACAACGATTCCTGACACAGGAACGGATGAGTGCACGGTCATCTCGTGGGGTAGAAAGACGCGTTTCCTGCCACGGCCAGGTAGCAATTTGGTAGTGCCATGTTCAGCTTGTTTTTTTTGTTGTAATGAGCGGCTGTCTTGGAGATCTTCAGTTATTTCGCTACCTGTCTCTCACTCATGCCAATTTCCAGCAGTGCCAAGATGGCTGCCTTTGTTGCTTCACATAATTCTTTTGTTTTAGGCATTATGTGAGAGCTGACAACTTCTGAGTTGTGCTACGGCTTGAATGTAAGCAGGAAACCACTCTAGGCCTTTGCATGTGCAGTGCTGCTTGTGACATGAAATGGCCTCTTATATACCCTGGGAATCAATTAAGCTTAAGAATGTCAAATAGGACATAAAGTATTATGTGACCAGCTGCATTTTTTGTTGTGTTCATTGTATTATACGTTTAGTGGTACCAGATATTAGAATGAACAAGAAATTGAAGAAAACAAGGGTGGTCTAATAATTTTTTCCATGACTGTATTTTGTAACTATATAGTCTGATCAAAATTTTCAGACCAGTTGAAAAATTGCAAGAATTTTCATTTTGCACTGTTGGATCTTAAGAAGGCTCTAAGTAGTGCTTCAAAATGCAGAAAGAAGAAATGGAAGTGAGGAAAAAAATAGTCTGTTCATCATCAGCTGATTAAAATTTAAATTAAATTAAAATTTTAAGCCCACAGCCTGAACCTTGATGGTCCTGATGGCTTCCAACATTACTGGCATGACCAGGAGATCCATCTGAGATGTTTTCTACACTGCACAGTGGAGGGGGCGCCATCATGATCTGGAGGTTTTTTTTTCCTTCAATGGAACAATGGAGCTTCAGGTTGTGCAGAGGCATCAAACGGCAGCTGGCTATGTGGAGACTGAAGGCCATCGTCTGTGTGCTAATAACTGGGTTTTTCAACAGGACAAATCTGCAGCTCACAATGCCACCTGACAAAGTACTTCTCCCAGAGAAATAACTTCCATCCATTCCAACTTCCTTCCATCCTGCATGTTCCCCTCATCTAAATCCAATGGAGAACATTTGGGGTTGGATGGCAAGGGAAGTTTACAGAAATGGACACCAGTTCCAGGCAGTGGATGCCCTCCATGGAGCCATCTTCACCACTTGGAGCAACATTCCCACTAGCCTCCTGGAAACACGAGCATCAAGCATGCCCAGAGTAATGTTTGACCTGATTAACAAGAATGGTGCAGCTAATCATTACTGAGTCCTTTTTTTGAACATTTTATTTTTATTTTAGGGTTTTGTTTTTTTTTGAGACATGGTCTTAAACGTTTGATAACTAATGAACAGCCTACTTCAGTTTAATTGTTTGCAATAACTTGCTTACTTTTTTTTGTCTCACTCCCATTTATTCTTTTTGCATTTTAAAGCACTACTTAGAGCCTTCTTAAGATCCAACAGTGGAAAATTTTCAACTGGTCTTAAAATTTTGCTCAGAAGTATACTGTCACGTTTTTATAACATTTTTCAACCTACTATACTGATGGTTGCTCATGAAAAGGTGGACATTTTCGTTTTTTGACATTCCATTAACATTTGACATTTCTGTCACATTTTCAACACTTAAGTGTTTTGTTTTGTCCTACAATGATTTTTTAGGACATTTTTCAACATTCTATATCATTTTATCATATCACTTTATATGATATCAAGGTTGTTTTCATGATTTCTTTTAACATTCTCAACTATGACTTTTTTCACATGAAAACTGTCACACTGATTTCTGTGTGACATTTTCTATCATTCAGGGCGGCATGGTGGTGTAGTGGTTAGCACTGTCACCTCACAGCATGAAGGTAGCGGGTTTGACTCCCAGCCCGGGGCCTTTCTGTGTGGAGTTTGCATGTTCTCCCTGTGTCTGTGTGGGTTCTTTCCGGGTACTCCGGCTTCCTCCCACCATCCAAAAACATGCATGGGGATTAGGTTAATTGGATAATTTAAATTGATAGTAGGTGTGAATGTGAGTGTGAGTGGTTGTCTGTCTCTATGTGTCCTGTGATGAACTGGAAACTTGTCCAGGGTGTACTCTGCCTTTCACCCTAAGACAGCTGGGATAGGCTCCAGCCCCCTACGACCCTATGTGAAGATAAGCGGTAGAAAATGGATGGACTTATTTTTATGCTATCCTAAGACTGTTATCATGACTTATTTGACCATTTTTGAAATGGCCTATTTTTTTCCCCATTTTCCAACATTCTGAACTGTGACATTTTCTCACAAAAAAATTCAACATGGTATGCTATTTTTTTCTGACATTCTACGCTGTTAACTTTATACAATAATAAAACTGTTCTCATGCTGTTTTTAACTTCCTGAATTATCAGTTTTTCTCATAAAAATTTTGAGATACTTTCCTGAATTTTTTTTGTCAAATTAACATTTGACATGCCCATTTATGGCACTTTGTTTTATACTATACTATGACTATTTTCATGTCTTTTTCAAAATTTGAAAATTCAAATGCCCTATGATGATCTCTATATATTTTTTAACATTGTACTATTGTATATGAACTATGACTTTTTTCTCTCTCAAACCTTTCGACATATACTATTATATTATTAAAATGTTGACATCCTACACTCAGACATTGATCCCTGCCTGTGGAGTATCATGGTGCCCTCACACTGAGGGACATCAGAGACTCTGCATCAGCCCAGGTTTTGGTCCAAAAAAAAAGTTGAGCAGAGATATCTGTATTATTGGACACAATGTCTAAACTGAGATTAAAGTGATCGTTTCATAGTTTTTGCAAAAGTAAATCCAGACAAAAACAACTTGCATAAAACCCAATGACACAGAAACAGTACCCGATTTTACCATTATTAATGACAAGAAACCAACTTCATCAGATCAAATTGTATTGGTACATGAGGTGAGCATTCCCATTTATCAACATTGAGGAACATCCTGGGATTTAAAATCTTGCAATCCCTAAAAAAAAAAAAATCTGCCACAAAACACTGACATTTAAATGAATGAACAGACATAGCCAGTAATGCTTAAACACCTTTATTGTGCCCAATCTGAACATACTCCACAACTGTAAGTAGCAGCAAACTTGGCAGACCACAATGAGGTAGACTTTCAAAACTCTAAAAAGCAGCTGGGCTAAGGGACAACAAGCTCAGCATGACAAACTGAATGGATAAAGAAAAGACACTTTGTCTTTGGCACACAGCTTATGCATTTAAGTCCAACTGGAACAAGAAGGGAAAATGGGACCGGAAAGCATGGAATCATTTACTGGGGTCTACTCAAGCTCAGGATAGATTAAATTTATCAGCTAAGTGGAAGTTCTTACATTCAACAGGAAACGAGCAGCTGTTCTAACATAGGCATGTCCCCCTGCTGATGTACAAAAGTGATTAAAAACCACTGCCACCTCTCCACACGTGCAAATTAAAAAGTGCAAAAATCAAAACTATGTACAATCAAATGTTCATTCACTCTAGTCTAGTCTCAACAGGATCCATCGGGTGCTTGAGAAATGACAGATTGCCTAGTTGAAGCCAATCCAGTACTAGTGTTACATACATTTAATATAACTGGACCAACAAAGTAAGTTAAAGTAGTATTTCCAACATTTGGTGCCCCTTCAGTTGAAATTAAATTAAAAAGAAAAAAAAAATGAGGAAAATGAAAAATAAAAAGGGTGGGGGGGTTTACCATAAACAGCCGCCTGGTAGAATTCTGTTCAAAATTTTCATGTCATGACTTAAAACCGTTTGTGTACAAATTAGTAAAAAACTGCGTAAAAATGTCTGAAATGCGACTGGTTAAATGAAGCCCAACATTAAACTCCCAAAAGTAAGAAACAACAGTTGGCTTGCACAGGAAAAACAGATGCCAACTGGGGGTAGAAGAGGGAGGGAGCAGGGGAAAAAATAAAAATTTAAAGGCACTGTATGGCATTTGCCAATGAACGGCAATGAGACTTGCGTGATTGCTCTTCACTATGCAACACAAGTAAACAAAAAAAGAAAAAAAAAAGAAATGGCATTTTCATCCACTTCTTAACCTTCGGCTGACTCCCAACTCTGTCTGGCCGTAAGTCTGGGAAAATGCATAAATGTGAAGGGCCCCTTGTCTTTCCCCAACAAGGTCACTGTGCATAGTGCCACTGAACAACAGCAAAAATGTAGCAAGTGCAAAAGTGAACATTTTCTACAGTGATATCCCCAGTGCCTGGTGGAGTGCCATGGTGCCCTCATACCGAGAGACATCTGGCACACGTGCTCTCCTTGGCGGGCAGCCTCATCCCGTCGAGAGGGGCTCTTCCTCTGGCCCTTCAGAGCGTCTGGATCCATCTGCTCTAGCTGGAGTCCCTGTTCTTCTGGTTCCGCATGAGGGGCCGGTGGTTGCTTAAGATGTCCATGGAGTGCTGCCAGTGCCAGCAGGAGCGGCAGTAGTACTTGAAGCAGGCCTGTGGTCAATAGACAGTGCTTGAGTGCCTCATGACATTTCTGGTGAGGGTAATTAACAATTATGTAAAGTAACAGTAACTCTGAAAAATGGATAACTATGATTTATTACTACAACTTGCGTGACAGCATCCATCAGGTTATAAACATTAACACCATAAACAAGATTAAAAAAGTTCCTCTGGAGACATTAGTTTTGAATAGACTCCATGGATAAAACTATGAAAATAAGATCAATATTCAAGTAAACCAGAACAATCCTTAGGAGGACAATCAAATAACTAAAATACAGTAAAACTTTAAATGGAATGCTGATTAAAGGTTTACTGAAGCATTGCTTGTCTAATAGTTGTGCCTATGAGAAACGTACTGTGCTGTGCCTAAAGTCGACCCCTTGTGTTCACACCATCAGGGTAGCTGAGATACTTCATACTGTGTACCCATACATACCAAGACTGAGAACAAGAAACAAAACCACAACCATCAGCAGGTCCCACTGCTCACAAGACAAAGCTTAGTTCAAGCAAGAGTTTCCACTGACCTGGTCTCTGCAGAAGAAAGGCCCAGGTTGGCGAAGGCAAACTTGACACATGGAGTCCTCCAGGTATGGATCAATCTGGACCTGAGGGGAAAGACAACGCCATACTCACTCCACAGCAACCAGTGAGGCGCAAAACAGGCCAATACTGTCACCAAGAACTTAATCTTCATTACTTGAAAGGCTGTAAATGAGGCTTAAGAGCATTTGACATAAGGTGTCTTTAAAAGCAGACTGACTGCTTTGGAGTGGAAGTCTTTAAAATAATGAAACATGTTCTCAACAGAGCCAGAGACACTACTGATAAATGATCAGGTAGAAGAGCTGAAGTAACAAAATGAGCCACACAGGTTGGTGACAATGGGCACGATCCATACAGTGTGATTCTCTGCTGCGTGCTGTGAGTGACAGAAATACAGTCAGGTGGATGAGTTATAAAGTTTGATAGTCACAGGAAGGAAGGACTTCCTGTGACGTTCCTCTTCCTCACCTTATTACATCTCTGGCAACTCATTTCGGGCAGTTTGTCCAAGTAGATAAATAATTAAATTCATTGATATCTGTTTATTTGTTAAAAAAAAACAGGAAAGAAATGTTTAAGTCAAGTCTGATATAGTGCTGGGACAATAACCGCATCACCGTAGTCATGTGATGCCTTCAGCAGTGTTCAGCTCATTACCATCATCACAGCTATATACTGTATTTTATATTTCAATACATCTCTCTATTTACTGTTGAAAGTTACAGGAGTGGATATTGTGTTTGATATGAAATATAAACAGTAATATTACATAACATACTTTTTTTTTTTAAAGCTAGACAGTGAAACAAAATTTTTCACACTGCAGCTCAGCAGGGGGTCAGTCCATTAACTCTAAGGGGGGATGGGATTTTTTGTTTTCGTATTATTATTACTATTATTATTGTGAGGTTTCAGTACTATTAAATTGAATATGCACACACATAATACACAGGCATAAAACAGAAACATTGCACAAACAGTCGGAGTTCAATTTCAATAGTCAGTGCTTATAGCAGACAACCCTCTTATGTAGTACTGTCCGTAGTTGTTTACGCTGCTCTGTTGACCTGACTATATTCAGCAATGGTCAAAGCCAAACACTGTGTCACCAATGTGTGCACATTTCATGCCAGAGGACAAGGAGCGATCGGTGGGTTTGTGGTGATTGTAGGGGTAGTGGCGATCACAGGGTACGGAGATAAACCGCATTGATTGGGTGCTTTATTACCACAGCAATAACAATAATATATATATATATTATCAAAAAAAATCCATACAAGCCATGCCTTATACAAAAGAATGACCCAGTCTTTTCCACACAATGAGAAAGTTTAAGTTTAATCAGCCCTGTTTTTCGGTATTGGGCAATACTGAACCTCAGAAATCATATCGGAAGTGAAAAAAAAAAGTGGATCGTGCATCTCTAATTAGTTAACGTTTAACTTTGATGTTGCATCTGATTTTAAAAAAAAAAAAAAAAAAAAAATCTCGAGAATGTCAAGTTCAGGCTTCTTTAGGGTTGCCAAAATATTGAAGTACCTCCAAATTGTACCTAAGTACAGCACTTTGGTAAACACACTTAATTTCTGTACCTTTTTCTTTCAAACAGCATTGGAAGAGAAATATTGAGCATGTTACCTTCTTTGTAAACTTAGGGGTTTTGATCTCCACAAATGCTGCACACACAGCCTTCAGATAACTGCGCTGATTGTTAAAAGTGACACGTCCAGAGCCTGTAAACAAGAAAGTTAAAATTACGTGTTTAGGACAACAAAAAAATAAAATGGTCTTATCCAGAATAGCAACATATGCACTCTCACCTATGGGGTACTTGTGCTTGTCCGTGTCGATGCCTGCGTACATGACGCCTCCAAACAGGTCGTTCATGATGCTGGCCAGCGCCTCAGCGTTCAGCATGCCATGCAGAGCACCAACAAACACCGTCTTACTGGGGTCCAAACGCTGGGCGGGGCAGCGCACATAGTTACTGTCGGAGATCACCCAGGGGATCACCTGCACCTGTACCAGAAGAGGGACAGGAGTCACAGGAAGGACTATTACTGGTACAAAAACACTGCCAAAACAACAGAGTAAAACCAGCACGGTTACAGAAGACGTAGATGTTCATCAAATAAGAATCAAAAAATATACTGTGTATGTAGGCTTACTGTAGAGTCAGCCATCCAAAACTATGTCTTTACCCATTTACCCAGACTTTAGTCCTGACTGATTGTTGACACGGCTAGTTATTAAACGTTTGTTACTTTCCACCACCTTGCATGTTTAGTCTCTACTCACATCCTTGCATCTCATTCTGCGGCTCGACATCTTGAAGTAGTACTCTCTGTTGTCTTCAGGGTGAAATGGGTCCTGGGAGCAGGCATGGAGCAACGCACGCACAGACTTTTCATTCTCGAACACCAGGTATACATAACCTGAAAACATATTTGAGTTTAAAAAAAAAAAAAAAAACATATTACAGAGGCAATTTAGACTCAAGCATGATGACTTTAACAATAGGGAGGCAGCAACTATTGTGAAGAAAAGTCATTTGCAATAAGTTCACTTTAAAAGGACAAAAATCACACGTTTCAAAAGGCATCCAACAGAATGTAAAACAACTTTCATCATTAGTTAAAAGTTTCACCCCCCCCAACATATTGAATCATAATAATGTTGACTGCCACATATAGAAAAGTTTGGAATTATGAGGACATCTGCTGTGAAACCTGCATAAGGAAGGTCAAGTGGCCTAGAAATGGCCAACAAGTTGGGAAAATATACTGACCAAAACTTCAAACGCAATTCTCCCATGATTGAGAAATTTTGGGCACACAAAGACAAACAATAAATATGAGTTATAACACAGGAAATACCACATGAAATCTCAAAGGATTTGCTTTCGTTTGCTGTGTGCCTACATGTTGTTCCACTTGACTGCACATCCTTAGAATTTGTCACCGCTGATGAAGCTGAGCAGATCTTAATCACCAATCCTTTTAAAACCTGGTCAATAAGTAGCCGTACAAATGGCGATCTTTAGTACTCATTTGCATTGTCCTGGTGACACGTTCGTCCATCGCACGACTACATTACGTTGCCAGGGCCTTGAGTGTTCATGTGTCGACCATTTTGCATCTATGGAACCGGTATAATGAGACAGGGCGCACTAACAACCAACCATGGGCTCCCAGGCCACGTGTTAGCAACCCTCAGCAGGACCGCCATATTCGTCTTCTGAGAAACCATTTCCTGTGAGTGCAGCACAGACCAGAGGTCGACATCAGAACAGAATCAGCGACCAAACAGTACGCAACCGCTTGCGTGAGGCCGGGTTGCACAGCCGACGTCCCCGCCTAGTCTCCTGTTGATTCCAGCACGTTACCATGTCCGTCTGTAATGGGCAGGAGTGCTATTACACTGCATTCAAATTAAAACTTCATATCTGATACGTGCTGTCAGCATGCCACTTGAATTTGGTACAATATGCATAAACCATGGGAGTGTTGCGTTGGAAGTTTTGGTCGGTGTAAATAAAACCATGAAAACTATAAGCTTTCAAACTGACAGTTCTCAGTTTAAATGGTATACTTAAGGCCCAGTTTCACCATTTCTAGGGACCTCCAGTCAAACTCACCAGCATGCTGTGTGCTCACCACAGTGCCACCCTGAAACCATGAAGGGAAAAAAAAATAGCCTACCAGCTTGTTGTTACCTTTAGCAACATTACCTTTGGGAGGACAGCGAGGATGCTTTCCATCCTTACCAGGCCACTCCACGGTCAGAGGGCCATAGCCACTGAAGGTGTTGATCAGGCCGGCTGGAATAAAAGATGAGCGAGTGACAAAATGTCTTTTGTAAAACTGAACCAGTATTCAGTTCTTCCATGAAGTGAATGAAATTGTAGTTTATATCAAATCTGTTAAAAATTCCTAACATGTAGTGTGAAAAGCTCTCAGGTTTTCAAAACTGAGCATGCAAAACAAGCACTTTTATCATGGTTCATTACTTTGATGGGAACTTTTCTGGTATATTATAGTACACCCAGGAAAATGAAATGTAAATTAACTTTTCAGTTTGTTTTTTTTAAAGAACAAATGTACTTGTGTCAACTCTTGTGACTTGAAACAGAAAGTGAACAGACTTGACCTTCCAGTAGATGGTGCTATGCCACAACTAGACACTGAAGTGACATTACATCCATTCCTACTGTTTGCCAGCATATTGTATGTATATGTAGCTATACATGTCTGCGTCATTACACCTGGCCCTAACACTGAAGGATCTTTCAGGTTAAAAAAAAAACAAAAAAAAAAACTTCAGAACAACCACAGTTCTGTGTTTGGATTATGCCTGTCACCATAATCAATAAATCATTTAATCGCACAATAAATGAAAACAAGCTCCATCATTTTGCCGGAGTGGCAGTGATTTACAGCTGGTAATAAATGGTTAAAAAGAGGCTCTATTGAGTCATGTCTGACTTATTTCAAACAGGTGGCTCACCTGTTCAGACAGGGCATGATGGGTGTGACTGCTATTGATCAAATGTGAAATAGCATTAAATACTGCTTTCTGAAGAATGAAGTGTCATGTTGTATACAGTCATCAGGAAATGGATTTAGTAAAATATAAATTATAAACGAAAGTACACCCCACACAGTGAGAAAAAGACCCTTTTAAGAACCTCAGAATAATGCCGACAATAATATAGTTTGTCGGCAATAAGTTGTAGAACAATATAACGTCCAGCAAAATTTGTTATCGTGACAGACCTGGTATGACTATAACATAAGCAGGAAATTGACATGCAGATTTAAGCACAACACCAAAAAGGCTTGCTCAGTCTTTGCCCTGTAAGATTTTTGAATATAAGTATGCATAAAACCATCAATGGAACAAGTCTGTCACTAAAATTAAAGCAGCTGTTACCTTCTGTGATGTCCCAGGGCACACCACCAAGAAAGACCTTGCAGGAGTACAGAGGATCCTTGTTGTTTCTGGGAGGCAGCTGACCGCTCCAGGTGAACGTGGCCTCATTCACAGCTGATGAGGGGACAAAAAAGAAAACCTAAGGTCATTTCTATCCACAAAAGGCACCACAACTACCATGTATGTATCACTGAAACTGAGCTATAAAAGATAACAAAAAGGGTAGAACAGTGATAGTCAGATTTACCTGCAGCCTGTCTGTGCAGTCGGGCCTCCCGCTCAATGCTGAAAGTATCATCTGATTGGTCAAGCATCTCTGCACCTGGCCAGGGAGAACCACTACGCCAGCGGCGAGAAATGGCGGAGGCGGGGCTGGCACTGGGTGATGGGGTTAGAGGAGAGCTGGAGTCCTGGGGGTCTAGACGGGAGCCCAGTCGCAGAAGATCCTTCTGCATGTTTGAGGCGAGATAGGGCAGGGGAGGGGAAATCCGCAAAGTCGACTGGAGAGAAAGACCCGTACTTTACTGGAGACACAAGACTAATGTGATTTAAAGAAAGGATTTTATTTAGGATATAAAACATTGAGGAAGCAGGAGAACCTGTACTCCAATATTCAGCAAATCTACATTTCCAGAGCAATGACTCCATTAGTACAGACACTCTCCCACCTGCTGCTCTGAGTTTATCATCACCTAATGACACAAAGCCGGCAATGAGTCACGGCTGGTCTGTCGTTACATGTCATACTCCTCTCACGGAGGTGTATTAAAGCAGCTGAGGCCTTCAAATATGCTGATACATGCTGCCACCACCACCTTTGCTATAAGCACTACAGATAAATCTATAAATACATAGATCTTGGGTTTCTTTAAATTATACACTCTTAAACCAATCAGTACATTATTACTGTGTAACAAATTAATTGATAAATAAACATAAAAAGCTATTTGCAGCAGACCTTGATTTTTTTTTAATGTCATGCTTTAGTCTCAAAAGCTGTCAAAGCGGCTGTAGCACCTGAGGTATTATTAGAAACAAAACCATAAAGCCACGTATGAGACGTACAAAAACATATATATGCGTACCCCAATATGCTCACACTTTAAGAAGTGATGTGCCGGGTAAGAGAATTTTAATGTGCCTTACCCACCCAACCCAAGAGCCAAAAGGCATGACCCAACCTGCAGAAATGTGCATTGATCAACTACCCTTAACAGACCTGCATACGGCCAAATCTATGTCACAAGCCATTAACATCATTTATGGCATGTTCAGAGTCAGGATTTTGTGAAAGTGACTGCGGCATCAGCATCAAGCCCCCCTGATAATCAACACACAAACTTAGGGCTGGGTATCTTCAAAAGTTTTGATACAGTGCTGATTTTGGTATCTTTGTTTCAATACCGGTTCCAGAACAATACTTTTTCGATACCCTAAGTTATTTTTGTCTAACTTGGGCTTTAATCATGATTATCATCAATATTAAATTATTATTTTATGGTTTCAATTCAGTAGATAATTTTTGTGTAATTTGGGCTTTATCATGGTAGACATACTAGACAATGATCTGATGATGCAGCACAGGCTGCTACCTGTTCCTCTTTAGGACCCTAGGGAGTGAGCACTTGTCTTATGGTGTGTTCACTGGAAGTCAGAACTTGGAGTTCAGATCGATGTACCCCCAAAGTTTAGTGCTCCCAGCTCTTCCAGCCTTACAACAAAACATGTCGCTACTGTTTACCTAGCAGATACCTTGGGGGGCTTGGAAATTTCAACATTTCATGCACCATGAGTGAAAACATACAAACGATGGGTTCCCAGTGCAGGAGACTGATTGGTCACTATGAATCTGAGCAGGACATGTCCTCCTGTCCATAGTGACATCTGCGTGCATGGTTCAGACACTTGGGTATCTGAGTTTGGCACCAAAAGAAGATTAATTTTTTGAGACTCAATTTGATTGGAGCTTTTCGGTCAGTGCTACAAAATTATCGATGTTCGGTACCCAGCCCTACACAAACTAGTAGTATCATGGCCTTACCAGCATGTCACAAAGGTGGTCTGAGCCAGAGCTGAAGCCACTGGTCTCCGAGTCTTCAGGACTGCTGGAGCGAGAGTCTAAGACGGAGGTTGAGTCCAAGCGGTTCGCCATGCGAGCCACGCTGGGGAACTTCTCCAGGAAGTCTGCAGTCATGCTCATGGACTCAGGGGGCAAGTAGCCTGTGGGCTTCCCAAGGATGCTACTGAAGGGGCTGTTCAGTAAACCTAGCACTAGAGAAACAGGACAACATTATTCAGCTATTTCAGGGTGATCAGTACAGGTAGCCATATTGCTCCTCATCTTGCTTGATGCAGCCTGTTTTTTTTTGTACCTGAGTAAAGTGAAGCTGGGGTGTGCGTTCTAAATCTACAAAGCTATATTGATTTTTTTTTGTACACTTGCAAATTCCAAGTTTGTAAAAACGTTAATCTTTCTTTGCGCTGTTGCAAAACAGGTTCCTACAAAAGAGCAAAGTAAAGAAAACTGGGTGTGCGTGCCAAGTTTCCTAAATTGGCATGTACAACGGGGATACTTGATGAGCAAGATGGCTGGAAGCAACGGCAACATTGCTCGAGTCGATGCTCGGAGCATTTTTCCAAATTTTACTTTTGATGTTTGGTTACTCGCCGCAACTGATCTGAAATACAATCTTGACACAGAAGCTACACGCCTTTCCCTTCAGCTAACCGGAGGCCAGTGTGACACCTTTCCCAAACAAAAGCCCGGCGACTGATAAGCAGTAGTCGCTCAAGTACTAGCCAGCAGCTTCCTTCCTCTTCATAACAAAGTGAGTCTGCTGGCAGATATGTACTGCATGGTGTGTAACTGAGCACGAGGCACTGGGGGATTATTGGGCTGTAGGCCGCTCTCAAAAGCTCCGTCCCACTTTGTGATGGGCCCAGTTTAGAAAGCTCTAAATGTAGTTATGCCGGGTTGGTTTGGACATACAAATGGGTCAAGACAAGTGGGACATGACAGTCTGTAATACCTTTCTAAAGACAAGCGCTCATCTCAAAACTGTCCGACAGCCAAATTGTCAGCATTTCATCAATGCTCACACATGTTAAGCAGCTACCTGGGATTGTTTACACATGGCCTGAGAAAAAAAACAAAAACATCCTGGCATCGACAGGTATGTAAATATCTAGAAAATTACTCAATTAAAAAAAAAAAAAAAATACCCTTTTGTTTGGGGAAAGAGAGGTAGCTTCACAGAATTGTTTGGTGCCTGCTGGTTGCTAGAGATGCAGCAAAGCAAAACTGCCACATCATCCTCCCTGGTTACGCTACAGACTGTTGCCACAGACTGCTGTTAATAACCCTCTATCATATATTTCAGCAAAAATGAGTGCTTCACAAACCAAGGCACACAACACTGCAGATGTTACAGTAATAATTACATAAATAGGGTAATGGAGACAGCTAATAAGCTGGGGAAACAACCATAAACATACCATGGTATAAAACACAGGTGCAGGTTTTGCTGTTATTCCTCAATACACACATAAACAACATGTGGTACTTACTGGAGGGTGAGCTGGTGTGAACCTGGGAGGGGGATGCGTGCGTGTCTGTCTCCTGGCTGCTCCATGGTCTGTCCCAGCCGGACAGCCTGAGAGACTGGAGGCCCAGGCCCAGGTCTGTGACGCCCGGTGGGCCCCTGGATGACGGCATCTCCTGGGAGCTGGGCATGCCACCACAGTTTGGGAAAAGCATCCTCCTGCTGCCCACCGCAGCCAGCTCCGACTCTTTCCAACCCAAGATACAGCCAAGAGATTTAGAAAAAGAGAGGGGAGAGGAACTGTTAGACAGCTTAAAAAGAACTGTTGTTTCAGGCTGCTTTACATAGAAAAGTCAGTCAGAGACCACCACACTAAGCAAAGCAAAATCTCATTTAAATCAACAAACTTCCCTGAACGCCACCGCATCTCCCCCTACCCTGGCTGACGGGGGAGCTAACCTGCTGCCTCTGTGCCCGGTGCAACTGCCATACATCTCCGTCCGCATCACTGACCCACCTAGCAGCATGTGACATGGCTGCTGATGCACTCGCACACCCCTGCTAATGACATCAGCTCCCCCCCCCACCTCCCCGATTCCTTGCCTAACAACTGTGTAATGAAAAATTCCTGTTGGCGCTATTGGCTTGTTGATAGAAGTACTCCCCTCTCTGGTAGGCACAGCACGTCTCAGTCGGTGGGAAGATAGCCGCCACTGCTGCCACCGTTACAGCAGCTGCTTACTCTGTCTAGCCTTGTTTCCTGAGCAAGCTGACAGAGGAGGGAGGGGAGGTGGGGGCAGAGCTACAGCAGCATGGTGGGAGGCACCATGAGAGATGGGAGCGAATGACTCAGCAGACTGGATTTAAAAAAAGCACTTCAGACTTGAGAATGCTCACTAAGCCATTACAAAACTGGATGGAAATAATCTGTCATGGACTGTTTTTGCACATACACACACAGAAGAAACAACGTATGCAAAGCTGTTCTGTAACAGAAGCAGCTGACAGATCAGATGTTGAGGACGGAGCGATTTGCACCACCAGCTCCTCCCTTCCCCTCTCCAGGCCTGGAAAGCATCCAGCTGCAGCCCTGATTCAGCAACACTAAGCTGGTGTCGGGGGCAGAGAGGCCACAGCGGAAGTTTAGCTCAGTTTGTGTCAAGATACAAGTCACCATTTCATCGCTTAAAACATACAAAACAAGCATAGTACTGCAGCTTCGGTCAAACTGAGTAAAAGCTTTAGAGCAACAAAATTTATAAACCATCATCATCATCTAGAGTGCAACTGCAGGCGCCTTAAGTAAATTAACAATTCAAAGGAAGGATGCACTGTGCTGAGCTTAAATCTTGGCAAATTTCACTCTTGGGGGTAAAAAAGAAAAAAAAATAACACTTGAAAGTACTGCAGTGCTGCAGACTGGCGATGCAGCATGAATCAGCTGCTGGCAGCCGAATAATAATGACAAGGTGAAGGAGGTTTAACAGATGGCAGCTCCAGCAGGGAAAGGTGAAAGAGGCTCCTTTGGAGCTTTTCATCTGAAAAATAAATCCCACCTGGTTAAAAACTTACCTGGTAGTGTTGTAACGTGCATGCAGGGCTCATTTTAGGGGTTCAGGGTCTAAATGTGTCACTACAAAAACGTAAGAAACTCAGAGGATCTGCAGGGGAAGCCAAACTATAGCTGCCATTGAGGACACTAAAGAGCCTTTGTATTTCAAGTTTTTAGGAAACTGGGAAGAATTTACCTTCATATACAACTGAAATGACACATGTGGGCATTTTCAGGCTGATCAATGCACAGCTACAGTCACATTTAGTGCTGTTACTAGAGTTAAATTGTTCAGCCAGTTAAGGTCCCAACAAGACCTTTACCAGGAAGAAACGTCTAACAGCGATTTTAACTTGGTTTGTTGTCAAGCATTTTATTGGGTTTTATGAACTGCTAGTCAGAAGAAAAGAAAAATAAACTTGAAGATGGGACATGGGACTTTGGACAGTAAATGATAAAGCCAATTATTGACAATCATCATGTATTTTGGGCATTTGGACCAAGTGCAAACTAAAATGTTTGCATTGTGTATTTTCTTTCAAACTTAGAAAACTAGCTGACAAGCTAACTCTGGCACATCCATAGTGTGGTTTAAACTACTGTAAATGTGCACTGTCACTGGTAAACTGTTGGTAGTGTGACATTAACAGAGGATTTACTCTCTGCAGTATACAGCTTATATTTTGATGCCTAAGTGTTTTCTTCAGTTGGGTAAGTTAAGTGTTTTCTTCAGTTGGGTAAGTTAAGGCTCACTGCAGGGACTCGACTTGAACCATGTGTAAAAACACCAGCAGTGTAAGAAAGCAGGAGTCACTTTCTTGCATTTTGCAGCCGAAAACACTACAGCAGACATTACCACACAGCAGGTCTGGTTTTCCCTTGGTGTTGTTAGGCGTGGTGCACACACCGGTGAAGTCCAGAGCGTTGCCCAGCATGGTGTTCATCCGGCGGAAGATGTCCGCGTTGCTGCAGGTGGACAGGGCCGGAGACTCGGAGTCCGGGCTGTCCGGCCTGCGGGGATCGTTTCTCTGCAGGAGGGAAGCCACAAGAGAGGGACAATTAATGCTAGCGGTAAAGCTCAAGGCTAGGACACATGTAGCGTGGTGAAAAACTCATTTTGGACCGCTATTAAACGCCTTTAGTGAGACATTTTGAGTAGGACTCAAAGCTGAAGCCTACAAGAGAAGTCGGTGCTAATTTCATGTCACACAGGAGGTCAAACATCAACGTTCAGCTGATTTAAGTCATTTAATGCCGTTTTTTTTAACTCACCAAGGAAAACGCCATGATGTGGACTGACAGGCTAAGAGAAAAGTCCCACTAATAACCGCTGGCAACCATAAAAGGTCATATTTATGAAGTATGCTGGCGGATAATTAGACTCAATTTAGTGAACGTGCGCTCAGCGAATGAGCTGCCTGCGCCGCGAGGGCCTCACACGGTGGTCACGTGACCAGCATGAAAGCGCTACGTGTGTGTATAAAATTACCATATATTATAGAAGTTTATGTTTAGTTTTCTTCTTAGTATTTTCTAAATAGACAAAATGTACAGGCCTGCCTATAGTTATACATATAGTTCCATATGGAGGGGTAAATACTGTATTGTATCCCTGCCCAGTGCATTCTGTGGTTGTCTCCATAGAATTTGTAATAAAATACTATTATCTTTTGCAAAGTAGTCAGCCGTGATTGAAGGTTTTTCCATTCAATTATCACACTCTATTTACATTTAATGATTCATTTCATTGAGTTAATGACTCTGACTAAGGTCACTGGACTATGGAGATGTCATGTTTGGCTGTTTGCCTTGAATATAATAATAAACTGAATTAATAACACAAATACAGATCATATCTGATCACAGCTGGCTGAACCTCCGCAAACAAATACTTAATTTGGAAGGAAAACTTTGCAATATTTTGCACCATATAAATTAAATAACAAAGGCCTTAAACCATTGATGTCCCACACTACCAGATGGATTACAGCTTTTAATTTTGGACCTCCTCTGACATATTCTGGATTGTTTCTGATGCTGTTCGTATGTGCATGTGTTTGACTGGCTCAGGTCTTTCTTGCAAAAGGGATCATGGTATCCCAGTTCAACTCCAGTCTGACCTGTCAAACTGTGATCGGCTTCACTGGAGCTGATGGGGGTTCAGGGCTTTGCTCAAGGGCCCTTCAGTGCTGACGGAGAGGGAGGGGCAAGCACTGACCTCACTGACCCTTAAGTCATCAATGCCACCGTGTGCTGTGCAAAGGACACATGTTTAAAATTAAATTCTTCAAAGTAAGCTATTATGTCTAATCTTGGAAGCATACACCAACTTATAAATTAATCTTGTCATCTATAATTGTGACCCACCTGTTGCAAAATGGAAGCTGCATTACCTGATGAAGTGACCTGTTGTCCCTGTTTAGATTATATGTTGCTTCTTTCAGGCCCGGATCTGTTTGCAAGGTCGTTCCTCTGTTCCCAGAGCCCAGTGGGCAGTGGTGGGATGTAATTAAGTACATTTACTCTGTGCCTAAGTACAGTTTGAGGTGCTTGTACTTGTTCATGTGCTTGAACTATTCCCATTCTACATTACTTTATATTTCACTACAGTACATTTATTTGACAGCACAGAGAGACATATTCTAAACAACTGATACATTATGAACATTATGATGGACTACAGGGGCCACATAATGAAAAATTCACTTTTTCAGTGATTGTACCTACCAAACCACAAACTGTGAAATAAGAAGTTCTCAGTTGTCTGTGTGCTGCCAGAAAACACGTGATTCATGTGAGTCTGTGGTTTCCACTAATCGGGAGGTCGGTGGTTTGCTCCCCGGCTATTTTATTCACTTGTGATGAAGCATGGCGGTCTGAAAAGGTGCACATTTTAAATTAATTAGCTGACAAGAAAACACTTATCTGTACACTAGATACCAACGGTGGAAAAGAGAAATATTGTCCTTTTTATTTCACTACAATAATTTGGCAACAGCTATTTTACAAGTTATTTTGCCTGAAAACATAACAAGATATTTTTTACTCACAAGAAGTACGGGATATTGTGAGGTCCTGAGTGGATTTCATAAATAAGGTGTTTGTTTCACTTCAGTGATTTTTGGGATGGAGAGACAACTGTATTATGATGATAGACGCACCCCATTCAGTGTTTTCCACATAATTTTCTCATTGTGTACAGTTTGCCTTACATATTGGGGCCAATTAGCCTGACAAACCAGACTATAATATCAAATGTGTAGTGTGGGGACAGTCAATAGGCAGAGTGGAGTCTGTGGGTGGGACCAACCATTGTGGTTCAAACTGCCTCTGCACGTAATAGGTCACCAATCAGAGCAACGGACAATGTGAGGTATTCCTTTTAGCTGGAGTCAGCTGGTATATTACACTTTTGCCGTAACTTTTTACAGTGTATGGCCGTAACCTGTTGGCAAAACAGCAAATCCATCCTTCTTTAAAATGAATGACCTGAGTGCTTCTTTCTGCTCAACTTTCTGCTGAAAAGCCCAAGTCTAACTCTTCCAAAATCAATGACAGAGCCAAATCAAAGGACTGCTGCTCATTAGCCACAGCTATCTTATTTTTTGTTTTTTTGTTTTTAATTATTTACAATATACACTTAACAGATTCATCACTTTGATAGCCAGGGAAAACGGGCAGAAACAGACAAGACCAACAAAGAAACACAGAAACAAATTGGACACAACCAAGAAAAGAAAGAAAAACAGGAGAGCATTGGTGACTGTGTTCACTATTATCAGAATTTTTACAAAATAAACAATTAAAGGAGAAAATAATCGGCAGATTACTCCATAGTAAAGGTAATCATTAGTTGCATTGCAATGCAAAAATGAGCTACTATAGGCTAGAATAAGAGCGATTTTTACATTGTGGTATTAATATTTCTACCAAAGTAAAAGCTCTGGATAATGCAAAATGCTCTCACTTCCTCTTGTGCTCTCCAGCTGCTTCATGTTGTGGATGTTAAGCCAGAAGAGGGCGACAACATCCTGCATTAACATCTCCAGGCCTGGGGCTTCATCCATTTAGATATGACTAGCAGAAGAAACAAATGCATTCAGGACAATCAACAGCTTATGTTGTGGGGACATCTTTGTCTTGTAGTAGTAACCCCACTGAGCCACTGCAGCCTGGAAGATAACAGCTGTTAATAGGACTTTATAATAAATAAAATGATAAAATACGTATATTGACATTGTCACATTAAATATTTTGCACATTTCCTGTTGGTCATTAACCACAACTCTTATTTTTGGGAGAACAAAACATCTTAAATGTTGTCAGTGGGGATAGTATGCAGCATATAATGTAGTACAGTATATAGTTTTGGGTTAGACTTGACCCTGACATACAGCTTATGTCTGCAGATGAAAACAGCAGAGAAAAGGAAATGCTCCATAGCTTCCCCACCTTCACACTCTGTATTGATTTCTTGTCTCTCCAAATAATCAGTGTGAAAGTTAGCGACCCGTTTCTTCCAGAAAGGGCAAATGGTCATTTCTTGAGAGAATTATCTGCTCCTAAACCTACAGTTCTTTGGGTTTTAACCTTTTACACATATCAGTTCTCCTTTATTCATCATCCATATGTGTGTCACATAGTAAACCCCCCACAAGGCTGCTACTGATTTTAATTGTTGATTAATTTAGGTTGATTTCTCTAGTTTAGTTTGGAAAATATCCAAAAACAGTACAAATGTTCACAACAGTTTTGTCTCTACATGCCTTGTTCAGTCTGACTCAACAATTTAAAACCCAAATATGGACAGTCTACAATGATGTGAAACAGGAGAGCAGCAAATTCTGTTTAGAAACTGAAAACAGTAAATGTTTGGACAGTTTTTTAACTTGATCATTTTAATTTATAAAGTAAGCAAAAATCATTGTTACGTTAATTTCAGTCAAACCATGGTATCTACAATAACTGTTATCAATCTTATTTTTCTATTAAAATGGTAACTAGAAATAATAATAAAACCAAAACAATAGTCTAAGTTTTATCTTCAAAGCATGCCATGCTGTCTTGTATCCTGTATGTGTACTTAATTAGCACAATATGGACAAATGACCACTACAATCAGCAGCTGTTCATACTGAGAACAGTCACTTCAGTCCCTGGAGGAGCGTCACGGTTGGTCGAGCAGAGCATCTCACCAGCTTCTGGGGGCGGAGTGTGGAGGTCAGTACGATGCAGAGCGACACTAATGCAATGGTGCGTTACAAATGAAAAGTTGCCATGAATTATTGATGTCAACATCTGATGACCACACAGTTCAATTCTTGGAGTTAGCATTTGTAAACATCAATTGGCCGCTGACTCGCCACCCTGATGAATGACAGATGTCCCAATGAGAAATGCATTCACTTCTTTTATTATTCATAAGATGGGAATAAATTTTTTTTTTTTTACATCTTATGCACAGCAGATACAAAGACAAACATGTTTCTAAACCACAAACTAAATTCCTCCATCGCTTTAATCCTGCTTCCCATTCCAAAATGGCCCCCCAAGGAAAAAAAAAACAAAACAAAAAAAAAACAACAACCCTTTAATGTTTGTAGTCCAGTTTCACATTCTGAAAGATTGTTTTACAGCAATCTCACTTGAGCAGAATGGCACAAGCCATGTTTGGAATACTTCCATTTTTTTGACAGATATCCATTTCCACTTTAAACAAATTGCACTTTTTTTCTTCTTTAAAACTACATCAACAGGATTATAGGATCAAAAGTAACACCAAAAACACAAGAGACGACTAAACACCCAACTTATACAGGTTCATTATTTTAGTTGCACAAAAATGCATAAATATACATTACGCAAAAAGTACAAAGATGTTTGCACTTTCCTTTGCTCAAATAATGACAGACATTGATATGACCGTAAGGACTGGGGTTGTCATAGAACATAGGGATGCATTCACAAGGTCCATGCGAGATAAGCCATTTACACAACAGCCCAGCTTTCACAGAGGTAAGACCAAGGTTCTACAGGATAACAAAACATTTCGCTGTCTAGGCCAAAAGGTAAAGAGGCAACACAAACACTAAGAAAATTAGGATACACAGAACTCTGCGTTCTAAATTCATGCCAAAAAGACTAACATGCAATGACTCTTAATGCTTCTAAACCTCCCAGGAGCAGCAGTGGCCCTGGAAGGACTAGCTCAACAACGGTAACTTCAATGCCTCACTTTTCCTCAGCAATTATGATCCACAGAGTTTTGACTAGGCTAAGTGCTAAGATGGTACCGCAACAGTTGCCAAGGATAAGTTCAGATTGTCGACAGCAAGATGGTTTCAACTCAGATTCCCCCCAGAGACAATCGGGAGGAGATATAAATACTGTTTGTTTATAATAATGCACATTTGTCCATTAAATAAATCTGATTAAATTAATGAAGAGCTCGGCAAACCTCACTTCAGCTGGACAAAGATGTGGTTTCCAGAGGCCTGAAGGAAGCAAGAAAGCAAATGTTAGTTTTTGCTGTCGAGAAGAAAAAAAAAAAGAAACCAACAAAAACATTTTAGTACAACATACGATCCACTCATTTCTCCTTGTCCAAAACTGTGGTAATGTGAGTCGCCAAGTACAAAACCATGGCAACGCTGTTGGCCTCACTCAGAGACCATCCATACATTAATAACACAATTTTAGGAGGAGCAAGAGTCAGATGGTAGCTGGCAGCGCCAAGGTTTTGGACTGTGTGGCTCAATTAACCGCAGTTTCCTGGTGAACCACAGAACTGCTGTGGTCTTCAGGTAAGGAAGACCACAGTTTGGTTTGTCTGTTCTGGACTACTGTAGAAACACGGAGATCTCATGAAGCGGAGCGGCTCCTTACATACGAACGATTCGTAAGTTATCTACCAATAGAGCCCCCTCGATGTTACAGTTTCCTTAACTAAACTAAGGCAATTTTTCTTCTCATAAATAAAAATACCAAAAAACAAGTTGTTCATCTTAAGTGGCTAGCCAAAGCATCCACATTTCCTTCCTCTGTGCCACAGAGCTACATTAACAACACTGTTAAAACACTGTCGTACTGGGTAACATACTCCTTCGTCAACATGGTCATTGCAATTTATTTTGAGCCTCACATACACCATCCCACTGCTGCAAAGATTCAAATGCATTAATCCATGTAATGTGCAGATAAAAATAGTCCTCAACAAATGCACATTTTACTCCTATGAGTAACATTTGATATCAAAATAAAATACAGCAGTTTATGTGCCACGGACAAACTGAACTTTTTTAATCTTTCATGGGATTTGTTGACAAAAAGACACAGCCAGCCAAATAACTGTTTAGGCATTTTCCCCATTTAGGTTGTATACTTTTTCTAACGTTCAATCATTATGCAAGTTTAGCAGTTACAAGATGGTGGGTGGGGAGTTTGTAAAACTAAGAAAAAAAGAAAAACACTGTTGGACCAAAGGTTACTCACTAAATATCTAACAAAATTGCCGGGACTTCCATCCAGGCTGGGAAGTCTCAGAGGGAGTAGGGTACCAGCGCATCTGAAGAAACACAAACATAAGTCATGTACAGCACACCAAACCAACCTTCAGTGCTTCAGACCTCATTTCTGAAGATTTCATCAACTGACACACTAAAATTAGCTTTTGACAAGCAGGTTTAGGAGTCCTGTCCCTTTAAGCCCTGGTCACTGAGGCCATGGGAATGTGGGTCACGTAGCTGCTCATTAAGGACAACAGTCCTCGAGTAATTAACAGGCAATGTTAATGTGGAGAGCTGAACCTCTCCCATGTGTTAACATTTCCACAGCAGTACCTTTCCATACCTGGGACTTGAACCTGTGGCAGAGTGCGGACTCATATCTACAAATAGGACAGAGGCCACAACATCTTAATACACTCCAGAGGGCATCAGCAGACATTTGATGTTACACTGCTGTGCAATTCAGTCAAGCCAAGAGGCTGCGAGTCAGTGGGGAGAGTACTCTGGGCATTTTAGGGATCTTTCATCAGATTGCAATTGAAAAGGCTTTTCCTCCCTTTGTGAGGCTACACAGTCAGCTAATGTTCCAAACAGGAACGTGGACAGTAAGTTGGCACCTCCTGAAAAGGCCATCAGGTCTGACAATTTCTCCAAGCAAATACCTCACATTCCTCCGCCTCTTATGCCCGACAAAATGGTCAGTGTAATAGCTGCCTACTACGCTGTGTACATCTATCCTGCGCTCTTATATGGCAGGAGGAAGTTAGATCACAATGAACTTTAAGTGACCCAACCAGACAAATATTTTCCATTGCTACTGTGAACAAAAATCCTGCCCACTGCTGTGTAGTTCTCACTGGTACATTTATACTGCAATCAACTGATGATGTAAACACTAGAAATCAGGGTGCACACTTTTCAGCAGACAACTCTTACTATGATGTTTACAATCAGACGTGACATTAAAATGTTTTAACTTGATTAGCTGTCTTGTCAAGTCTTGAGGCTTCAAATGACTTCTTTAGTGTAAGCCACAGACCAGGACATGGGTATTTTATCAGTGAGATAAACCTCCAGCCCACAGACAGGACAGTGATGCACAATTTTAAAAAAAAATAAATTATACTGCATCCACAAAGAAGAACAACATGAGCTAAAAACAGCCAGATAGCAACTACAAAGTGGGATTTAAAGTAAGTGCATGGTATTCTAAGGTTACACTACATCAGAGAACATATATGTCACTACTGAGCAGGAGTCAAGACATTTGCCATTCTGAACTGACAAATGATTTTATTACAGTATAACTTTTAAACCTTCATGCTGCTCTGTGTCTCATTATACGAAGATTGGGCAGAAGCTGTGCACTCAAGTTGAAGGCTTAATATCTGGCCTCAGCAACATGTACACAAGTACTTGTGCTGGTACTATAATACCTCAGCGGACCACAGGGATTGTTTAAAGAATCTGAGCGTCTGCTTTTAACAGTACACCGTGTATATAAATTGTAAACTGCAGTAGTGCATCCGTAACAGTCTCATTTTAAGCGAATCATATTTTAAGGTACAGACATTAATTCTGCTTCTCTGCAAAGGTTCCCTGTGCTGCTAACAGCTGGATGTGTACTGGAGAATAGTTAAGAAAATAGAGGAAAGAAGATAAAACACACACCGGTTGGTCCCTCACCTGGGCGTGGAGGGCTGCAGCAGCGGCAGCGGCCGCCGGATAAGTGAAGGCTGCGTGAGGGAGGCCTGGGGTCAGCTCCGTGGTGTACAGGGGGTAAGGAGTCCAGGCATCTGGAGATGCTGGGATCAGTGCTGCCCCTGTCAGATCATCTAGAGAAGTACAGAGCAGGAGGAAACACAGCTGACTGACCTTCCTACAGACTTGAATCATGTCAGTACAGAAGCTAAATATCATAAATTGGGAAGAAAACATGTCATTAACATCACGTTGCAAAAAAAAAAGTGTTACTACTTTGTGTCGTCATAATGTGGCGTTAAGGTTTCCTGTTGAGAAATTGTACTATAGTAATAGTTTAAAGGTCACCGTGAAAATAGAAATAACTGCACAGTCAGAACAGATTTCGCTTCCCATTAATTTCTAATTTGTGTGTCAGGCAGGGATGCTGTTTGGCTGCAGTGAGTGCAAGGACAAAGACAGCAGAGATGTCTCACTGACTAGCTTACACCTTACATTTCGCACTGGTCCTGCTTTTTGCCGCGACACAAGTAAGTTTCACCAAGAGACATCTGGTCTGAATGCAGCTTCATAATTCTGTCAACAATCACCTGTCCAATACTGAACTAAGCAGGTGTTTTAAGCAAAGAGAGCAGAGACAACTGCTAACTAAACTGTGAGAGAGTGGACTTCCACGGCTGAACAGAAGCAAAGCGGCTGTCCTAAGAGTCGAGATGACACATGCATGTGGAGGTGAGTTAGTCCTTAATTTGTTAGACACGGTTTTTAACCTCTGTCCTTTGTCTTTAATACCACAATGATACATGAGACGGATGTTATTCATTTTTATTCATGACTAGGGCAACTGAGTACTGCCAAGGTGAGAGTGGATGAGAGAGCCTAGAGTGGTGCAGCCGTACAACTTACATGGGTCCCGTGCAATGAAGTGTGCTCCTAGAGCAGGGTGGATATTTGTGGGGTTCGGTGTAGCCATCAGCTTACTCTTTGCCATCTTCGTGTTGGCTTTAGCAAACTCTAAGCGCAGGGTCTGGGGACTTTCGGGGTCAAAACGGATACCCTGGGGGAGAAACGGAGGAGGGGGAGGACAGAGTATCGTAAGGGAGGTGGGCTGAGTTTGCGGGGCTGTTAGCTCAGTGATCTCACATGGCCTCCTTTCCTAAAGACGCGTTTCAATACTCAGGATGTATCCTTTCAAGCCTCCCTTGAGCTGCTCACTGTTCTGTTAAAAATATACCCTTACCACCTGACTGATTTCTCTGAGCTTAAATTGTTCATGAAAAAAGGTTAAAAAGTCAATAAAGGGCAAGCTGAAGGATACACTCCTGAAATATGTCAACACGCTAGCATCTCTTCTTCCCCATGACAAAAATCAAGAGCCGGGGCGACCGGAGCCAGGAGGAGAGGGAGATGAGGAAAAGGGCCGATGGAGACTTTTGAGTGTAATTCCTCTTAGGTGGTTGAACCCTGCGTGTGTTCTTGTGCCCTAAGCGTCGTGCCCACATGCAGGTGAGTAGTCATTTTGTGTGTGTGTTTGTGTGTGTGACTGCTGGTGTGTCTACAGAGGTGATGCTCATAAGGAAGGCTATAGGCTATGAGAGAGAAGTGTTAGATACTGCCAGATATGTGGGCCACTAGGTGACAAAATAAAAAGGAGGTTACACTACTGACAAATAACACTACATATGTGGCTATAGAAACACATATTACAGTAAAGCAGTGATATGCAAAATAAGGAAAGTTATATCAGACTAAGAAGGGATGTGTGTCAAGGTCAAAGTAAACTACCGTAAGGCTACGGGATTCTGGCCTCTTTCCAAAAATGGCCCTGCCATTGAATTATAGAAGACAAAATTTAAGAGATTTTCAGACCAGATGGGAAAGAAGATTATTTTAAGCTCCCATCATATTTTTTTTTTTTTAGATTTAAGCAAAGCAAATCTAAAAAATACAAGACAACATAGTTAAACAAAAGGAGGATTTTCCACCTTAAAAAAAAGACCCAAAGAGGGGAAATAAAAACAAGACAATGCTTACATTCAGAGAGTTTTTTGCAGCTTCAGCTCCAGAACGACTGTCAAAAGTTACAAACCCGACAGGCTGGAAGGCAAAAGGGAAGAAACGCACTGTGACAATTGACATCAACGGAGGATCATCGTAACATGCGAGACGCATTTTCATCAACGATGACATTATAGATTAATATATATCGAACAGTCCTGTCAAACAATATTACAACAAGAGTATAATTTATCCTCCTTCTCAAAGTCCTTAGACAATATTAGAAGAGTTTAATATTCAGCACTGAAGCAGTTCCCTCCACTGATGGAGGCCCTCTCACCTGTTTTGATGTTAACTTAATCAGTGACCCTTCATAACCCTGCAGGGAAGAAAGATAGCCAATTATCCACCATGGAGTCACATGCAGGAAGTCAGGCATGAACACTTCTGGCTCTATCAGGAGAAACCTGCTCGTGTGCACCTTCACAGCAGGCCATCGCTGCTCCGTCTGTGACAGCGCATTACATGTGTGCATTTGTGGTTAAATAATGCAGAGCGTGCACCAAAAACAGTCATACAGGTTCATTTCCTCAAAGCTAAAAATATTAAATGTTTATTTGGATAAAAATGGGGGGGGGGAACTTATGTTATCAGATATGTAATGGTAGCTTACGCACTTAGAGCATAACTTTCAAATAACGACAGTGGTTTTAAAGCAAGTTGAAAACGTCACAAGGGTTGGTTAAAGCAAGAGCAAATTCCTGAGAAAGGAAAGGGACTTTTGCCTGACCAGAGTATTGATAGATGGGATCTCTTCTGATCCTGATTTACAGTCATGGAAAATTAAACAACTTTCAGTGGCTGTCATAAATCCTTAGCAACAATCCAAACCAGATTTTGCTTCAGTAACTTGGGAGAAAAACAAGACGTAGAACACAGTTGATATTAAAAGGCTTCTCTTGAAAAGAAACACAAAAGTTTGGAAATCAGATCAACCCTGTTTGCACACACTGTTTGCCTACTGTAGAAGCAAAAAGTACAGTGTTACAATGACTCGAGGCAACAAAACGTTTCAGTGGTTTTGCAATGTCTGAACATTATGAGGGGAAATAAAGGGAAAAAAAAAATCCCTACACGGTGGGCGAGCTGGGTCACGGAGAGGGTTGGTTGGCCAATCGCGAGGGCTACTCATTTACACATTCCTCAGGATCATCCATGTGCGAGGGATACCACTTCCAATTTGGTTAGTTAGGACACGGGTGGGAGGGATGTTTATGGAAGTGGAGGCAGGTCAAAAAAAACCAGCAATAGACAATGAGGTGACCTCATTTCCATACATGCAAATATCTGGACCCCCATTAATATTTGTTTAATTAAAAAAAATAAATTAAAAAAAGGCACTCTATTCAACTTTCTACTGTGAGCAGGAATATTATCACTACTGGTTGCCTCATCTTCTTCCTCTGTGTGCAGATAATCCTTTTAGAAAACACTTTCCATGACTCTCTTCCAGCTCATGGCACACAGCAGCTACATTTATTTTTAAGAGGAGTGAGAGGACGTCTCACATCACAGAGATAGAGTAATGTATAACAGCTTCTCTCCTGAGGAAATTATCATTAAGTAACTTACCTTAAAAGGTCTGAAGAGAAGGTACAGTTCCCGTGGTTTGATGTCAACTGGTAGGCCGCTGACAAACAGTGTTCGTACCTACAAGACAGAAAAGCAACACCGCTTTTAATTAAGAGATTTAATATTTTCACTTTGGTTCTTCATTCTCTAGAAAGAGCAGCATGACTGTTCAGGGCTGAAGATATTAGCTATACGTTGTTGGCCATGATCCCAAAATCTATCGTTCATCTTTAATAACTAACACTTCATGTTCATGGCATCTAGTCCTGAACCCTAAAGACACACACACACAATCAAGTGATCAACAGCAGCCATGAGTCAACAGTCCTGTTGTTCGGGCGTTACGTTGCTCTGTATCACAGCAGGTGTTGCTGCCCGTTTGACACCTCAAACCTCTGGTTCTCGACCCTTTTGGCCCTTCATCAACAGCCTGAACAAGATGTAGACACTTAAGCCAAACAGTGATAATTCCATTAAATATTGTTGAATTATAGTTAGGAGGTAAAATTATCCTGTAATCAATAAAGCAATCATTGCTATGAAGAGAAACATATTTAGCGTAGCAGCAACACATTATTTCCTGTGTTACCTTTCTTTTAACCAATTAGCAACCCCTCAGATTTGGAACCACTGCATAAAGACAAAGAGATGACCCTTAGGATTTCAAATGTGTCTCATATTTGGATCTGAACATTTGTCTATAATGAAACCTGTGACCCTTCAACATGAATATAGGGGTGATCCTCATCATGATGGGGACCCCTGCATCCTCTTGAAGGACTCTTGGACTTGCCCTGACCAGACCTTCAGAGACAATGTCGTGTACATTCCAGTCCAGTATGGATGTGGAAACAAACAGTGCAGTACGAGGCCCATTAGTTCCCAGCCGGTGGGGAGGCCCTCAGTACAATGGGGCTGCTAGACGAACAGCGCTGGACAACAGCGCACAGCGTGACACCATTTCCTTCCTCTGACCCACGGCCCCAACCCCTGCCGGCCCTCCGGCATTTTTCAGGTGCCGCACAGCAGCAGTCAGTTTCAGCCCTTTACAAGTCAGCACATAGAGCGACTGAGGGCCGACTCAGCAGGACACAAACTCAACGAAGATGTTTTCATTTGGCTTCTTGACTGTACAGAGCTGAAGCACTCAAATTAATTAATACATTTCTGACCTGTTGGTTTAATCTTTGCTCTTAAGAGATAAAAAGAGGAAATCAGGGTAAGGAAAGTCAAGAGGCCACACGTGGCTTTATTGGAAGATAATGGGAACAAAGGAAAGCCCAACAAAAGGCCCAGCGCTTCCCTCAGTGTGTCCCGGTAAGGAGCCATTAAAGAGGAAATAAAGCTGGCCACACACACACACACACCTGAATATTGGCAGCCGCAAAAGCCAACACTGATAATCCAAATAACAAAGTTGATTTAAATTAGTATTTTTATTTTTTTAAATATATATATATATATCAGTAGTTTTACACCAAAAAACTTTTAAAAAAATGGTGTCATTCATTTGAGGTTTCAGTCTCCTCACAAATGAAACAGAGATCTATTGTTGAGAGGTGAAGCCTGCTATATGATGCATCTTGTTTTGTTACCTGAATACAAACAAAAAGTCACCAGCAAACTGGAAACTCAAGAGTGTGGAAGGAGGGGGGAAAAATAATAGAAAAATAATATATATTATATATATTTGGAATCTAAGTCCATATTTAATCTAACAGCATTTATATAGTTTTCTCCAATCCAGACAAATATCCAGTTCATAAATTTAAAGTATGCTTTAAAAATAAATTCCTTATTTTATTTTTTAAATGTATAATTAGCAGCCTGGAGCTGCTATCAGAAAACAGATCACGAAGAAATAATAATTACAACAATTAGGCCATCGATTAAATAAAATACAGCATTTCAATGGGTTGATTAGTGGTTATATACTTTTATAACGCCACACCTGCTCATCCACATTTTACGCAGTAAAAGAAAGGAAAAAACGCAAAAATAAATAAAGGGTAAAAGAAAAAGTAAGATCACAGCAGGTTTAAGGGAAAAGAAATACAGCTGATAAAATAATGTTGCAGGACGTCTCTAAACTTACTTGTACTGACTAAATCGCCTCTTCCTCATTTCCTTTCAAACCGCTCCAGGAGAGCCAGGATTTCAGCCAACACAAACCACGCAACACGAGGCCAGAGATACTTTTGTTTTTTTTTTAATCTGTTGTCACTGGACACCAACACAAAGTCCAAAGGAGCACACAGAAAAACTCACCTCCTCTTCGATGGAGACGTTGTTGTTGGGCTCTGCGTCCGCTTTCAGGCTCATGTTGGCGGTCGCTTGAGCTGCTGCAGCCGCTGCACAGAGTACCAAGTTCCTCCTGGTCCAGTGATATTTCCCCCAAGTGCGCCTGAAGCCGCAGTGAAAGTCCTGGTGGCGTTTGAACTTGAGGAGAGAAGAGGTGCCGAGGTGAGGTCGTGAGGACGGCGAGGTGTCCGAGGATATCTGGGTAGTGGTGGTGGTAGTAGTCGTGGTAGAAGTATTGCGAGAGACAATCATTCATAAAAGGGAGGAAAAGGAAAGAAAAGGAAATACAGACACACGCGCTAAACTAAAGGTGAGAAAGTGTATTTGTGCTCCGTGTGTGAGGTGAAAGATGGGGGAAGAGGTGCGCGTAAAAACCAGAAAGCCTGTGCGCTCACATCAATGCCCTCAGCTGTGGGACTGGAGGAGGACCAAGTAAACTTTCCCCTCTCTCTCTCTCTCTCTCGCTCTCTTTTCAATTAGGTCATCAATTATGTTGGAGTCTGCTGTGAGCTGCAATCAAGCTGCAGATCCGCCTCAGCTGTTGTAGGAAGACCCGGCCCCTCAGCCCGCATCATCGTTTCTATGAGACCCGGAGAGCCAATGGCCCATGCAGACCGTATCAAGAAAAAAAAAATCTTATTTTTCTTGTATACATTTTTTTTTATTTTGGCCTGTATCCAACAAAAAAAACGCGAAAATTTGAAAAATAACTTATGTTGGATCTCAGCTTCACAACGACAATATATTTAATTAGTTGTATTCATTTTATTTTATTTTATAGTCTGTGGTGGCATATTACCAACAATTTAATAATCCAAACGGCTATCAGCTAAATCAGTTTTGATTTTAGAGTTTTACATCAGAGTAATGATTATTATTGATATGCTTAGAATTTCATGTTGATAGTGATCATGTTTTTCTAATTAACATGATTGTAATAGGCATGCAGCAGGGTTAGATAAAAAATAAATAAACAGGCATTTTTATTTATTTTTTTGCATTTAATTGTTGAATATATTGTACAGCAGCTTTGTGTAGAGCCTCACCTTAACAATATGGAAATATTTCCTCTGTCTCATTTTGGGTTTGATGTGCATTGAATTACTGATTGGATGATTAAAATAACATATGTTCTATCTTTATTTATGTCATGACAAATCAAAATCAATACATCCAATAATAATATAACGTAATAAATAACGTGAGTGTTTTAATGATCTGGGTCCATGCTGCATGATGTAAGAGCGTGTGTGGGAGGGGAAACCGTCTGCTTTGGATCTGGACATGAGCCCATCATGCAGTGCGTTTCCTCACAACAAGACAGGTCTAAAAGGCCACAGAGTTTCCTGACTTTGTATAGAAACACAATGAGGCCTGCAGGACGAGGAGGAGGGAGAGGGCCTATTGTCACTGTACTTCTTCAGTTGTGTGATCTAAAAATAGTGGAGCTCTGCTGTGTTTCCAGTGTTTCTATACACTGACTGAACCCGTGTGATAAATATATATATTTATACATACAGTACCTATAAACATCCAGTCAGTCAGTGATAGGAGATACAAACTGATATTGGTGCGAAGCCTCAGAGATGGATCAGACTGTAAACATTTAGTATCCTGTACTTGTATTTTAATACCATGTAGATTATGACAAACCACTGATTGTGAGTATAAACTGAGCAGAAACAATGGTCAGCTACTGCTGTCTTTGGTAAAAAATGAACCATTTAAGTAATTCTTAAAGAAATAAAATCCCAAACTGGTTCCCAGCTGTTCAAATGAAGATATTTCATGTTTTGTTTTTGTTTTATAAAATTATAAACTGAATATCTTTCGACTGTTGGAGACATTTTACCACAAAACTAACGAGACCAACTAGTTAATCAATTAATGGAGAAAATAATCTGTAGATTAATCAATAAGGAAAAAATAATCATTAGTTAGCCATATGTGAAATCATGACTTTTATTCATAATTCTAAATTATTTATTTAGAGAAATCTCATTAAATGTGGTAAATTATCAGTACATGTGAATAAAAACTGAGCTTTGCAGGGCAGATTTGTTTTCATGTTGACGCTGAAGGCCTCTTTAGGAGCTGGTGTTTAGTGATGCTGCTGTTGTTGTAACCGCTGACTGACTGCACTCCACAGTACATCATTGCTTGATGTTAGTGTGTTTGGTGGTTTTAGCATATTTACTTATTTTTTCTTAAATTAATTTGTATTTTTGTGTTATGTTCAAATCTGAGTGTGTTTCACCTAGCTGAAATACAGATTTCCCTTTGGGGGACAATAGAAAGACAGATAAACCTCAGTACATATGCAGATTTCTGGCCCTGTTCTCCCTTCAGCTGCATTAAACGTGAGAATGTTAAGGAACGACATATATATTACGCTCTGTTTGTCATTGTAACAACACTCACTGCCTATGAAATATTGACGGTGCTGCTGAGTGTGCATTCATTTATTCAGTATGGTTCGTACAGTCTGTGCCGGGAGGTTTTAAGGCACAGGAGGCCTCCATCTTTATTCGCCTCGTCCACAGATTGAACACTTACGACACTAAACCTCATCCACCACGGCAGAAGCAGACAAAGTTCTGCTCATAACGAGCAGGGAATTTACTATGCTTTCCAAATGAAAGGTATTCACTGTTTATTGCTTTATATATAGCTTGTTTATTTGATAATTATGTCCATTTGATGTTTACACACACACACAATTGGATTTGCTTGAAATAAAGGTAGACTACTCCTATAAAGACAAAATATGTATATTTTTTCATCATCTCTTATTTCTAACAAATGATATTAAATCACTGTATTTCATTTAAAGAACATTCTCTAAATTTGTCAGTGTTTTTAGTGCCTTTGTTTTGCATCATGTCCTCTTTCGCTACATCTTTCCACAACTCTAAAAGTGCCCAAAAGTCCTTTAAAAAAATAAGTGGTATGGAAGTGGTATGGAAATAGGGGCCATTGCCATGTAAAGGACTGAAAGCAAAAAATGACGAAGTGAAGCCCTGAAATTTTTAGACCAAAGATGCCACTGCCAAAGATAGCTCTGTGTAGATGTACTGCGCAAACAATGTCTTATTTATACATCTCCTCAGTTGGATTTAAGGGAATGCTTGACGTAGTTTGGAGCTAAATTCACAGACTTCTTCCAAGTGTTGGCATAGAGGCTTTACATAATTGAGGGCTGATACATTTATAGTTGAAATTGTCAAGTGATGTTTATGTTCTTAAACTAAATGGATTGACTCCTCGGGGCCTTTATAGAACTCACATCGCTGCTGCTTGTCTTCTGCTTTTATATCACATCTAGTCCCACATGTCTCCGGTTTGGAAACGCTGTAGGTGCACGACAGATTGGTTTAAACAGTGTCACTTCAAGAAACTGTCCATAACATCAGAAACATTCTTATGGACAGAAATTAGTTAGTATCTGAAGCAGTTTTTGTCAGCGGTCGTGACACCTGATGCAAAAAATACCACAAATGACACTGTCACAGCTTGAGTGAATGTACAGTAATATTTCAAAAATATAATTAAGAAAAAGTGAAAATTTGAAAAAAACATCACCACCAGCAGAATGTTGTTTATTTTTTTTCCCCCTATGGTAATTTACTCATTAATTGATCTCAAAACCCCTTGGGTGTGTCTGAATCCTGCATTATTGTTCTCTAAAATATCAGAGTAATTACTCTGCAAAAGCAATGTTTGACATATGTGTGTGTCATATCTCTTTTACTTTTATGTACTTTTATAAACTGTATAAAATGAAATAAATATACATGTTTAACTCTTAACTCCTTACTATCTCCATGGTGGAGCTTTTATCCACACAAAAGAAAGACTTTTGATAAAATGATGCATTCATATTATTCATATAATTATATCACTCAATGTAATCATCATTTAGCTTCAGAGCATTTGTGTGATCCTGTCAGACAGTGTGGAATAATCTCATTTTAACAATATTAAAGTGACTCAAGAAGCCATGAAAGTGGATATTAAGGAGTTAATAGGATTTTGAGCATTACCAAGAAAAAGAAACAATATGTTTCACTGAATTACCCTTCATTGTATTCGCCAGATTATCCAAACAGTTCAGGAGCATTAAATCAGATTTCCCCCTCTCTTTCTACCAACGAACACCTGACAGAAACCAAGACTGTTCAGCTCAGATGCTCTGGATAAGCCTCATGTTTTATTTGCGAAAAGCGGCCCCATTGTCCCATAAGTCACCTCACACAGCACTCTTCTGCTTCACGCCACACTGAGCCTGTCCTACTGCGTTAGCATCACCTGCTGCTAAAGCACTTAGCTTGTGTTCTGCGTGTCCTCTGTGGTACAGCCAAACATCCATTTGGAGGTCCTAGGAAACTTTGAAGCCTTTCCACCCACACACTGAGCAAAGAGGACGCAGGCTGTGCTTGTGACGTTTCGTGAATACTTTGTCCGATAAATAGCCCTTTTCACGAAGACATTAAAGCTGATCACAGACATGTAAAGAGTTGCAGCCCGAAGAGCATGATGGGAAGGAGATTTGTTTCCATCAAAGGAGGGATTTTAATAAAAAAATATAAACAAATAATATCTGTAGTATGCTATTAGTGAGCGATAGCACCAGTTATCCATTTGTTTGCCACATTTCATCTGTTGCCCCCTTTCGTTTCCTAACACTTGTCAGACATTGTCACACCTGCTGTGAGAGCCAACAAGGACAGAAGGAAATCAATCAACCCTTCATATGCTGCACCGCTGATACACACATCAAACACACCTCTGTTTGGTTTATTGGTAGAAAGTATGTATATTTACATGTTTAGGTGACATCATTGGTGTCACAGCAGTGAATTTCCACTCAGTTGAGTTTAGTGGAACTGCAGGGTGATGGTTGTTCCAGCAGATGACATTAATAACAATTTAATGCTTTGCTTTCATTTGATGTCACAGCTGCACTCCAGAGCAGTTTCACAGCTGCCATTTTCCATCACCTCTTTGTTGTAGACAAAGTTATTAAAAGTGAATTTCACAGGAGGCGAAATTTGAATAGATGATTGTTCACAAAGTGGTGGAAATTGAATTGATTACACTATTACTTAAGATCCTGTTTTATCACGGTTAACCAGCTAAATTCACCTTAACCAACAATAACAGCTTTCTGCCTGTATTAAGGACTATAAGGACTGCAGCTTCCATTTAGCTTTTACTGACTGAGACAATGTTTCCTGCACTGACTGTGAAAAATGTCTGTGAAGATCCAATAGAGAAATGGAGGAATGTAAACTTCACCAAATGTTTCATTTAGATTTTAGCTGTAAATACCAAAGAAAAGACGATGATCTAAAACTTAATCAGCTGAACCTGACATGTCTTGTCTATTTCTGGTATTATTTTGTAGTAACACTGTTCTCCCTCTTGTTTCAGATCACTTTGCTTCCTGTCCTCCTGCATCTGTGATTGTCTTCCCTGCCCTGATTGTTTCCAGCTGTGATTCCCTTCCTCATGTTTAAATAGACTTGTCACCTCCTGTCCAGTGTGAGTTTGTCTTGTCTAGTTCGTCTTGTGTTCATTGCTGTGGTCCAAGCCCACGATCATCTTGCTCAGTATTTTTCTCTTTGCCATGTGCTCCTTCTGGAAAGAGTGATTCTGAGTTTCTTTGTAGATGCAGGGTTAATTATGATGCTTATCTTCTTGTGTTTATAGATAGAGTTTAATATTCTTTTATTTTTAGTCACTCACTCCTTGAGAGCGCCTCATGTATCACAGTCCTTGTCTGTCCATGAGTTTCTGTGCAAACATTAAAGAACTTTGACTTTGGGAAGACCAGTAGCCTATATCACAGAGTTGTGCTTTTGGGTTACGCCAGGCCTATGGCTTCCTCACAGAACTGGGAGTCATAATCTCTGAACAGCAGCTGGAACAAACTCCTCACTCTTTGTGTCACCTCCTGGTCCAGATGTGCACCACTGGCCAGGCTGCACTGTGAGAAAAGATGATGAAAAATGGTCCACAGCTTTACTGCAGAGGCCTTCGGACAAAGATTTCTCGCAGACGCTGACGATGTAAACCATCGAAGCAGGTCTCTTTTTTTTTTTTTTTTTTTTTTAGAAAAAGGTCTTGACCACACCAGAACATCAAGAAATATTTCCAGGCTGTCGTCTTTCTTACATTTGTTGAACACTGTAACCCCAGTTCATTGCCTCCACCTCTACTGGATCACTGTTATGTTTCCTACAAAGACAACAAAGTCTGTGCCAGCAGCGACTGTGTTTATTGTTTCATACACAGCAGAAAACAAAACTACGAGCTCAAAAATTTTCCGAAGGTTTTGCCAGATCTACTACTGTGAGATTGTGTGTTAAATATTGTTTGCAGCTCAGATATAAAAACAAATCTTTTTTTTTCTTGCAGTCTGTCGTCTCTCTGCTTTTCTCACACACATTTCCTTTATGGGATCTTGGAGAAACTACATCACAGAGATGATCTTGTTCTTGGGCTTAACTGGTTGACAGACTCAGTATCAAAGTGTTTCCTACTGAAATGCTCCCACTCGTTCCTAACAAGAGGAAATGCTGAAGAACCCACTGGGACCATTTAAATAGTCATTTTCTCATGAAACCAGCAGTGAGTCCACTGATATGTTGCTTAACATGGGAAAATGTGAAAATTCTCAATCACATTCCTAATGCATGATTCATGTGAAATTTAAAAAAATAAAAAAAAAAACTTTTTTAAATTTAAAGACATTTCCAGTGAACCAAATGAAAACAACAAACCAGCAGTTTTCTTCATATTTCAGAGGGGGTGTCATATGAAACCCAAAGTGATTGTGAACTTGGTGAAAAATAAACACTTTCACAACATCCTCCCTCAGCAATAAGGTCCTCACTTCCTGTTTGTGTGTTGAATATGGGACACAGAGGGTTATGCTATTCAAACCAAAGGGCAGCAGATTCCCAGCTAGCAGAGGCTGGTGGGATCTGAAAGTCTGCTGCCAGCTCCTCAGGGGGACGTGAAGTGGGTGGGAAAAGGCAGAAAGCAGGATAAGAAGGAAACAAGATAATCATGTAATCGAGGATGGAAAAGAGCATAATTAAACAGACGGCCAATGGAGGCTGGTCATGCAACCATGAGGCAGAAGACATAACATGATACAGATTTTGCTACTTCATGTTGTTTAAAGAAGTTTTCCAACATGCAGGTTTCAAACTTTAAAAAGTCAGTTTTACAAATCAGGGGAAAAACACATTAAATAAATGTGATTTGGTGTGTAACTCTAAATGATAAAGTCTGTTAAATACTGAGCTGGAATCAGGATGCAGATAGACTGCACAAAATAAATATGGACATAGTCTCCGTGACGTCACCTGCAGGTTTGTGAGGAGCTGCTGTGAAACTTGGCTTACAAAACACACAGAGGGAGAGTGACCTCATCTTCTGCTCAGGTAGACACTGGAGCTCAAACAGAGCACCTTTATATACCTGTAAATATACTGTAAATAATAAGCAGTGCAGAAAGAGGAAAGAGGAAATGTTTACGACCAATTTATTGCTTCCTCAGTCCAAGAGTCCTGGTCCTGTAAATAAAGTAGACACACTTGATGAACCTCAAGACAGAATGCAAAGAGGAAAAACTGTCTGGATTCTCTCGCTGGACTCATTGATATGAGAGCTCTCTGTGTTGTTGTGTTTGCATGTGGCTGTAATGTCCAAACCCATGATGAGGGAAATGTGTGGCAGCGTAGATATTCAAGTAGTGCAGGCATTTCAAAGACAGGAAGGACTTTGGATAACAATCGGACTAACCAGTGCCTGAAACGCCCTCCGCCTGCAGGCTCTCTCTGCAGCACAGGGCAGACCATCTCCTCCCTTTAAATGATGTTTGGACACTTTTAGCTCGGCAGTGAGACACAGTTGTGTTCTGGTTTTGGACAGCGTCTCTGGAATGTAAACTCACCACTACCCACTCATAAACACAGAGGACTAATGAAATACAGTCATCAGATGCCTAATACATCTAATTGCACTTTACATGATTTGGATTCAATGATAACAGTCATTATTGCTGCTGGATATAATTTCTCTGGGGTCTGTGGTCACTTCCTCTTACTAGACCAGCAGTGTGTGTATTTGTGTTGATTTTATCAGCAAAAGGTTTTGTTTGAGGTCATCACACAAATATGTGTTTAATATATCTAGATGAAGATGATGCCGGACTCAACCAGATCGGTTACTCTCAGCAGACTTTTTCCTTTCAGTTCGTCATCTTTGTGACATTTGGATAAATCATATTTCTCATAGTGATTGAAGACAAAAAAAAATCTGTCTTTCTGTAGACATCATAGCAACACCTCCAATTTCGGTTACAGAAATAATGCAAATGTAGTCCTTTGCACTTCAAATCCGTCCCTGTTTTTTCATCCTTTTACAGATATTTTATGCAGACTGTCCGTGAGAGGCTCTCAGAGCACTGTGATGACAGCCCATCATGCATCTGTCTACCACCATGAGCCAGCTGAGAGCTGCAGCATGTTATTTTTGTGGTGTGAGGGATGACCCAACGGTGGAGAGGATATTAAAGTTTCAGTGTACCATGGTGGACTTTAATCTGTGGAGGTTTAAAAATGCAAAAAATATAGGAAATAGGACACGACTACATGAGCCCAACATATTAGAAATAAGTTAGTCTTGTCAAATAAAATGTTTTAACACTATATGTCAAATGTTGCCTTAAACAGAGGAAAATCAAATGCACAATTTACTAAATATGAAACCTTTAGCTCCATCCAGTATTATCCCAGACTTAAAACCTGCTCATATTGGCTAAATGAGAAGCTAGCAGTGAGGCACTGCGGGCTCTAAGGATCGTAATGTCTGTCCATCACTCAGCTGCTCCACCATTTTGGTTCAGCCTGAAATATCTCAACAAAGACTGAATGGATTGACATTAAATGTTTTACAGATGCTCAAGGCACACTGCTGATGAATCCTGCTGTTTGGTGATCCTGTTAACGCCTGTTTTGTGTTTCAGAGTGAAGTAATAATAATAATGATACAACCATTGGATGGATTGCTATGATCTCTGGTGGTACAGACGCCCTTTCACTTTGACTCTTGACTTCATCATCTGGTACAAATCCAGTTCGTCCAGTATTTTGGTTTACAATCAAATACCTGCAACTATAATCAGGGGCACCAACGCTCATGTCACACCTCCCTTTCCTCGTGCATTTCTAGAAATTCATTTCATTTGCCAAACATTTGCCTGCACACCACGAAGTCTCACTCTGGGGCACCGAAAAACTGTGAATAAGGAGAAGGATTCTAGGGCCCCATGACTGACAACTATAATAATGACAAAATAATATGACACTCAGTAATAAATTACAGTCACATACATGTGTTTTTACAATGAATTAGTAACACTATTTACTAAAATGGTTCAGTCAAGCTGCTCCATCAGACAGTCTGCAGAGAGCTAACTTTTCACAGAGTGGAGGAGGAGACAGCAGGATGCATCAAAAGTCAGAGAGTAAAAAAAGAAAAGAAAAAAGTTCAGACAGAAGAAAGAAGCAAAAGGTCGACAGTTTGTCACCAGTTCTTTCATAGGTAAGGTGGGTCTGTTGGTGGTTCATGTAATGGAAAGTTCTGGAGCATTAGCCTGTTAGCTAGTCCTAACTTTGTCCATAGTTTATAAGCTAGCTCACTTTTCAAAAATATCATTAAAATACATAGTTTTATGTAAAATAGTATCAATATTTTCCAGCTATGGGGCCAGTAATATTTTTTTTCATTGGACCCAAAATCCCTGGTGGCGCCGCGATGGAAAGCTGAGTGAATATTTATTTGACATCCTTGATATCACAAGTCAAAAACACAAACTAGTTCAGTAGTGAGCTGCAAAAACTCTGTCATGTTAACTAGACAATCTTTATTTAAGGTCCCTAGTTAACTAGTGCATACAACTCTATGTTACTACTTAACTAATGAAGGCCAAAATATTCACTAGGCTGGTTAACTAGTTCAAGCCCTTTTTGCTATAGAAGAAAGAAAAGCAGATGTACTGTAGATAGACCTGCATGTCCTGCAGGGAAGTCATCAGTACAGAGAGACATCATCACACAGAGCATCAATCACTGGACTCCAATCCAAACACATGTTAAACGCACATTGTTCCCTCTCTGCTCCACAGACCCGAGGCATGGCTCTTATCTAACGGATAATAACAAGGCTGTTAATAGCAGCAGGACATAGTTCAGTCCCACTCAGAGACACTAAATCAATCTGCTTCAAATAAACATCAGGCTTTTACGCCACTTGCTCATCCTCTAACCGGAGTTCGGAGTGTCACATTTCTAATTTATTACAATCTAGTGAGAAACAGATGACTTAAAAACAGGTAGAACAGCACCCTTCCTCCTTGACTTTCTGCCGGTTGTCCTCTGTCCGAGCTGTGAAATGTAAATATTGGTTCCTGTGTGTAAAAGGAATTATTTTAGGAATTCAGATTGTTTGCTTTTTACACACATAATGATATTTAATGCAGACAAAACCTTATTTTACTCAAGATAATGTACTAAAATGCCCTTTATGGGTTAGCTTTAATTAATAATTCATTCCTGATAGAAATCTCTGAGCTGACAAACACACAGGACTCACCAACTCATCAGGCAGCCAGGGAAAATGACGTTTATAGCCTTCTAATTTATAACAGAAGTTATGTTTTGAGAGAAACACAATGACACCTGAATTAGATTACTTGTCAACATAAGGAGGAAACATTTTCACAAACACATCTGACAGAGTTTAAAATAGGGTGGGATCCAGCTTTCATCAAGCTTGATTCACACTACAGACTAGTCTGGATATTACTTTGACTGAAAACATTTGTGCTTAAACTAATTATCCGTTCCTAACTGATACATGCAGGTTTGGAGAAAATGGGGGTGGGGGTTCAGCGGGTTAATCCAGCCACAGCTGTAAATCTTAAATGAGTCATATGGTATAAAAAACACTGCTTTATCTTCCGAAAATTCTTATCTGTTGGTTACATTTTTGTTCCTTGAAATAAATGATCTTGCGGGATGCATTTTAGAGGTTTATGAGGCAGCGGATGCAGATTTATTGATCTGATCTGCTTATTTAAAACACAAAGATATTTGAGGGGAGGATTAAGCATCAGGAGTTCACGAAAGATCCATTATTTTATTATAGATGCTTAGTGCAGTGTTATGGTTCAAAATGGTTTGTAAACTAGCTCCATTTGGTGTTTATTTCAGCCAAATATATCTGAACTACCGTCTTCTTCTTTAGATTTTCAAATGAGAGCCTGCACATGCATAATGTGAGCATTAACATACATTTTACCATCTCTGAAAACATACTTAGTCTCATTCTCTACATTTTCATAGGTTGAGTAAAGTTGTACGTTCAATGTGTTTCACAGTAACTGTAAGCATTTCACACAACGAGTCGAGCTGCTGCTGAGATCAATATTTCCTGAAGCTATTTTATTTGAAATATATTTAAAATGTCACTCATTACAAGTGAAACATGCCAACCGTTAACCAAAAAGGGAAAGTCAGGTTGCAATTTAGGGCTGGAGGCATTCAGCAGAAGTAAAGAGTGCAGAAGCAGCGAGCAGAACTAATTTCATCAAATATTAAACTTGGTTTGGAGACTCGACTGAGCAACGCTGGATTTCCCTGAAGTCCGGCTGCATGAGGTGTACAGGGATGATAGCCATTTTGAAAAAATAATTAATGCAAATTAGTAGTTGTGAGAACATATCTCTGATCTGTGGATTTCCCACACTGGTGGAGAAATCCCACTTTCAGAGCTTTTACTGTAGCCCCCGAGAAACAAATATTTTTATGGATAAAATGTGTTACTGAGTAGCTTTTTTGATCCCATGGTTTTCCTTTAGTGAAATTGTTTGTGACATTTTCAGTGCTGCTATTGTGAAGATGTTTCACATGCTAGTCAGTTAATTTTTGTATGTATTAAAATGATTTAAGTGCCATACAGTTTGCCATACATCTGGTTCCCAATGAGACGTGTGCTATGGCTGTGTGCAGTGTTCATTTTTTCAGCAAAGTTTTTTTTTTTTCAGTCTTGGTGTTCGACAGCCTTATCATTTTAAGTAAATTTTATTCTACTAAAACTGTGTACGCTGTAGCCTATTTAGTCCACAAAAACACTTCAGTCATCAAAAGATTAGTTGACAAGGATGTTGTGAACATTTGAGTCTGTTTTTAGTTATGAAAAAGCCATGAGTATTTAAATCAAACTTAACCAGGCAAACTATCATTGGATCTTCTACACAACTACACAAATCCACAGTCATTTTTAACTTGCCAAGTAAATAAGATGCACCATCTGGCCAACAGTGTTTGGAGGGGAATGTATTATAGTGACGTGGAACACTAAATAAAAATAAAAAATATTAACAGAGAATTGAAAGAAATCACTAAATGTGTAGGTGATTTCAATAAAGCTGTAACCTTCGTCTTTGTTATCAGAGGGTCAACAGTGTCTCTTAAGGACGCATGAGGAGAGTGAGTTCTTCCTCACATCCTGTGATGACATGATTTTAACTTCTCATTAATCTAACATATCTAAATACTGTATCAAGAGAGGAAAAAATGACACACAGTTTCATTTCAGTGTGTATGTCAGAGAAACATTTGAAAGTAAGATCTTCATCCTGCTATCACACTATACTACATATATATACACTACATATATATATATATATATATATATATATATATATATATATATATATATATATATATGTTCCTTATTAATAGATAAAATACAAAGAAGATTAAGTTTTGTGTCATGAATAAAAGGCAAAACCTAGTGCAATCTTTTTTGATAAATCTGACTCTCTAAGTGAAACTTCCTTCCATGATGCTGAAATGCATCTGAGATGCTTTAGCCTGGTTCTTTGTTCTTGCCAATAAAGAAAAGGCACTTCAGACTGAGTGTCTTCAGCTTTTACTTTTTTTTGGGAAGACGTTCACGATGAGTCAAGAATAAAATACAGTATGTAGAGATGCCGAACGTTTTAAGCATTTAACAGACAAAAACAGACCAGTTTCATTGTTGCTAAGTGAAAGTTATCTAAAGAGCCCATCTGAATCATTTTCAAAGTCCACCTCCCTCTTGTAAAGTGCACTCTATTACAGTCTATTAGTCATCCTCTGTACTCTTCTGGCTCCAAAGCGACTGCATGAGTTTTATTTGGGAAAGTGGAGCTTCTGGGCTTCAGGTGGACATTTTGGGGCCGCGGCAGGTGCTGTGTTGAAAGGCAGGGCTGTAACAGGGGAACTGAAGGAGAGAGTGAGGTTTTTTTGGGGGTAAAGTGAAGTACTTTACCCACGGGCGGCCAATAGCTTGGCGCTATCCCATCGCCCTCCATCGCCTCCGCTCAGCTCCTCCAGCTGAGGCGTACTTAGCACCATCCATAATGCATGGTCACCACCCCTCCACGCACAGGCCTGTCATGGCTTGTTCCCTTCGACAACTCAGCCCAACTCCACTTTTTCCCCTAAGAGGTTGCGAACGGTTGCATAATTTAGAAGCTGCCTGCTGTTTTCAGGGCTCATCTCTTATCAAAAATGTAACACACTGAGTTTCTGGGGGAGTTTTATCCAAAGGGGGCCGTGAAAGATGTTCAAGTTGAGACAATGGGTGTAGGCTTGGGCTCGAAGTTTTCTCTGAAACTTTTCTAAAACACGACGTCAGTATCATGTATGCAAGACATACGCCTCAACTCAAGATAAAGAACAGACTCATGCACTGCATCTTGAAAAATGTTGGGATTAATTTAGGATGACTAACTAGAGAATCTCACTTTAGTCAAGTCTTCACGGGATAATCCATGTTTAGTGATTGAACGATTTGCTTTCTGTTGATCCTCTCAGTTGTTTTCCACTATTGACGTTACCTTGGCAGATTAAATATTCTCCCAAAGATTTCTTTTAATGACTAAGTATGAACCTATGTCTGAGCGCATATACTGTGCTTATATCAGGGAGGATCAAAGTGCAAGATATTTATTAAATTAGAGTATTGTTTCAATGGAGCTGACAGAGGGAAACAAAAGGCCCATTGAAGGTAACTCATACAGCCGGTGTGGCCAGCTGCAGTCGGGCAGGTCAAGGTGACTGAGGTCACAACGAGAAGAAAGATGTTCATGAGAGACGAAGAACACTTGCTGAAAATATCTGACTTCACTCTATTAATATAAGACATGGGTCACATTGCATTCGCTAATAAGTCTTTAGTTATTTCAGAGGTCGTAGGTGCCAGAGATTTGAGGAACACAACACACATTCAGCTACTGTGTGTTGTTCCTGTGCTGAATGAGTTACCTCAAGCTGTTAAAGATGAACACAGTTTTGCTTCTTGCTGACGGGGACACTGCTGGATTTGGTCTCTCCACCTACAACAGAAAACATTAGCAACAAAACAAGTCATGTTGAATGAGACTTTTGCTAAATATCAGTGTCTAGCGTACCAATATGTAATTTTTCACCACACTTTGCCTGCAGGCAATACATTATATATAGTTTCATTTATAGCACAGCATCATGTTTAATTAGCTTAGCATGTGTGTTGTTTATAAAATTTTAACTCCTGTCAAATAAATGTCTTTGTGAAATGTAGTGAGGTAGAAGTATAAAGCAGCATCGCAGGGGCGTGTCTAGGGGGGGGGTGGCCTGGGGTGGCATGTGCCACCCCTGAAATCTGATTGGCTATCCCAGGTGCCAACCTGCGTGACGGACTATCTGATCATCAGACGTGACTTGGTTTGACTTGGGGTTAAGATGCTAATTCTGAAGAGCAGCAAATTCAACATGATTTGTAAAGTCAACCTTTTGAAGTTTTTTTGTTTATTTATTTAGTCCGAAGTTGTCGGTCAGTTATATTATGATTTAAATAAAAATAAAAGAATAAGGCTTTGTATCACACTTTGTAACATCCCATTCTGTTGTGTCGTAATTACAAGTTCTATTTAGATTTTAATTTGTAATAACATTTAAGATAGGGCGGCATGGTGGTGTAGTGGTTAGCACTGTCACCTCACAGCAAGAAGGTACCGGGTTTGATTCCCGGTACGGGGCCTTTCTGTGTGGAGTTTACATGTTCTCCCCATGTCTGCGTGGGTTCTCTCCAGGTACTCCAGCTTCCTCCCACCATCCAAAAACATGCATGGGGATTAGGTTAATTGGCTAATTTAAATTGACCGTAGGTGTGAATGTGAGTGTGAGTGGTTGTCTGTCTCTATGTGTCCTGTGATGAACTGGAGACTTGTTCAGGGTGTACCCTGCCTTTCACCCTAAGACAGCTGGGATAGGCTCCAGTCCCCTGCGACCCTATGAGGATAAGCGGTAGAAAATGGATGGATGGATAACATTTAAGATAATTTTAGTAGTGAAATTAATCATAAAAGACAAAAAAAATTTAACAAAACTCAGGTTTGTGATGGTCGTGCTGTTGAAAATTCACACAAATTAAACTCCAGGGTTGTTTTCTCTAGGTGTTTCTATTCTGTTGGCTGAAAAGTGACGTGAGACTTGACTGTGAACTTTCCATGCTGGTTTCTCCACACAGAAGACTTCATCTCCACTTCCATATTAGGTAAGCAGTGACAAGTGGCCCTGGATCCAAGCAGAAACAGTCCATGTCTGCAAGAACATTTTAACTGTGACAAGCAACAAACGAGAACAGTCTGCCTAAACAAACTACACTTTCAAGTAAATAACAGCTGACAATCATAACAAAGGGCCTTTGACAGCTGTTGTTGCTGTGGAATGACAACTTTGTGTCATTGAAACATATATTTTGTAGAAATTAACAAATATAATAATTATTATATAATTATATTATTTCAAAGCCATGTAAATCTGTCCATGCCATCCTACTGTGCTGCACCACAAAACCTGCAATTATGTGCCAGCAGCAACAATGGCTTCATGTGCCTCTCCATAATAGGTTGTATCAGCAGCACGGCTCGTAATTATTGTTTACTGCAGCTCGGCTCCATTTATGGTGAACTTTTCTTGATCTGGTGGTAAGCAGTGAGTCTGTGATCTCAAGGATTTGTGGGCCGCTCACAAAATTACTGTCATGGATGAGAGGATTATCTAATTCCTGATTCCCGGTAAGGTCAGGTTTTCACACAGCAGTGAGCAGCCTCAGCTTGAAATAGGAGCTGGATGGACAGCGGTGAAGTCAGAACAGAAGTGATGTGAAATCAAGACCCTCACTTTACATACCACCTTTACATTTTCTCTATTCCTTTGGTATTTTAGGGATTCAGCCTCCTGACGTGCAGTTTCTTCTAGTTCACAAATGAAAATTACACTTGGCACTGCATGTGTAGCTTTTAATAATATCAACACGCCAGTATAACACCGCTCTGTTATTGTGGCTGTTGTTCATAAAAGCTCAATGTGGTTGCAGTTGGTGGTTCAGATTATTGCCCAGTGAACTACTGACTTCAACAAACTCACACACTTCATTAATCACATCCAGAGGCTTATTATATTATCATGTTTATTAGCTCCAGTTCAGTAGCCAAATGAGAGGTAAAAATCAGGGCACACATGCTTCTACTTCAGGTTTGTTGCTTGTAATGTAACTTTTAGAGCTGCTTTCTTTTCCATAGAGTGAGTCAGCAATTGCAAAAACACTGAGTAACACATTTCATTTTCAGGGCTGTGCTTGGGCACTGCAATGAAAAGTTGTGACAATGTCAATCGAATCATTTCATTTTGTGTGTTTGGTTATGAAAACCAATAAATCTCAATAAGACTGATTAAATGTTTTACACCATCAACATCCTGCAGTGATGTCACCTTTTAGAAACACAGTATACAAAAACAAGGCAAGTGGTCAGATACCAAGGAATAATCTTTACAGCAAGCAGTAATAAGAGATAAAACCTGTACTGTACAAAATACACAAGTCCATCCATCCATTTTCTACCACTTATCCTCACATAGGGTTGCAGGGGGGCTGGAGCCTATCCCAGCTGTCTTAGGGCAGAAGGCAGGGTACACCCTGGACAAGTCTCCAGTTCATCACAGGACACATAGAGACAGACAAACACTCACATTCACACCTACTATCAATTTAAATTAGACAATTAACCTAACCCCCATGCATGTTTTTGGATGGTGGGAGGACGCCGGAGTACCCAGAAAGCACCCACGCAGACACGAGGAGAACATGCAAACTCCACACAGAAAGGCCCCGGGCCAGGAATCGACACCATACCGCCCTAATACACAAGCCCCATTAAAAAATAAAGCCACTGTATTAGTCAATGAGGACAGCCAACTCTTGAACATTTACTGGCTGGAGTCAGTAAAGCATGTGTCTCCTCTGCTTGTCTCAGACTCTCACGATCAGTTAAGGGCTCCAGATCAAGGGCTTGGAAATGGCAACGAGTCTCATGTCATGTTTAGCCTCGAATGCTAACTGCAGAGTTTCCCGTGTGGGACTGAGGGGGAGATGGAGGATGATTGCATCGTAGGGACACTCCCCCTCGATCCCGTCTGCTTCACTCCCTCTTTCTCACTATCTCCTCCTCCTGCTCCTCCTCCAGTGCTGGCAGGATAACACACCGCCTGCCTCTTGTTTGGATAACTTAATGCTGAGATGTCAGCCTCAAATCTGATGTATACCACCTGCCTTGGCCCCCGGCTGACCTCGTCCTGCAGCTCCCACTGCAGAGACATTCCAGTGCTTTTTTGGGTCTGTGTTTACACTGCACAGATTGGCCTGCTCTCCCTGTCTGCTTCATCTCTACACCTTAGTCAGAGTCACTCTGATATGCTTGTGCTGCTCTGAAAATACATGAAAAGTGAGTGCTGTGAAAAACGTCAGTATGTTTTTGACACTGAAATTATTTTCTGACACCGTCCTGACTCTCGAGACTGATATCTTTTTTCGGCTCAGTCTCAGGAGGGGAGGCCAGTGAGCGGCTCCAGTCATTCACATGCCAAGATCCTCCTACTCAACGCTGCGAGGAGCCTCATGTGAACACTGTGACCTCACTGGATCAGCCCTTAGAATTAATTAACAGTGTTGATTTACACTTTAAAGTCCATGTAATTCCAGACTCTTACCAAATGAATTTTCAGTGTCAGTGTTGCAGATGAATTTAATGTGGGAACAACATAAGCGTTGCAGTGTGACCCCATGATATTGATGGTTGGTCATAAAACTTTTTTTTGATTTATCTGCTCTGATAAAAATCAAGTGTTAAATATTATTGTATGTTTGCAAACTTGTACTTTATGTGACTTCATGATAGCATGGTGGGAATTGGATAACTTACCAAATGGTTGATGTTGGGGTTCAGGATACTGGAGCTTTGTGTCACGTCTTTAACTTAGATGAGAAACAAATTTCAGAAAAGTTAACGGTGTAACGTCACTGACAGTCTGCTAATAGAAACTTCACTTGATGTGATTTTTGTCACGTGGTGTGTTTGTCTTTCCTATCATCAGAACTACATTACAAGTCAACAGCTTGGGTCCATGTTTACGTCCTGCCAGCTTAAGTCATTAAGTCATTCACAGTGCAACAGGAAATAACCCGAGACACACTTGTAAAGGCTCCAAATATGTGTTAAGTATCCTCATATTACAGTTTCACTTCTAAAACAAATACAGACATGTGTGGCTGATAATCATTCTAATCATAATGTTTGAAGCCATAATAAATATTGAGTGCAGAAGAATATTGATTTGTTCCTGGGAATGTGTGGCCTTTAACAAACTGAGGTGGAGTTGATATTTTCCTCACAACTACATACAAATCACACAGGTTTTCAAATTTTATGCTTGTGAATTCAAATAATAAAAAAAAAAGATTATTATTTTTCCTCCTGAATCATCTATCTATGGTGACACATTTTAACCAATCTGTATCCTCTGTTGCAGTTTCTTATTTTGAGGGTAAATTGACTGCTGGAATCCTCCTTCCTCCTGGAAGTTTCTCTTTAAGATCACATTCGATCCTGACATAATAAGAGCTTTCAGGAATATGTCTCCACAAAAGCACAGTAGAAAATAAAGCTAGGTACAACATTGTGAATGCTGGTAGTGGTTGTGTCATCACACTGCATGCAACAGCATTAACAGCTGGTTTCAATCTGGTCACGACCACCTACATAGAGTGTAACTGAGTGCCCATTACTGACCACACACTGTTACAACACACACCTTGAGTTGAGGTAAGTTTCACTACATCCACGATATAATGTCAGAAAAAGATCTGATATTTTCCCAGTACATAGTATTTCAAAAACAGTACCCCAAAAATGCAAGGATGTCCTACTGCATCCTGTCACACTCGACTGACTACAAGCGTAATGTTATAAAAAAATTAGTACATCTCAGTATACATGCAAACTGCATGCAGCTAGATGTATGTTGTAAGGGCAGCTGTAGGAAGAAAAATTATGACATTAAAAACTGATTGTCTGCATTGACTGTAATCCTTAACATGCATTGTTTATTGCCACTCTAACTACTGCCAACATTTGTATGGCATTTTAATTTTCATTCACAGATTTCTGATATGAAACAACAGTTTACTGATGTCAGAAGTGAACACCAATACATAAAGTGGTAAGTAGAAGAAGTAACACTTAAACACTACCTGGGCCTGTCAACACCATGTATTTGTTATAAAAATTGAGACAAAAATAGACATATCTCACTATACCTCTCTCAAAAAGGCTTTGTACAATACTGTATGACACAGGTATAAGCTAAAATTAAGTTTTTTTTTAATTTTCATGTAAAAATATGGCTTATGTAGTCTTCAGCTGTAAAACAACTCCTTCTGGATTCAAAGACACAGAAATCACAATAAATCTGTAAAACTATGGCCAACCAAACATTACATTTAACTCCATTTAGATGCTTTGTAAAATTCACATCTGTGCTGTTACTTTTTGAAAACACAGGATCACAATTAATTCGAATAAAACTGAAGGCGAGTGTGAGCTCTATCAGGAAATGCATCTTCGGTTGGATGTTTACTTATTTCTATATTAAAAATACACAGAGACAAACCTTGTTATTTTGGCGTCACACCACACATTAAAAGTGAAGGTGCATCCATAGTGCCATCTTGTGGTGATAAAAAGTCACTCAACAACAAGTACATGTTATACAAAATACCGAGGAGCTTTTCAATGATGTGCTCTAAAGCCAAATGAGCTTGAAATAGCTGCATTTGCTGTTACTTCATATAAAACTTCTAGGATCATGAAAAAAAAATTGCAGGCTGTAGTTAATAGTAGATGTTTTGTCCATCCCATTCACTGTATTGATGAGAATAAAGGTTTTTATAGTGATGTGTGTATCGAGTGTATGTCCCTTCTTTTTGTGACAAAGACACAAACAACGCATCCATCTATTTCCAAACTTTTAATGTAAAAGACAACAACAATAGAGGATTTGGTAAGAGGAGGGGAATCATGGTTATTTCGCTCATTTGTCCTTCTCCTTCTGCTCCTTCTCCTTTTTGTCTTTTTCAGCCTTGGCCTCTTCAGCCTCGTGCCGCTTAATGAGTTCCTCGACTTCTTTCTGTTTCAGCACCTTGATTTTTGTTTTCCCGTCTTCCCGTGTCAGGGTGGCAATTTCCACTGAAACAGTCAAAGTGATACAGCATTTTGTTATAGTTCTTACTGAGTTTGATGGTTTATCAGAACATAACATTTGGTACTCAAAGACAGTAACAACATATTTCCATTTCAACAGAGGCAGTAAAGCTCACAATCTGCTCCAAGTGTGAGTTTTGAATCTGACCTTTCTCTGCAGAGAGCTTGCTGACATCCATTGTTTTGTTGAGGACTTTGATGGCCAAAGCCAGCGCAGAGGACAGACTCATCTCACCCTCTTTGAAGTCCTGCTTCAACATGGACACTGCAGCCTGAGGCCAAGAAGTCAACACATCAAACACCATACAGTAGAAAGTACAATACAAAATTTAACCAGATTTTAAGATAAACAATGCATGAACATGATCAGAGTATTTGCAAATGTTAAATGCAGCAATAATTTAAAAGGATATGGCTAATTTATACGGCTTATTTTATGTAGTTTTCTATTTAAAAAGCAAAACAGTGTTTTATTAGAAATTACTTAAATTGCTTTGATTTTAGTGTTATCTTTTTAAAATTTTATTGGGCTTTATTTGATAGTGGTGGTCAAAACTGGAGAGATGGAGATAGAGAGGGGAAGACATACAGCAAGTAGCTGCAGGTCAGATTCAAACCCAGGCTACTGTGGTGAGGACTCAGCCTTGGTACATGAACTACATGAAGAAGCCCTTCTGTTAATGGTGTATTTACATTAAAGTTTTATGCAGCTGTCTTGGCCAAAAATCCCCCGAAAAAACAGATTTTAAATGTCAGTGGAAACACCCTGGTAAAATTATGGTTAAACTGAAAAAGTAGTTAAAACTTACAGCGCTGTTGTTGCCAATGCAGGTTGCCTTCCAGCCTCCATAGTTGCCACTGGGGTCACTCTGGTACAGCTGGAAGCCGTAGTGTTTGTCCCAACCCATGTAGAGCAAAGAAACGCCAAATGGCCTCTTACCTGTCACGACAAACCACACAGACATCACAGAAAGCCAAAATACGCTTGTGTTTTGACACAAAAGTTGAGAATTTCTGTAGTTTGTACCTTGTATAAACCACCACAAATGAATTTTCAGACTCACAATATGTTGTTACCAAAGGAAAAGTATAATTCACTTGGAAGGATACAAGTAAACTCAAAAACTACTCCTCCTAGTAGTAGATACTAGCAGTAGAGATATGATGGTGCAACTTGCCTCCAAACTGTGTGTATGCCTGTTTGATGTCACACAGTGCTGTCACCAACTGCTCACAGGGTATTGGCTCTTGGTACTGCAATAAATACCTGGGGGGGAAAAAAAAAAAAAATCAAACAGATCAGATTAGTGGTGAGGAATCAAAAAGAAACTGAAGCATAAACAATTAAGAAAGTAATCAAAATATCTTCAAATTTAAAATTAGCATTTAACAGGCTGGTATTTGGACATAATTTCAGTCGTGAGATGCAGCAACAACATGAAGAAGAGGAAGAATTACTTTATTAACTCTTTGAGTGCCAACCGTTTTATGAAACAGAGTCTCTTGCCAGCATTTTTGCCCACTTTGAGTCATCTTTCATAATGCATAGAATATTTTCTACAGTGACTCTGAAAACACTGAATAGCTCAAAGGTCTTGTTTTATCACAGGTGGAGTAGAGGCCACTCCTACCCTAAATGCCAATTTTCGTCCAGAATCCGTCCATTTTGCTCTCTAAATGCGATCATCTCCACTTTCTGCTTTGATCTCTGTGGCGTATACTGTCTTTTAATGCTCTGACTACATCTCCCAAAAGCCCCAAAATTACTCACAGGCTGCGAGAGATCGCGATCAGCGACCCACTGCCGAAAACCAATTGACGTCAAAATATGTCAATGGCACTCAAGCATCGGCTTTTAAATGACCATCGAAATACGTCAATGGCACTCAAATTACAACACTTATGATACAATTATATATTTAAGCTTTTTTGTTTGAGAAAATATGATTGTTTCTCAATAATCATTACAAAAAAACCCATGTACTTCTACTGGTTCATTTTGCAAGAGTTGTCTAGAAAATATGTTGAATACCCATAACCTAAAAGGCGTGTGACAGCCCTGATATGTTAATGGTTGGCAGGTTTTCCTTTGACACTCACCTCTGTGCAATTAGCCGCAGCTCATTCGTCAGCACATTAGCATCTGATGTGATCCCAGCAACACTGCAGGCCATGTCTCTGCACAAATGACAAGACCACAGTATAATGTTAGCATAAAAAAGACGACTAAAAGGTAAGAATGGGCCCAGTCTTAGGTGTCCTCTTGTAGTTGAGTTCACTCACTCATTGAGCTTGTAGATCTTCTCAGAGAAGAAAACCTCATCCAGCAGTTTGTGGATGTTGCGTCTCTCTGCTGCCAACAACACTCCATCATTTGCTAGGATCCCCAGACATGTTCCAGCATGACCAATCGCTTCCATCGCATACTCCACCTGATACAAGCGTCCTACAAAATAGTCACACAACTTATATTGACCATGTTTTACTGGAAACAACTTAAAAACCTGTTAAGCAAAATCACACTAGAAACTGGAAGAGGTTAGTCATTGATTAGTCTGTTTCAGAGCCTTCAGCTACATAATATGGCCCACATCCTATATATTAGTTTCTCCACTATAGTGCAGTGATGTAATAACAATGTGTAAAACTCCATAAGTGGCCAAAAAGACTTGCCTTCAGGAGAAAATATGGTGGTTCGGGAATCATATCTACGAGACTAAACGAAAGAGAAAACAAATATGAGCTTACAGAAAAAAAGTACTAGCATATTATGAAGACGCATTTTATGTCGGATTCAAAGGCTACTTACCATATTTCCCCTCACTGAAACAACCCTGTAAAATAAGTCATATCACACAAACTATGAGATGATGAGCATCCAGCAGAGAGCAAGCAGTGAGAAAAAACGTTTCAGTTCGTAGGGATCTTTTAACTGAATTAGACACATAAGTAAATATCACCTTTCCTACAATGTGAAAAATACAAACTGCTGAAACGACGGGTAATTAAGTTGCGGCACATGTCATTTACGATCCACTTCTCTCTGCTCCTCAGTACATGGCAGCTATGCTAGCAGCTAGCTCTCTGCTGAGCAGAATGAATCTGCAATATCACAGCATGCTAGCTGGTTAGCATGCTAACAACCTAAATAGTTGATAAAGAATGTGCTCTGACCGAACAAACTGTACCAGCACTCCAAAATTGTGGTGCAATTAAACATTTTAGTGAATAATAAAATACTATAATGATATATTACCGTGGGTGAGAAGGTCTAATTCACTGTGGTTCCCCGCAGTCTGAGTTCAACACTTTCAGTTTGATGTTGTTCCTCTCACACACACCCGGGATGCTAAATCAGGAAAGACCCGCCCTACTCTCTGTTTGTGATTGGCTAATACTCGTTGCGTTTGTTATTTGTATTGGTTAGTTTTAGACACGATGAGTATGATTGGTTAGAGTTTAGGCAAGACAAACCAATAGGAGGCATAGTAGGGCGGGTCTTATCACCGGATGGAGGTGAAGTAGTGTAGATCCTCAGCAACGCCACCCTGCAACTGGAGGACCGATCATTTAGGGGCGGAAAAGACGGAACTGAAAAGAGGATAAATTATTTTAAGTATACAGAATATAAATAAGAATAGAAACAAAAATAGAAACAAGGGCAAGTACGCTTAAAATTATAGGGTAAACAGTGATTAGCAATATTATATTTAAGCTTGAAATAGCGATGTGGTTAGTAGTCAGAAATTTGCAAGTATGGCATGTAACATGATGATGAGCTTACACCAAGTAATATATAATATGATTAAGTCATAAAGCGTTGTGCCTGTATTAATCATACAATATATATAATATAATAATATATATATGTGGTTATATAACATAATATATAGTATAGTAAAGCAATATAGCACAGAATATACAATATAATTAAGTAGTACAGTATGACAAATAACAACAACAACAACAACAACAACAATAATAATAATAATAGTAAATAAATAAATAAACTATTTGAGTTTAGGGAGTTCTCGTAACATGTTAACATATTGCAGTACCAATATACAGCATTTTGCTAGGCATAATTATCGTGAGAGAGCACAGAAAGCACATTTGTAGTTAAGCTTCTCTAGGTAAAGTTTGATAGATAACAAAATAAGGAAACATTTTTTTTAACAAACTTGTGTTGTTTGTGATTAATTTGTGAACTATTCTTTCCTTCTATTTAGGCATTTGTCAATAATCAGAATAAGTATGATGTTAATGTAGCATACACAGTAATAAATTAGGCTAAGTATTTCAGAAAATACAGTAAGACCTCAGGGTACAGGCAATGAGGACATGGTAAATGCCTAAGAACAACTGGGAACATCTCCAAACTTATAGAGATGGGGCCCAACATCCTCAAAGTGGAATATTAGGAATATGTCTTCTATAACCCAGATCTTAAAATAATGAAACACAAACCACTGTCTCAGAGTGGTTCAGTCAGAACAGAACAGGTAGCTATAAAATAGCAGCTATAGCAATCATACCTCAGGGCTGAACGCTTAGCATTTTCACTAGGAGCATCTCTTCAGATAAATTACGTGCAGTCTTGTACTTTTGCAGTTTTTTTTAGTTTTCCAATATTTCTCCTAATTTATTTCATTTAAAAAAGAAATTATGAGCACTATGGAATTCTTCAATAATACAATTTTATTATTAACACTCAAATCACGTACACAGTAACACACGTGTGCACATACTGTACATATAAACACAGTGCCATAAGGTCTGCTGCAACCTTCAATTAAACACAGAGAACAGCCCTGTCCCACATTTTTTTGGAGGGCCACATGTTATGGTCGCCCTCAGAGGGACGGCTTTAAGTGTAAGACTATATAAATACAGTATATTGATTATTATTGGTTTTGGTGATATCTGAAATGATAATAATGACTTTAAACTATCCATATATTTTAAATATAACTAGGCTAAATGTTTCCAATTAGCGACTGTAATGTTGAAAATAGCAAGGTCATTATAAACTCACTAATATCTCATAAATAAGGGAATAAACGCTACACGTCAGGCTAATTCATTGTCTTTTTAAATAAAGCTAGTTAAACTTTCATTGAGGATTTATTCTTATACATACAGTCAGTGTTGTGTCAGTTCATATTTAAAAAGAACTAGCTCAAAGTTCAGTTCATACATATGAAAATGAACTAGTTCACATTCATAGTTCACTTTTTTAAAAAAAAACAAAACTAAGTTCACAGTCCTAAAAATTAACTAGTTCACGTTCATTTGTTACAATTTTTAAAAATAAATCAGACACTATGTCACTCAATAGAAGCTCTTCTTAAGTATTCATCAGCTGTAAATCACTGCCACTCCAAAAATAATCAAATTATCGTATCAATAAAGAATCACGGTGCCAGCACCGGGCTGGCTCCGCGACACTTTTTTATTTTATTTTGAAAGGGACACCGGGCTGGTTCCGTGGCGTAGATGCATAAAACTCTGCTAAGCGCTCACAGGCCTCAGCATCAGCCGTACTGGACTGTCACAGTGACCGTCATAGTGTTTGCCATAAACAGTGTCGTAAAACCTGAAAACGACTTTCTATCGCGAGAGTTTTCAAATGAATGTGAAGGGTCGCCAGAGTGAACGCCGTTCACGTTCGTAATTTGAGCCGTCAGTTCA